>CM076576.1:751523529-751952934 GCA_034641835.2 Pinus albicaulis | reverse complement strand
ATGCTGTACCAGAAAAACCTTTGCCCGATCCTATAATTTCTCAAGCTTCAAACGAGATGGGAAGACCTCCAGCTAATGCGATTAGTAAAGTTGATCTAGAAAATATCGCTTTAATTGGAGGAAGGTCGAGATCTCATACTCCTCCATTTCTTCTTACTTATGAAGTTTTCAATAAGAATTTGCATAATTGTTTAGTGGATTCTGGAGCTTCATCTAATATTCTACCAAAATCAATATGTTCAAAGCTAAACATTCAACCACAAAAATCTGTTGTGCTCATAGTTCAGCTTGATCGATCGCAAGTTGAAGTAATTGGCGAATTAAATCAGGTTACCATAAGGCTGTCATCAAATCCAAAGGTATGTCAAGTCATTGATATTTTAGTTGCAGATATTCTAGAATTTTATGGCTTAATTCTTAGCAGAGATTGGTCAGAAAAACTTATGGATATTTTGCGACTGATTGGTCACATATGTGGCTTCCTTACAATGGTAAACCAAATCAGATAAAGGTTGAATGAGAAAAACATCAGAAATACATAGTAACATAATTGGAAGGAGAAAATGAACCAGTTGCATACAACAGTAATATTATTGGCAATTATTCAGTTGATTCTTTCTTAGGAAATTTCAATGCTCATACTTCACCTTATTTAGAACATTCTGTTTTATCCCAAACATAAATTTTTTCTCAAACAGATAGTTCTAAATGTATTAATTTTGTAGATACCCCTGTAAATAAATCTTTATTTTGGAAATTATTTTTTGATGGTTCTAAGTCTAATGAAGGAGCAGGAGCAGGATGCGTTTTGGTTAGTCCAGAGGGAAAAAAAATTATGCTAACTTGTAGACTCGAATTCGATTGCAATAATAACACCGCAGAATATGAAGCTTTAGTCCAAGGACTATACAAAGAAATCGGATTAGACATCAAATATCTACAAGTTTTCGGGGATTCAGAAATTGTAATCAAATAGGTACGCAATACTATACATTGTTTATCAGGTCATTTAAAGCATTATTAATCTTTAGTCCAAGATCTGACTGAACATTTTATAGCATTTAATATTTCATCAATTCCCAAAATTCAGAATGCTAGTTCAGACCTCCTAGCTAATGTAACTTCCAAGCTCATTCCTACAGAAGACTTTAGTCCTGATCGATTTTCAATTGAATTAATCTTTAGACCCTCAATTCCTGATAATGTTACCAATTGGAGGATTTTCAATGATGATCCTAATATTGTAAGCTTCCTCACATCTGAAGGATCTTACACTAATCAGATAATTGATGAAGATCAACATGACAAACAATTGCTCCAAGATAGCACTAATAATGCTATGCCGAAATCAGTAGTCAAGTTAGAAGACCTTTATGATTTGAAAGATCGATTTAAAAGATCTACCAATTCAAAACTGCAAAGTTCGACTTTGAATTATGAATTAGTAAATCTAGGAACTGATGCCAAACCACAGAATATCAATCTAGGCCTTGGCCTAACTCCTGAAGAAAAGTTAGCATATGTTCGTCTTTTGAAACAATATAAAAGTGTCTTTGCTTGGAACTACGATGAACTCAAAACTTATGACACTTATATCATCCAACATACTATCCCAATGATCAATGATGAAAAACCTGTCCAACAGAAGTTGAGAAAGATCCACCCCAATCTAGAAAACCAAATCAAATCTGAACTTAACAAGTTATTGAAAGCCAAGATTATTTTTCCCGTTCGACATTCTAAATGGGTTTCCAATATGGTTCCTGTTAGAAAGAAGAACGGAGACATTAGAATTTGCATTGACTTTCGAAATCTTAATAAAGCCTGCCAAAAAGATAATTTTCCTTTGCCTCCTATGGAGCAAATATTACAGGCAGTTGCAGGATCAGAATTAATGTCTTTCTTAGATGGTTTCTCTGGATACAATCAAGTGTTAGTCCATCCTGATGATCAATTAAAAACTACATTCAGAACCAAATGGGGCACTTACGCATATCAAATTATGCCTTTTGGTCTAATCAACGTTGGTGCCAAATTTCAGAGAGCTATGGACATTGCTTTCAAAGGATTAGTTAACAAATCAGTGGTAATTTACTTGGATGATATAACTGTATATTCTAAAAAATGAAGCAATCATATTAGAGATCTGAAGTAGATTTTCCAGCGTTGTCAAAGGTATGGAATTTCACTTAATCTGAAAAAGTCCTTTTTTGCATTAAGTGAAGGAAAAATTCTTGGATTCATAGTATCAAAATCTGGAATTCATATTGACCTTGATAGAATCAAGGAAATTTCTGAAATATCTTTACCTCACAATAAAAAAGCTATGCAATCTTTTCTTGGCCAGATTAATTTTGTAAAAAGATTTGTGCCAGATTTTTCGAGAATTGTATCTCCTTTGCAAGCAATGATTAAAAAGAATTCAAACTTCAAATGGGGCAAAGATGAATATGAGGCATTCAATCTGATCAAACAAGCAATTATCAATGCTCCATCTTTAGCAACTCCAAATTTTTCCGATCCTTTTATTTTGTACACATTTGCCTCTGATAAATCTTATGCTACAATACTCACTCAAGCAAATCAAGACAAAGCAGAAGCTCCAATTTCCTTTTTCAGTTCAAATTTACAGGGAGCTGAATTGAATTATTCAGATGTGGAGAAACAAGCTTATGCTGTTTTCAAAGCAATTAAATATTTTAGACCCTTTTTACTCAAAAACCATACAAAAATCATAGTACCGTTTCCAGCGGTAAGAAATCTTTTAGTTCAAAAAGATGTGGGTGAGAAAAGAGCCAATTGGGTTACTGCCTTACAAGAATATGATGTGAAAATAAAACCAGCAAATATTGTAAGAGGTCAAGGTTTTTGCAAAATACTAGCTGGAGCATCGCTTATTTCTGAAAAACCATCTGAAGAGATACAAACATATGAGGTAAGCCTAAACGATGTTGAATCATTATATGATGATATCATATTTTATCTGAAAAATGGATATGCTCCTCCAAATCTCGATCATACCAAGAAAAGAGCTCTAAGGTTGAAGGCCAAACAATATCAGCGTGTAAATGATGTTCCTTTTAGAATTAATTATGATTCTGTTCTTCTTAGATGTCTGGAGAAATCTGAAGCTGAAAAAGTCTTGCAAGAACTTCATGATGGGCCAGCAGGTGGACATTATGCTGGAGATGCTACTGCACATAAGATCCTCCGTGCAGGCTATTACTGGCCCACATTATTCAAAGATTCACATAACTATGCAAGGAAATGCCAAATTTGTCAAACTGCAGCTGGAAGACAAAAGAAACCATCATTACCATTACAACCAGTCAACATTGAGCAGCCTTTTGATCAATGGGGATTGGACATAATAGGTGAGATCTTTCCTCACTCTTCTAAAAAACATAGGTATATCATTACAGCAACTGATTATTTTACGAAATGGGTAGAAGCAGTCCCTCTCAAGACTGCTAATGCTGAACATATCATCGAGTTTATAGATCAGTTCATAATCACCAGGTTTGGTTTACCTTCTGCTTTAATGTTTGATAATGCATCATATTTTTCTGGTAATGCTATTACTGAATTTGCACTCAAGAGAGGTTTCAAACTTAAATATTCTGCCAATTATTATCCACAGGGAAATGGGTTAGCTGAATCCACAAATAAAAATTTAATCAGAATCATTAAGCGAACCATTGATCAAAATCATAAAAATTGGCATAAATCTTTGATATATGCTTTATGGGCAGATCAAATAACGCAGAAGGCTTCTATTGGCCCTTCTCCCTTTAATTTAGTTTATGGGAGAGAAGTGGTTCTTTCAACTAATCTAGCGATTCCTTCTCTAGCCTTAGTCCAATATATTGATGAAGAACCAACTTCTTCTTTACAACTAAGGCAGATGGAAATAATTAAGTTATAAGAACAATGAGAAAAAACCAAAGTAACTCATGCTCAACATCAAGCATTATTTAAAGCTTATTTTGATTCAAACATGATAACCAGGAAGGATTTTCAGATAGGAGATTTAGTTCCAAAATGGGACAAGGCTCATGAGGAAAAAGGAAAACATACAAAATTTCAAAGAATGTGGCTTGGTCCTTTCCAAATTGCAGAGATCATAGGTCCATCAACTTTCATGTTACAGGATTTAACAGGGAGAAGAGAGTCTTTACCTGTTAATGGACAGATCCTTAAAAAATATTTTCCATAGGAGATCATTCTTCTATTTTGTAGATTAGTTTCCTTTATTTTGTTATAATAAAACCAGTTGTTAATGGTTACATTTGGAATTCATCAAAAAGATACTAGATCTCTTTTTAGATTTTATTTCTTCACTTATATAAATAGAATTATTTTCAGAATATTGATCATTATTATCCAAAGATACAGTTAAAAGCTTTTAATCTAGAAATGATATTAATTTCAACTTTGAAAATTTTGATGAAAAACAACTTTTGGTGAAAGATTGTTTTATATCAGTCCAATGAAAGGTATCAATAACAAAACGAAGATTCTCTGTAGAAAAGTTCTTTTCCAAAAACTCTATTATTGTCGTCCAGAGCTATCTTAAGGAAACAATGACTCCCTCCCCACTTAGGAAATTATAATGTTAAGGAAATAATCCAATGATACACTTTTAACTTAAAGAGTAAGAGGTCACATTACGAGCCGACTTATCATGATCATAGATATTATAGCTTGCTGAATTTTCCAATACTGCATATCACAACAGGGAAATGACTTAAGATTATTGCAATTGAAAGGCAAGGGGTCTCATCACGAGCCAGCTTGTTCAGTAAAGTTATAAATCAAGTGAATGGCATTGTCATAAATTGGCTACCAAACCAAGACATTGTTCTTTAAGGATAAAAAAGAAAATAAAAGCAATAAGTGTGAATATGGATTTCTCTTTGAAAATTGTATATTTTTCTAAGTATGACACAGGATCATTGCTGGGTAACAGGTAACCCTGTCAAGGCTATAAACGCTTGCTGGTAGCAGTGGCTCTACCTACGACAAATGAGCATATTTAAAACTGATTTACAGAGAAGTCTTTTATTTTTATCTTTAAAACCAAGAATGACTGATGTAGATACAAATACTAGCTTGAGGAAGTGAATAGTCAAAGTTGATCATAGAAGAAATGAAATATCATTCATAGATTGAAGCTTAATGTACTTTGTCTTTTTATAATAAAGTTTGATTTTCTGGAAAATTTTCTGTTTTGAAAAGTTTAGAAAACTCAAAAGAAAAGCAGAGATAACTGGTTCTTCCAAGTGAATCGCCAATTGTTGTGGCCAGCGACAACCCCCCTTCTTATTTAGTATTAGTAATAATACTAAATAAGTGGGGACCCTTAGTTTAAAAATCCAAAAAATTTATTGGTGTTTGTTTTCATTTTCAATAAAACTTACTATCATGGACTTAAAGAAATTTCTTTGGAAAATCTTTAAATAAACTTAAGTTCATGATAGACTAGAATAAAATCTCTCTTTGAAGGAAACATTGCATTCATCGCAAAAAGTAGAATATATCTTGAGCAACGCAGAATCTTCAAAATTGCGATACCGTGATCCAATGACATCGCACTAAAATGTTTATCTCAAAATCGCATATCGCAGAAAACATATTAACAGATATTATTCATATACTATATTTTGCGATATTGCGATTTCACGATGTTAAGAGATTGCGATTTTAGAAAGTTGTGATTTTTGATATGGCGATGACGCGGATTTTCTGATTTGCGAAAGTTGCGATTTGCGATATTGCAAAACAAATCGCAGATCGCATTATCGCAGATTCTTTAAAGCTCATTATACGAAGTAAATCTTTTCGTAAATCGAGACCCGTTATGCGCCTTAATGTCAAGTTAATGAATGGATTGCCAATGATTAATGAAAAGGATTTTGTTTTGATCGAAGGGTTATTTCACGATTGATTAATATATTTCATATGCCTTCGGCATTTAAAACCATCCCTTCACCTTTCTCATGTCATTATTCTCACTTAATGCATAAAACTGCAGGCGCGAAGAATAGGAGACTATACAAAGCGAGACTCAGAGCATTATGGGAAAGAAAGAGAAAGCTGCGAGTTCTGAAAATAAAGAGATGGCTTCCTTATACACAGACACTGCTTGCAACAAGGATGCTGGTATCACCACCTGGGAGGGTATGTTTAGTTTGCTTGAAGAAGAGAACCCAAGGGTAATGGATGTTTCAGCTACCCCGGGCTCAAGTAATTCCTCTGAAGCATCTCTTATAGAGCTGGCTTGTTTGTTTTTGCACCGGATAGCAGCAAGACCAAGAATTCTTCCATATACAGATATGGTCAAATGGGTGTTGGATAGCACCGATATCACAGATAGAAAGTTCAAAACTCCAGGTCAAGAGCTCATCAGGTTGTTTACCCCAGAAGATTTGAGGCTTATGTATCATTTGCCGGAACCTCAGGCAATTTACAACAAACAATTTATGGAGAAATTTGCAAAGGAAAATGCAAATTTGGCAGAATGCACTAAAGAATGGACCAGAAGAGATGAACCACTAAAGAAAGATAAACACGGTATGTACAATACCGGTTCACTCACCTCTCCATATTTTTTTTCTACTGCTATGTTATGCAGGCTTTTTGGAAATCCTGACATTAATAAGATTTTTCCTGAATGGCTTCCCTTGTTAAATGTTGTTGTTAATGCCACCATTGTAGACTGGGCCAAAATACTGTCTGATAATTTAGCCACTGCTATTTTCAATTACCGATCTAAACGGACTGTCTCTCAGAGGATTTATCCTCCTT
Organism: Pinus albicaulis; assembly: GCA_034641835.2. NCBI lineage: Eukaryota > Viridiplantae > Streptophyta > Pinopsida > Pinales > Pinaceae > Pinus > Pinus albicaulis. Next base: position 751,946,127 of record CM076576.1, on the reverse strand, counting down.
TTTATCTATCTTCCTATGTTATGGATTCAATCTGCTTTGTTTCTAAGTTCCCTCTAATGGGTTGGCAATGGACAATTCAGTATCCCTTGCCCATTCATGTCTATCACAAAGAGTTGTGGGAATCAAAATTCATTCCTCATTTTTATAAAAATTTTCATGGCATAATGTTGCCTCTGTACAGAGTGTTGTATAATAAGGGTGCCCCAAGGTTGTCCCCTGAAGCAGAAGTAGACATTCTCCTTGTCGCAAGATGGTTTGGAGAAGAATTGTTTAATTATGTGAGGGTTTTTGGAAGCTTTGCTTCTCCTCATGTTTTGCCCTTATATGTTCCGGATAAACTTATAGCTCGAGAAATTGCATATCAAACCTGTGGAGACAGAGGTTTGACAAAAGAATTAAAGGATAAAAATAAAGCCATTTGGCCCCAATTTACTGTATCCTGCGGAGCATTTTCATTATTTGATGTTGGTCATGTGTTTAAGGAAGTTAGCAATGTTACATGTTTAAAATTGTTTAAGTTTCTGAGAAGGCTATTTGATCCGCATGGTATTGTCAAGGATTTCACCACTGTTGTCAAAGTCAGAGTATTTTCTGGAGAAGAAGATCTTTTTGATGATATATTTCAAGAAAAATGTTCATTTAAAGACATTTTGAATTTAGCTCAAGCACGATTCTCCCCAGAAGAATTTCAAGAGTTTAAAGTATATAGAGAAAGAAGATTGACCATTATTCCTTTGGATAATTTTCATTTGGAACCCGCAAGGGAACCAACTCCTAGTGTCAGTCTCAGTGGCAGCTCAGATTCAGAAAGGTCTAAGTCAAATTCTGATAGAGAAATTTCTGAACATTCTAAAAAATCTAATCAGGATAAAAGTGAAGGCTCAGTCAAGGATACAACTCAATCAAAAGAGATGTCACAACAACAGATTTCAACTACTCCACAGTTGAATCTCACACCTCTTAATGTACAGCAACCATCCATCAGCACTCAGTTAGATGAAGAATAGGAATCATTTAATGATCTGATTAATGTTGAAGGACATAATATACAAACTCCTGTACATACATCAAAAGTTTTGGTTACAAAAATAAGTGGCAATGTCACAGAAAAAGAACATATACCCATTACTCCCTCTGCCGAGCTTGTACTTAAAATAGAGGAAATTCCTCCTCTGGATATTTTCTACAGCCCGCAACATAAAGAAACGGTAAGGAAGCAATGAAAGAAGAGAAAATTATAAAGTGCGCTCTCTACTAATGCAGAACAGTTGGATGTTTTATGGAAAGATCCTACTACAGATCCCACTGAAAATCTTACTAAATTATCTCAGATAACAGGAGCTTGTGCCTCTGTAACTATTGACAAAGCATCTGAGTTAAGGCTGTTATTAAATAAAAAAGAGGATCAGATACAAGTTCTGCAACAACAATTGCAACAAGCACATGCCAACAGTGAAGCACAAATGAAATTTGAAAAGTTACAGCAAGAGTTTCAGCAAATGAAGATCAGGTAACAGAAAAGCTTGGCCGAAAAAGAAAAACAAATACAGATTATACAAGAAACACATAAAGAAGACCCCAAGCTTACAGAGTTTATTTCAGAAACTATTTCTTTGAATAATCAACTGCTGCAACAACAAGACATATTATGCCAAAATATTTCACAGTGGAACTCTCTTTGTCAAGAAAGTGATAGAATCACTAATCATGTCGTAGAATTACGACATGATTATGATTCAATAAATGAAAGAGTTACTAATTATTTGGCATGGCAAAAGACAGAGGAAGGAAAAAGAGTAGGAGCGCCAATAATCAATGACAGCCATAAAGAAATACTCTTCAATAAATGGGATGCACAGATCAGAGAGGCAGAAAAAGCAGCAGAGGAAGCAACTACAGCGGCAAGAAACATTACTAATTGTGTAAATGAGAATTTGCACAAGGTTAATTTAATTTCAAAAACCATTCTGGGATACCTACCACAAGCACAACAATTGCAAACAGAGTGGAAATAGAAAGTGGAAGAGAAGGCAAGATCAATTCAAGGATTGACAAAATTCAACTGGGATTCTTACTGGACCTGTCTAGTAAAACCACACAGTCAATGCAGTACTCTTAATTGCATTATTAATTCTGCTGAGAAGATCGTGCCCACACTTGTTGATTCCGTCTTTTCGGGACAATTGAAATTTGAAGTCGGCCAGCCCCCTCTTCTCAAGTCAATGTTGGATGCTTGCAAATTCAAAGACCAAATTCACAAGTAGTTAGTTGTTAATTTTAGTTTTAGATTTAGTGTTAGTTTTACTTTATTTTTTCCTAGAAAAAGGACGGTCATTTAAACCGAATCCTAAATTTTTGTAATAAACTATAATTAGATTTAGTTAGTAGTATTTAAGCCCTTCTCATGCATTTAGAGAAGGGTCCAGAAATTTGTCAAAAAATTATCCTCAGAACATGCACTTCTGCACCCTCAGAGGAGGTTTTGATGAATGAATGGAACGAGATTTATTGATATCTGTGTCTAATATCTGCTACTGATGTTGCATTTATGTACTCTTAGTAGATGTTGGATTTAGAAGATATAAATCATTATTGCTTCTAGCTCATGAGTAGAACCAGTTATAAATGGTACTTTTATCTCTTAACTTTTTCTGCTTCTGTGTTAAAAGTGATATTTATGTTCAATTATTTATATATTGATGCTGGAATGCTTCAGTTATCATTTGGCACTTTTGTACGGTGATGACTATTTGTTTATGCTTAATGTATAAATAGCTTATTATGCGATATGTTTTTCACAACTGTTTCATCTAACTTTTTATATGAAATGGTTTATCTTTATTGAATTCTTTTCTTATAGCAATTGAATGATCTTTATTACCAGTTGTTATTCGAAATCATTTTAGATCGCATAAACAAGATCTTATCCCGGGTTTCGTTTAGAATTAGATATTTTCGTTTAAATTAGAATACAATTTGCATATGATTAGATTAGAAATAGAATAAAATCATTTCACTTAGGAACCTTTTTAGAAAATATCTATTCTCAACACACACACACATATATTGGGAAACTAGTCCCATTATCCCCAGTCGGACCCACTACACCAAACGGAAAAGGAGCTGCTAACCAAGGTCCGGACCGGGTGGGTATCCCCCTTGTGGGTATCCCATAATGGAAGTGGGAGACTATTACAATTTATTTTATCATTGTTTTGCCTAAATATAAGAAGAAAATGATTCAATAATGGTTGTAATATATAAGTTGAGTAAATCTGCTCATTTTATTCTAGTACAATCTACTTTTAAAACGGTCCAAATTGCTAACATATTTATGAAATATATTTTTAGACTGCATGGAATACCAAAATAAATAACTTTAGATTCAAACTTGAAGTTTACGTCTACATTTTGGAAATCATTTTTTAAAGGGTTGGGTACTCATATACATTTTAGCATTACATACAATCCTCAAAAATATGGACATAATGCGTGAATGAATTAGGTAATTGAGGATACACTAAGAATGTATGTAATGAAACAATTGTCTAAATAAGAAGACTACATACATTTGGTGGATTTTTATTACAATAATACTATCACGTGTCTCTAGGGATGAGCCCATGAAAAGTGTTATATGGTCGCAAGTGTAGAACACCCCGAAACTTGGGACGTCTTGAGGAGAAATTTATGATGGGTCTCGAAATGTTAAAAGAGATAGAGGAAGCAGTGAAGAAAGTGAGAATGAATTTGAAGGTTGCGCAAGATAGGCAAAAAACTTATTCTGAAAAAAATGAATTTTCCGATCATTTCATATCAGGCACCACGTGTATATACGAGTAAGACCCAAGAAAATTACTTTTTAATGGGGAGGTTGTACTACTCTAGCACCTTGGTGCTATGGTCCTCTTCAAATTTTGGCTTGAATTGGACTTTTGGATTATCAACTAGCCTTACCTAGCTACATAAGTGTACATAATGTCTTTTATGTTCTTGTGTTAAAAAAATAAATATATGATCCTAGCCATATAATCGGTTGGTAGGATATATATGTAATTTCTATAGCAATAAGTATAGTATGGTTATGTATTTTATCGTTTAAAGGAAAAAAGGGAACTCAAATTTTTCTCAAATGAATGTGTATGTAGGTCGAGCCGGAAACGAATTATTGGTCGAGCCCCTACATATACTTCATCGAAGCGAAGTAACGCTACAACATCAAGTTATCACCTAGGTTAAAGTGAAATGGAAACACTTTAGCCTAGAAGAGGCTACTTAGGAAGATGGAAAAATTATGAAGGAAGCATATATAGGTTTGTTCTGATAGTTTACAAACATCGAGATGATGTTTAGCCTAAGGGGGGAGAGATGAGACACCTCATGGTAATTTTTAAATATTAATTACCACAATAAAAAACATGATACTATTGCATATACATATGATAGGTTAGATGGTAAATTATAATATTTAATTTTGTTTTATAACTAATTTATGATATAATGTTATGTAGAAAGAGAGACACCTTGAAATTAATGTTAATTATATCTCACATGTCAGGGTGGGTAGACAGTTATGGTCAGGCGATTACCTGTCCATAACTTATCCTAGATAATTTAATTCTCAAGAAAAAGGAAAGTAGAGAGGGTATAGGTACCTAAGGCACCCAGAGAAGTAAAGGAGAAACTGTAACAAGAATTAAGAAGCATCTGTGCTGATAAGTCAAACATATTTGCAAGCAAGAAACTATCCAGACTAAGTCTAGGTAGGACTAGATAGTCATTGAAGGATAGTGCACACTATTATAGAATACATTTGTTTTGAAGCTAGCATGGGGGGAGAATTAATATAAATATGATCTCTAGGTAGGGTGGAAAGACAACATTAATTTTGGAAAGGTGAAACAATTTTTTGCACCGTCTGAAAAAGGAAAAAGATAAGTACTATGTGATTACTCTGAATGTAAATAATGTTGGCTCTATGTTATCTGTTTTATGAGTAGGTATAGTATAATAATTACATATGAAAATTCCTTGCAGTGACAAAAGTGAAATGGCTTGATATTATATCAATAATAAAAAATGGAAATGAAATTACAGTTGTGTAAATTAAAGCACAGTAAGTAACCAACCAGGCCTGGAAACAATCTAAACATATTCGTATACAAGAAAATAGTGGTAAGGGTCATTAATTCTAGTAATGACAGGATAGGAAAAAGGGAATTCATAATTACTTAGACATTTCAATCGAGAACTAGGGTTAGTCTCTCAACCTAGCTGGATTAGAGGTTAGGCGGAGAGAGAATCCAACTATCTCTTTCATTCATTAAAACAATAATCTCGTAAGGGTTACGAAATACAGAATATAAACAAAGAATAAATATTCCAGAACCATTAGTATTAGTGTGCCAAAGAGTAAATTAATCTACTGTCAATCTGAAGAACATAAAATTATTAACATTCCAAGGAAATCTAAGAATCAAGAGAACATAGAGAAATATTTTTCATAAATTGTTAAAAAAATTTACAAAAGAACCAATAGTTGTACACAATGGAAATATTTGATTATGTGGTCGGTAAACTGTAACATCCCACAAACTGAAAATATAGCTCTTATTTTGAAATTTATACAGTAACAACATTTTTATAACCATATGCACTAAAGACAGTATTACAGAGGAAATACATAAGCAATTATATATGGTTTAGGTCATAATATATATCCGCCCAAACAACAAACCCTGGATAAGTCTGACAGAAATAATACGAGAGCTAAAAACTCACTTGAGTACAATTAAAGTATTCTTGTAACCTAAGTTAAAATGACCTTTACATCCACGCCAAAATTGTGTATTAAAAAACAATTACAATCAAAAGAACTCAGTAATAAGTAACCTTGATTGTGGGTACTTAATTCATATTCCTCGCCAATTCATAGATACACATGGTCATTCATTCCACTAATAATAATCTTGGAAACATATAAAACAATATAGAAAGAGAGGTGTGCAATTCCAAACACGAGAAATAAATCAATTCTTCCATCATTATGGTTCTAAATTCCTAAGTAGTGAGCCCAACATACATGGAAGAGGTGAAAGCCTGTTAAGACTCTTGAAATTTGCATTGATAAAGGAGTGGGGAAGGGTAGAACCTGAATACTTTCCAAACCCATAATAAAACACCAGAGGTGTCAGGGGGAAAGGTTCTATGATATTTATCAGAAGAATAACAATTGTATTAGATTATTACCATGTGAACTTTCATCTTAAAAACCTAACCATACAGAACCCTAATGCTATCGAATATTGAACAAAACAATATTAAAGAAAGACGCAATGTTATTAAGGATAACCATGCTTACCTGATAAATTTAAAACTCCTCACATGACTAATAAGGTTGCCTCATGCTAAACACATTAATAAATATCAACAATTAAAGAAAAAACATAAACCAACAAAAGGGAATTTCAACAGCTCGAATACCATAATAAATGAGATTTAAGAAAGTCTAGACTCATCTGTTACCTTAAAAATCCATAAGAATAAATATATTCAAGAAATATGCCAAGAAATTCAGCCCATAATACCTCGAGAAGTGGATGAAACCCCAGAAGCGAGCGAATGAAACCCTCTGATGTAGTGAACATAATGAGTTTCAGACGAAATGGGGGGGTAGGTGGTTTCCATCATTTGTCCTCGAAGGAATTCCATTGTTCAACGTGCAACCTAACTGGAAGACCACAAATGCTAATCGCATCTTGATGTAGTGGATGCCAGTTGTGGAGATTGGATGACAACTATGAAGTTTCTTGATGCTTCCCAAACATAACACTGTAACCTGAGTTTAAGATCTAGGGTGGTTTGACAATGGGATAGGATTAGTAGTTGTCATTTGTCGAACAAACCACATAATTAGATACTAAACCTTAGTTTATGTCCTCTTATAAATATGTTTGTGGTTTATTGTAAATAACTATGTGACTTTTGTTACAATAAGAAAACCAAAATTGGTGCAAATATGTCATTATTTTAGGAGTAAAAAATTAATTTCCTTTATTTGTCTATGAAATAAGCCAACTCCTCACTTATATGTGTATTTATTTAGGTGTTTTTTCTATGAGGGTTGTGACAAGTGGTATCAGAGACATGGTTCAAACTTTGTGTCCTACTTGGGATGACGAGGGAGTAACAACATTTATTGTGCTTAACAGAGGGAAAGAGGCACAATGAGGAGGAATGGATTTATAATGGCACAACCATCATCAAGAGCTGGTATAACACCTTTTCCATACACTAACCTGGAAATGTGGGTGAAATTGGGAGAGAAATCACACACTAATCATGTTGTTTTCCTTGAGACAGTGCAAGAATTAAAGAAATAAATGTCAAGGCTATGGGAGGAGAGCGAGAGATTGATGCAGGAGCAGAAAAATATTATGAAATTTATGTCTCACAGACAAAACCAGTAACATCCTACATCTAGCCTAGAACAAGGGAACATGATTAACACACAAGGATTAAGGAACGAGAACTCAAAGTCAGAGGGTGATCAAGGAAACTACGAGGAATCGTGTGACAATGTTTCAAATTATAGAGAGCATAAGAGACTAAAGTTTGAGTTGCAGGGGGAGTTTTAGAAAATCAAGCCCCCAACCTTTGATGGAGAATAATAAGAGGTTGTTGAATCTTGACTTATAAATATGAACAAATATTTTCAAATGTATGAGTATTATCATAACCTGAAGGCTCGGTTGGAAATCTATCAGTTACAGGGAAAGGTCACTCTGTGGTGGGAGGAAACGAAAACAATACATGGAATTGATGATAAGGTAGTGACATGGAAAAATTTCCAACAACATTTCAAGGATAAGCATTTAACTCAGATATTTTACTATGAAAAAGAGAAATATTTTCATCAACTCTGGTTGGGACAATTGTCTATAGACAAGTTTATAACAAAATTTACATCCTTGATACGATAAGTTCCATACATACGTGAATAAAAGGAAAAATTTCAATGATTTATTAGCATTTTTCCTATATTCATGAAAGAACATATAGAGTTTGGAAATCTTGAGAGCTATATAATTTCCTAACTTTGAAGAGGCTTCCAAAATGTTTTGTAATTTAACCAATCTATTATGGATCAAGTTGTCCTGGTGCATCAATTTGGAAAGGTTTCCAAATTCCTTTTGTAAATTAATTAAACTCCAAAATCTTGATTTGGAATCTTGCACTAATTTAACCATGTCAAGAGAAAACAATAGGAAATATAAGCATGCTTGAGTACACAAATCTCTATGACTGTAGGAAAATTGGAGTATTCACTCCATAGGTGGCACATTACAGGTTTATTAAAATGTTATATATGAGAGGTACAAATTTAAAAGAGTTTCCAAGTGTAATTGGAGAGTTAAATGATTTGAAAGTTCTTGATGTGGGCCCTTTGTTGGACACACTTCCATATGTAACTTAAATAAGTTGAAGAAATTGTAGCTCTATGTATGTAAGGAATTGAAATGTTTTCCAACTTTGTTGGGTGACTTAAATAACTTGAAAGAATTTCAACTTCATAAATGTAAGGAATTGAAATCTTTGTCGCCTTCTGCTAGATTGTCGGCCCAGTTGACTAAGTTGAGGCAATTGATTGTCCACTGATACAAAAACTCCCATTTAAGGGGTTGAAATAAGAGAGAAACATTAAGTGATTTGGACTCTTCCATTCACAACTAGATACTTCCACGACTCAAACTATTAGAGGTCGTAGGGATAGGGATATTCAGAGGTATCCATTGTTGAAGGTGTTTTCTTCAACCTTTGTGATCTTATAATGCCTTTTTGTAATAATGTGGACGAGGTTGGAACATTTCCATATACACTTGTAGATTTAGTATTTAGGGTTTTTGATAATTTGACAAAAGTAGATATGATATGTCATCTTCCAAAAATTCAAAAGATGACAATTGTTTGTTGCAAGAAATTGGAGTTTCCGAGTATAAAATCATTGTTATATTTTAGTTATTTTAACATAAGAGGGTGTGTTAGGTTGAAGAGAATACGAGGATTAGGGAAACTATCACAACTTCAATGGCTTTCCATTAGTCGGTGTTTCAAGTTAGAAGAGGTGGAAGGCATACAACATTGTGTGTCATTGCAGAATATGTATGTTGGATATTGTCCCAAATTGTAACGAACAATTTTAAACATGTTGGGTGTTAGATGGAATTTAATTAAATCAAAGATATTTTTTAAGGGAGTGGTTCTATTTTAGACTCCATTTTTTGCCCATATCCACTTGGAGTTTGTCACATGTCCCACCAATATGTTAAAACATACATGTGTATTCATACAATTCATGAGATATGTTTTATGTTCTTCCATGAAAATAAATGGATATCATGCTGAAATATATTGAAAACCTTTCAACCTTGAACCCGTTTTGGAATGGAAGAATCCTTATTTCAGAAATTAATCATTGTGTAAATATATTTTAACTTTACTAATCATATATATGAATTTGAAATGAACGATGGAATTCTGCATTTCCCATTTCATATCACCAACATTTCTTTAATAAAATAAAAAAAGTAAAGAAAATATTTCTTGGTATGTCATGATTAAACATTTCATCCATGATTAAATGCAAACTTACATTTTAAGTTAGGTAATTGTATATATGCATTTGTTATATGTACTTGAAATAATTCCTATAATGATTCCTTTTTCATTTGATACAGTAATGATTTTTTAATTAAATAAAGAAAATATTTCAAAGACATTTTTATAGAATCATTTATCACCTCTATATACTTGATGACTTATGCATTGTCCTTGGGTAGCCCTTCCATTCAGACTTGGTCACATTTCTCAAAAACCAATATTTTAAAATCCATACGCGACTCTGCCCAGCTTTTTCCACGTGCCAACGCGGTTCCATACATAGTTGACCCGCGTATGCAATTTAAAATATTAATGATAGGTTAAATGAAAAAATTAATGATAGGTTAAATGAAACAATTAATTTAGGTTTTATTGTATTTGGTTGAAAAAGACACTAGGTAAATTTTGGTCAGTGAGATAAACGAGGTATCATGAACATACAAAACTTACCAATACATCAACTAACCTTCATAAAATAATATGATGAAACATATAAGATGTTTTTTACTAATTTAATATTGGCTAATTGTTTTATTGAGATGGATAACATAAAAATAATAATCTTAAAAACCAATAAAATATTAAAAAATCAATAATATTAATTTATTTATTTACATCAAAATATCCCATTCAGTATCAATCATATATATATATATATAATAAAATTTCATAAATTTTAAATTTTATTTATTAAATGGTTTTGTATATTTTGAATATTTGAAATTCATTGTTATTAGAAATTTCCACAACTTCAATAACACAATTTATGAAAAGTAAGTTACAAATTATTTTTTATTTTCAGTGAAAGTGGAATTTGGAAATGAAATATTATATGAAACCATTTTAGATTTGTATTTTGTTTTTAAATTTTTATTGTTTGAATATTTTTAATGTTTGAGAGAGTCTATTAATGAATTTCCTATAAGAAAATCAAGAAGTGTTTGAGCCACCCTAGTATATTTGGATGGCATATTAGAAAATATTGAAATCTTATAATAATAGATATGAAAGAAGTAAAATATATAACCTCTGATATGTTTCATTGTTTTAAAATATTCCATAATTTACAATCTTTATAAATCTTATGTTAACTAGAAGCTAAATTCTATTTTTCCTTTAAAATCAAAACAATATTCAATACATGTGCACATGAAATACTTATTTAAAAAATATTCCCTAAACCTATTATAACTATGGTAATATTTTTTTTTAAGGTGGGAAGTACAAGGTTAATAATAATATTAATATTCAATTTATTAATAGTTCTTAAGTTTTGCTTTTTGGTATAGTTTTGGATTAATTTTTTAGAAATTGGATATGAATTTGTTATAATTGTAGGTTTTTAGTCATATAGTTCTATAATAAAAATATGAAATTATTGCTTTTAGAAATTAAATTTATTTATATATTCCAAATTGCCATATAAAAAATTAAAAATTATAATAATGTAAAGAATTCTACAACTTCAAGCAAACACACAAAATTTAAAATACAAAACAATTAAACTCATACTTATTTTTAAAAGCAGAAGGATCAATTATCAACATGAAAACATGGGGCTAATTGTAATGATTGTACTAACCACTGAAGCTCTCAAATATTTCACACCATACAACAAATTTTCCTATTTAAACTAATAATTCATTCTTCTAATGTTTCATTGATCTATAAAAAAAAAAAAAAAAAATTTCTATTAAATCTTACAGTTCATGCTTCCAATATTTCATTGATCTATATAAATCAATTCTATAACAATGTGAAAAAACTTCAATAATCCAAAATCTCCAGATACTAAAATGGAATCTAATCATCAAGTGGAATGTACAAATTGTTGAAAATTAAATATATGAATGAAACCTACCATTAATCAAAGTCCAAAGTCTATTTTCTATTGAACATCAAGATATATTATCGATCTAAGTAATTTTAAAATCTATACAAGCAGGTTTGTATGATAAAAGTAGACGAAGATTACATGAAATATTGAATTAAAATCTCATAAACCTATAATAAATACCTTTAACATTTTACCTTTAACACTTTATCGTGGATGTTAGAATGTGTTGATTTCAATGATTGAAAAATACAAATGCTCAAATAAGAGTAAAATAACGAGTAGTTTTTACTGACAACAAAAACGCATACATGGTAAAAGGTAATTTGAATCAATAAGTATAAATGAACTAAAAAATAACATGATTATAAATGGATATTCTTCTTTCACATGAATATAATCATAAATGGATATTCAAATTAAAGAAGAATATAAAAGGATGTATGATTAGTTGAATTTATTTCATCCATTGAATGTACAATACAAGCTTCCCTCGATGCTTTTAATTTGGAGAGTTGCCAATACACAAGTCATATTTATTCCCTTTGAATAAACTCAATGTATATGTTTCATATGTTATAGGCACATACCATTAAAAAAAAAAAAATCTAGCACGAGTTGTTTCTACTTTTAGGTTATTAAATATATAGAAAACAAGATGGGTTGCGGGGCAGCAAGTCCTTGCCCCCAGCTAGATATGTTGTGTAGCTCAACAAACTCTTAATGTTTCTCATTGCAAATCCTGGAGATGCCTTTCTTGTGCCAACTCCATATTACCGAAAACTGTGTACATCGAAAATATTGACACATCATAGGATTAGGTTTCATGGGTTCATTAAACAAATACCTCTTTATTCCAATTGTAAAAGTAACGAAAGTCTTTACTTGTCGGATGGAAGGAGCATGCATAAATAGTAGGCCATGTGTACATCTTGGCTCACTAACCCAAATGTCCACGGACTAGCTGCACCGACAAGAGCTAATTGCTGCATTGAAAGGAGCTTCATTCATGTACCGATGTACCAGAGCTTCATAGATGGTTGTGATGTTGATCAAATTGTCTGTAATAGATGAAATGCTTCCTGAAGTTAGGGAAGGGAATACTTCAACATCCATTTGGAAGCATTGAAAAGATCAAGATGAGACTTATGACCTGATTTATGTGCATTCTTGAGTTTGCACAGAGAAAAATGAGAGAATTCTAGAGAATTCAAGGTAGTTTCCAGCATAACCATTTTTATGTTTTCTGAAAATCTGACACTCAAAGAATTGAACAGGATGCACTATCTTCATGAAGCTTTATCAAAGACCTTATGATTGCATTCGCCTATTCCCTTGGTAAGATACTTGCATTTCTTTCTTGAGGAAACGATCATGTTGAGGTGTTTAAATTTAAATAATTAACCTGCATCTAAACAACTATGCTAATATATAACCAGAAAATTAAGTTATTGACTTTCATTAACATGTAGCGTTCATCTAGAAAAATAATAAGAAATGTTTGGAAATAGTTGCTGATCTAATCTAATCCCATGGAGAAGCCAAGCATGCCTTTCTACATATCTTAAAATCTCGTCTCCTTGAATGGGATTTGGTTGAAATAGGGGATTATGGCTTTCCAAATTGAAAATACTTGTATGTGCTAAAGTGATGGAAGATTAAACTTGAGGGGAATTGTAGACCTATTAACTACAGTGCACTTTCCCTACCCTGCCCTGGTGTAATAAGTAGGAGCGAAATTGTAGACCTATAATTACGAGATGCAGTGGAATTAATAATTCCACTTGTAAACTTTTTGTTTTTTACATTAGTAATTTAATGGACGAAAATCACAATTATGAAAAGTGCAATTTTAGAAATAAAATGGAAATGGATTTGTAGACCCTGTTTTCATTGGAGCAATTTCAATAATAAAAAAACTGTAATTCAACACAGCCATCACAATTTCGACCAGAAAACTCACCTAAAAGAACAGAACGAGATTTTTGCTCCTTAATTATTAATTTGGATGACTATAAAGTTTTATAGTATATGTTAATGTTATTGAAAGAGATATTAGGTGTAGCAACTAATAGTAAATCTTTGTTTGATGTTATTTAAAAAGTGGAGCAAGGATGCTATGAGAGAATAATACCTCTTGTGCCTTCGCATCCACCTCGAATGACCGGAATTCTGAGGACCTATCTGGATGAGCAACAACCAGGCTCCTCTTCCACCGCCTTTAACTCCGATGTGCGCCGCCTTCTGGATGGGTGGAGAGGCAAATGCAGCTTTCACCCATCTAAATAAGGTGATTGAAAAGTCCGACAAGAAGCTGGATTTGAACTGTGAGAGAGAGGTAAGTCCATTTATGCTTAATTGTACTCGTCTGCAAAATGATAGCAAATCTCTATGTTTGTATGGTGTTCGGGAAGCAAGTTCATCAAGTTTATCAATTACCCAAAAATCCTGTAACTGTTCCTCAGGTAGTTACAACAAACCCACCAGTAACTCAGGTAGAACTGGAAGTCTACTACTAAGCGATAGTACTAGAATGCGAGTGTGGGTAATTTACGAGAGATTCACCAAATAGAAGAAGGAAGAAGATGAGCTCCTGATAGCACGTAACCTCTATGCACCTACTGCCCTGATGCTACTGATGGTGGAGAAGCTTCAATGGACACTTATGCTGGATATTTTTCTATGAATGGAACTACATCGTGGGGATGATGGTGTTTCAAAGTGATGGAGTTCAGATTTCATGGTCCATTTGTAGAGGCTCTATTATAGAAGGTTGTAGAATGCTTGTTCCCTATGCGAAACATACAGGCAAATAGATATGTGTAAACCAGCAATACTACCATGCAAAGAGGCATCTGTAAACCATATTCACTCTCGCATATCGCATATCCTTTCCTGGCACAACGCATTTAGGCTAGCATTTTATATTCGAGACTAATGCTAGCATTAGTCTATGGCTCTGAAAAATTGATTGAAAAAACAATTTTATCATAAGTTTTCATACATATTTCCTCAGATATGAGGCCAACCGAGGCAATAAGATGGTAAACTGTTTTATTGGATGACAAAGAATATTTATGAGAATATAAACCAAAAAATTTGGTTATTTGTGTATAGTTCTAATAATAACTCGTTAAAATTAATGTTAAGTTATCATTTTAGATTACTATAGTCCCTAAGCTAGCCGCATGCGGCAGGGACTAATAATAATAATTTAAATATTAATTATCAATTTGCTAAGTGTGATCATATATTTTTTTATAATTTTTGGTTTTAGAGTTTTAGGTTCTATAATATTCAATTTTGATAACATTTTTTTTTTATAAATTTAAGTTTTATATTTTTTATAATATTAATTTTTTATTTTATTTTGGTTTTTTAAACTTTATGTTAAAAAATATTATTATTAAAATCTAAAAAATATTAGTAATCAAAATAATGTGTCTAACATCACATTATGATAAATTTGTTTGAATGCTACATTTAATTTGACAATGTTTGTCGCAATGTTACATTACATTGAATTTATAAACTTAAGGATTAATATTAAATCCAATATTAATGTTATAAAACCTACGATTAATATATCAAATATAAGATTAATATTAGAAACCCTAAGATTATAAACCCTTATATATTATTATATATATTGGGAATTAATATTATAAACCCAAGAGCATAATATTAAACCATAGGATTTATATTATAAACCCAAAACACTATAAACACTAGAATTAATATTATAAACCCTATGATTATAAAAGAAATGGACTATAATACAATAAACCCAAGGAACTATAATATAATAAATTCAAATATTTTTAATATTAATATCAATAATTTAGATTTATAATATTAATACTTTGGGTTTATTAATTGCGAGGGTTTAAATTATTGGTTTCTTAGGTTTATCCCAAGGAATTTTAATATTAATATCAATAATTTGGGTCTATAATATTAATACTTTGGGTTTATTAATTGCAATGGTTTATATTATTTATCCAATAGACTTATTGCTCCAGTGGGTTTATAATATTAATCCCATCACATACTACAATTTATTCGATGTTGCATTGTGACATTGAATAAATTAGGGTTTGATATTTGTGTTTACAATATTAAGTTTAATATTCATAATATTAAGGTTAATAATCCAATTAAGGATTGATGATCATTAGGGATTATAAAATTAGACTTATAACATTCAGTTTAAAATATTCGATTTGTAACATTTTGTTTATAATATTAACTTTATAATATTGGTGTATAAAAATTGTTTTAAACGATTTGGTTTATAAGATTTATTTTATAACATTAATTCAAAGGGTTTATAATATTAACCTTAGGTTTTATAATCCTAGGGTTTAACATTTTAAACTTAGAGTTTAATATATTAATCTTTGGGTTTACAATATTATTTTGTAGGTCTATAATATTGTGTTTTAATATATTAGAGTTTACAATATTGAATTTTTTTATTAGGGTTTAATATTGTAATGATGGAATGGTACAAAAAAGTATCCAGTGTTGCATTGTGACAAACATTGTTTCAATGCGACAATCAATCTCATAATGATTGTCGTGATGTTACATTAGTTTGCAATTTATTCAACTTCACAATGCGACAATACAAAATTATCGTTTAAAATTAAGCTTTATAATATAAGGGTCTATGATATTGGGTTTATAATTGGGGTTTATATTATTGTGTTTATTATAGGGTTTATAATATTAGGGATAAATATTGGGTTTATAATATTCCGTTTACTATCAAATCTTGAAATGCTCATTTTTTAATCTATCCAATGTCATAGTGTGATCAGCATTGTCATGATAATAATTGTAACAATGATACATTACATGGCAATGTATCAATGGCTAATTGGAATCTGGATTATGGGCAAAAATTAGCTCAAAATTAAAATTGCTCAGAATTGCACCAAACAGTAATGACAATGACTAACACATCACCAGGAATCCAACGCAACTTGGTTCATCAAAAATCGAGTTCGGATGAAGAAGTTATAGCGTGTTGATTGTCGTTCAGAATAGACAATTTTTTTAAACAAAATTGCAGAACATGTACATGTTGATGACATGGCAGACCAGTCAGCATGCAGTGAATCTTCTTCAGTTTTTTCCCAATAGGACTGCGACAAGTGTCACTGCAGGATTCACCATGTTTGGTTTGAGAAGCTAGAATTTTCCCAATGTCCTCCAAGGTTGAATTTGGGTTCATGAATTTTTATGTGTTGGAAATTATTTTTTATGTATTAAGTTTGGATTAATATTATATATATATATATATATATATATTAATATTAATTAATAATCCAAACCTTATACATATATTAAATTACGCATAGTTTAAATAAACCATAGTCTGAGCGAGTTTATATATTTTGGAGCGTATTCCAATTAAACAAAATTTTTAAACTAGATGGTGGGCACATTTTATTAAACCATGGTCTGACCTAAAGTTTTGGGTTTGTTACACAGCAATTTGTCACCGTCCCTACCATTCCCCATCCCGCACATTGGAGGGCTCATTCCGTGACCTGTGAGCAGAGACAAGACCTGAAAATACTTTCATTGCATCCCTCTGAAGATGAGTTTTCATTGCCCTGAAGACATCTCCTTGCAAAAAACCCTAAAAATAGCTCTTTTTCCATTGGCGCGGTTCAATAGTTCAGCCCTCGCGCCAAGGGGGCAAATCCTCCAAAGTGGGCGCACCAATTGGCGCTCTGTCATAGAGCCGCACCCGCGCCAACCATATTAAGAGGTGTTTTTTAAAAATAAAAGGAGGAAGTTTCATCCTAACAAATTCCTGGACTGATATCTATCTTGAGTTGGGAAGTTTGGCTACAGATTTCCATAGAGAGGAAGTGGTTTGCCACCTCTCATGGAAGCTTCCTTGATGATAGGGCCAATCCCATAATTATAGGGATCCCAACTCCCCTTCCTCCTTCTATAAAAGCTTGATCATCTCCATGGCAAGCTAATCTCCAAGTTCCCAAGAGCTTTCACATCCTTATGCTGCAAGAGCCTTCTTGATTCCCTTAAGGCCAAATCCAAGCAAGGAGACTATTGCCAAGTATGAGAGCAGAGAGGCTTGTCCCATCCTTCGACAAACACATGAGACATGTGTTACTGTGACAAACCGCCAAGAGGCATCGAGAAGCTATGGTTGTATTCTTCTTTTGACTCATTAATGATAAGCGACTATTGGTTATGGTTCTGTCGGAGTCAAAATACCTCTCCTTAGGCTGAAGACAAATATGGAAGAAGTAAAAAGACCTAAATTAAACCTATTTCTGCCAGGGTAACGCATATATAGAACAGAAAAAAAGCGTTATAACGCAGTCAAGCAATACATTGGCCACGTTAGTGACTAGGGAAACACTCTATTTACACTGGAGGGATGCGTTACCGTGTTTTAAGTTTGAATTGGGAAAAGAGCGCGGAGAAAGATTTGAATCTCCAACTTTCCCTCACAAAGGAGTCAGTGCACAAAGGAAACTGCAGAAGCACCAGTTCATTATTGGTCATTGCCATAGAAGACTGAACTCCAAGAGAGGCAAAAGCATGGAGATCAAGGAAACATCTAAGCCCTTTCCATTCCAAACTAGTGGAAAGAGAAGGGCAACAATGGCCTTCTCCCTCTCCTATAAGAAGGAGCTGAAGGCTCTTAATTGAAGGTCGAAGGATTGCTCAAAATTTCTTGTATACTTGTGGAATAGAGAATAGTGTGACATTGTGAAGGCCAAGAGTCAAAGAGCAAGAGTCAAAGAGGCTCCTAGAGAGTTTGTTGGCTTGGACTTCTTCACTTGATAAAGAAGAGAGATTGGGAGACTGAGGAGGGCTTGGTACAACCGATGGTTGTAATCCTCCTTCTTTCAAAATCAATAGAACTATGTTCGTTTTGTCCATTCGATGCTTAATGTTATATTGTTGTTTTAATATTTGTTTAGTATGATATGAATGGCTCAGATGTGTATAATCTAGATGTTTATTGTTGATTTAATTGATAGAATACTTGTTATATTAGAAGTTACGCGGGTGCTTTGACTGATTGCAGGTCTCAGATTTGGAGCCGGCGAAGAAGGACTCTTACTTTGCTGCTCAACGTTCTCCAAGAGATTCCAAGACCGTCAAAGAGGTAATTCTCTATTGTATTCCTTCAAGTTATTTCAAGCTAATATGAACATGCTCATGCCATATTTGTGAACAACATAGCTAATCTGACTGTCTGCCTCGGGCACCGGAAAGCCCTGAGAGGGATATACGAAAACCAACCACCCAAGCAGTTTACCCTATAGAAGAATTGGCGACTCCGCTGGGGAGTGTCCCCATAGTTTCCGGACTATTTCTTCCTTCATTTCTTCTCTCCTCTGTTCGGTATCCTTCCGACCATTTTTTGATGCCCAGTAGACATACCAAACGCTTGCAGAGTTCAATCATGTTCCTGTCTGGCCAACTGAAGAGCTTTTCCCTGGTTAACGCGACCTATGCAGTTCATCTAGTGCATTATAACGTGGTCTAGGCTTAAATACAGTGCGTTATAACGCTGTATTTTCTCACAGACAGAGCGTTACCCAGCCAAAAACCCTTTTGTTCACTACTGTGACTATGTTTTAGCTGTTGAGTTTTTTGGCCACCAGTACCTTTCACAGACTGAATCCCTGTGCTCGTCTGCTAAAGCTGGCATTGATTATTTGTTTCTCTTATTTAGTTAGTGTGCAGAGCATTTACTTTTTTAAAGAGAAAGTTTTTTTTTATTTTTCTGCATTTAAGTTGAGTTTATTCTGAAATTTTGTTTCACAGACTGTTAAAAGAGGTAGATAGAAGTCTGAATCTTGAAATTTGAGCTGTGTTATTTACATGTTGGTGCATGGATGATTGAAAAATAAACCTCTCCTTGTAGAAACATTGTTCATTGAAGTTAATATTTAGAGCATGTTTTGCATGGTTTATTGAGTCAAGAGTCTCACTATACTTCATACGTCCATTTCCCCTCCGCCAGACTAATAACAAAGTACACTATAAACAAAGCGATAATAAAATCAATCTAATAACTCTTTTTGAGCTCACACAAACAGTAGTTCAGGCTAGGATCTTGGGTTAGGAAAGAGAGAAAATTACCCAAGATCTCAAAACTTGAAAACTAGAGTCATTAACGAGTGAAATCCTGCTGCACTCACATTATTGGGACCGTTCCTTTACCGGAGCTCAGCGCGAGACAACACTTGGGTGCACTAGAAGGTAGCCCGCCTTCGACTGCATCCTGTGGGTGTGTTATATATTGGGGTTCCCTTCGGGGATGTCGAAACTAGATCGGGGATCTAGGTATTCTGCCCATATAGCACACTGTCCTTGACTGTGGACCCCCCTGATAGTGTCTGTGATTTGAGGTATCCTTAGTGGCCATACTTTTAGGGACTTACACAAGGTGACTGGGACAGGCTATCCTGGTACCTGAAACAGACGGACCTACTCTGTCTTTAGTCTTTAGGAGGGTACTCGTCTTCACGAGAGTGCTTACACCTATCGTCTGGGGTTCGGGCGAAGCTCTAGAGTAACCGTAACTGTACTTTCGACCAACCCTCTCTGTATGCTATTGTGAGACTGGATTTCATCACCAGTGAACGGTAGTACTCAGATAGGGCACCCTATACTGGTTGCTTGCTGATTGATTTTAGAGAGTCTTTTCTTTTTTTTTAGTAGTTGTGTGGATACTGTCATTTGAGACTTCATAATACATCACATTTTAAAAATTTGTTAAAATTAAACCGGTCACCGTGGCGTCCCCTGACCCACGCCGTCTGTCTCGACGACAGCAAGGTCTACCTCCTCTCACTTTAGAGGAAAGATTGAACCTTGGTGAACCCGGGCCTTCTACGGAAGAGCAGTCTCCTCTGACTAATCTGGATTATCACATAGACCCTTATCAGCCGGAACTCTCGGAGGACCCTTTCACTGAAGGCATTGTACCTAATTACAATCCTCCGCTCACTGATCCGTTAGGACCTATGATAATCCAGATTCCACCGCGCCAAGATATGTCTGCGGCAACACCAACATCTATTTCTCCACCGGTATCCACAAGGTCGATACCAATGGCAACCATTCCTGGTTCGCCATCATCCTCCCCGCTGGTGGTCAGTTCTATGCCATTACTGGGTAACCCCAGTAGTCAACATATGCCTACCCCCAACCCTATGGTCAACACAACTGTCAGTAGTTTACCGAACCCTTCGGCATCTACTCCTACCGTGACCACGTTGGGGACCACGGTAGCTCCTCCCACGAGCATGACTACTTCGGTGCCCTTTAACAACCCTTTCGGTTGGAACCCTCTGTTGGGTTCAAACCCCCTGGCCACTATACCAGGGGGCAGTGTTATCAGTACACAGGTAGCAGGGAATATTTCTCTTCCTATGCAATCCTTAGGACAAATGGGACAACCCATTGTAAATACTATCCCTTTAAGTGGTTCAAACATAGGTGTAGGATCTATACCGTTGCCAAATTATGCAAATACTAGTATGCCTCCGGGAAACTCTATTGCATCCATTTGGACTAACCAACCCCAACCTCCATCTGGAGTGGGAGGGCACTTTTACGCTGGGGGCAACCAACCATTTGCCCCTCAATACACTATGCCCTATGGAAAGCAACCGTATGTTCCTACTCCTCCACCTATGGGAGGTTTTTATCAAAGTCCCACTTACCCTTCTGGTAACGCATGGATGGGGGGACCCTATGGTCCCAATAGTCAGCCCATACTGCCTTGGTTAGACTCGGGGGCAAATCCACAATTGCCATTCTTGGCAGCTTTGGACATACCCGACATCCATAAGCTGATGAACGACCCCATCAACCACAACTCGCTTTGGCCTCCAATTCCTCATAAGATTTCGTCCGATATCCCGAAGTTCGACGGGAAGCTTGGGGACGACCCGACCGCACACATCACTACTTTCCATTTGTGGTCCATATCGAATTCCATGGTAGATGATAGTGTCCGACTCCGACTGTTTTCCCGCACCCTTACAGGCAATGCCACCAAGTGGTACATTGAATTACCACACGCCGCCATCAATACGTTTGGCGCTTTAGCGACGGAGTTCTTAAAGAACTTTCAACTACCAATTAGAGTGGAAACCGGCACAGAGCTGTTAACATCACTGCACCAAGACACCGCCACCCACATCTCCAACCATATTCATGAATGGAGACGTAGGAGGAGGCTTGTCAAAGCGCCAATACCAGACCATCTCTTGGCAAATTGGTTTTGCAAGTCTCTTTTACCCCATATCTTTAAAGACATTGGCCTTTCTGGTGCGGTGACAGAAGATCAATGTATTCGTCGTGCCCAGCACCTGGATTTAATCTAATCACAATCTGGCACGCTTTACGATCTGCTCCCCCATGCCCCTGGTAACCCGAACCCTCCGGCTACTAAGAAAACCGGAGCTCATGCCGATGGTCTCATTGGCATGATCTCTGGTGTAGCCACCAATCAGTCTCGGGGGCAAACCTCCCAGCCATCCTCAGCTGCCACCGCCCCCCATCAAACGACTCCTCTCCCTTCCGCTGAGGTAAATTCAGTGCAAACCTCACAAAAACCCAACGGGAAAAATAGGAAGAATAAGAAGAAAACATCTTCTTCGGAAGAGCAGTCAAATAATCAGAATAACTCCAATCAGAAAAATGCTGCTAATGAAAAAGGAAAGGACAAACCCATGAGATTTCCTTGTAAAATCTGTGCGGAGGACCACTTGACATACAAATGTCCTCGGTTGCAGGAATGCACTGATTTTATTGCTAACAAGGATTCTGGGAGAACACCTGCCATTCTTCACAATCCTTTCCCCAATCAACAGCAACAACATCAACATATGGTTGACAACCCGCCACAACCCCATCAACGGGGCAATGGTGGTTCGTATCCTTCCGGCGAAGGACCATCTGCCATTTATGGCATCAAGAGTATTGACCTTCAAACTCGCGCCAAGATTTATGGAACTCCTACCATAGATGCTCAGGAACCTGGAACTAGTTCCAATCCGCCGCCGCCCAACGATTTGCATATCGAAAGGCCTACTGTTGAACCTGTAATTCGTCCCCCTAAAGGGACACTTCGATGCACGACTCATAATACCTCTTCATGTGCAGCCCAAAACTACAATATTGTAGAAGATTTGGCGCAGGCACCGTCAGCTATGTCTGCACTTGAAGTATTACAAACCTGTCCAACACAAAGGAAAGCCTTGCTTTCGGCCATTGGTGGAATAGATCCCCAGGATTCCATGCTAGCAGTCTTTGATATGGAAAAGGCTAAACCTCGCCTCTCGCATCAACTCGCATTCCAAGTGCAGGTTGTGTCGAAAGGGAGACCCATCCATCGCACTGTCATAGACGAAGGTGCTTCGACCTGCGTTATGTCACAAGCTTGCTGGCTGAATTTAGGTTCTCCTACTATAACCCCGCCATCGAATTCCCTTAAAGCTTTCGATGGCCACACGTTCCTACCCAAAGGATACCTTGCTAGCTTTCCCATCACTCTGAGTGGGAAAACGGTAAACGTGGACGTTGAAGTCGTAGAGCGTCATCTCGACTATAATCTATTGCTCGGTCACAGTTGGTCTTATGCTATGACCGCCATCGTGTCTTCGGTCTTCCGACTCATCCTATTTCCATTGGATGGGAAAATAGTCACGGTCGATCAGCTATCCTTCTGCACCCCTGATTATTCCACTTTACCAAGTAGCTCCGTACCCTTAATAGGAGGTGTCCCTGACTCTTACGTCAGTATCGGTACCGGTCTTCTGAAGGCATCTTCCCTACTGGGTTGTTTTCCTCTACCGCCGCCACAGATCCCAAACACGGTTGCAATGATATCCACCTTTTCGGATGGCTCTATCGACCCATGGATCATTCCGGTGCCTTCAGATATTGATTCCTATGGAGATCAGATGCCGCTTTCGCCGGTTGAGTTGGCTTACCAAGCCATCCAAGTCGCATCTGAACCCTCCACTGATATGGTTTCGACCACAGGTACGACCCTCTCTCCCATCACGGTTCCCTCTAAGGATCTCCTCAATGAAGTCTAGCCTACAGACGAAGCTATTCGAGAGATCATGTCATTAGAAGAACGACCTTGGGGAGAGTTCCACCATCACGCTTCGATGATTGATTCGGAGGCGATAAAAACTGAAATCCTGTCTTTTGACCAACCTGAGATAGTTCCCTCCTCTTATACGACTGTCCACACTATCGATTCAGAAGGGAACATGGGTAATATTTCCAAGACTTTACTCATTGATATCTTGGTCAAAATGGGTATCGTGGAAAATATTCAGACTGGAGAAGATTGCAATCCTGAGGAAATTGCGCGCTTCACATCCATTTTCAAAGAATTCCGCGATGTGTTTGCTTGGTCTCACAAGAAAATTCCCGACATAGATCCTTCTATTGACGAGAAAGAGATCAAGAAATTTCGAGCATTCTTTTTACGGTATTTTTCTCGCTCGTTAATCCGAAAAACCTCGAGTCCTCTTCGTCGGGCTCGTTAAACTTACACGACGAAGCTTTGAGCATTCTTTTTATGGTATTTTTCTTGCTCGTTAATCCGAAAAACCTCGAGTTCTCTTCTTCGGACTCGTTAAACTTACACGAAGTTGGCATCGAGCATTCTTTTTATGGTAGTTTTCTTGCTCGTTAATCCGAAAAACCTCGATTTCTCTTCTTCGGGCTCGTTAAACTTACACGAAGTTGGCATCGAGCGTTCTTTTTGTGGTCTTTTCTTGCTCGTTAATCCGAAAAACCTAGAGTTTTCTTCTTCAGACTCGTTAAAACCATGGAGAAGTACTGAGCATTCTTTTTAGGAATATTTTTCTCGCTCATAAAACCGAAAAAATCCCGAGTCACCTTTGTCAGGCTCGTTAAACTATTGAGACAAAGAACAAGGAGCCATTCTTTTCCTCTTTTTCAAAGCTCTTTAAACAGAAATCGAGTTTTCTCCGCGTGACTCATTAAAATTTCACGGAGGTATCGAGTTTTCTTCGCGTGACTCGTTAAAATTTCACGGAGGTATCGAGTTTTCTCCGCGTGACTCGTTAAAATTTCATGGAGGTACCGAGTTTTCTTTGTTGGACTCGTTAAAATTTCACAAAGAATATTGAGTTTACTTCGTCTCCTCGTAGTCATAACAAAATGAGGCAGACGTCCATTGAACATAGATTTCTCACTTTTCCGGATTCAATGGACTAACTAACAGAAAATGAATTGTTTCGGGCTTACTATTACCCCTTTGCCATGCCCGGTTATCAAGACATGACAAAGGTACCCCAATGGAGCCGTCTTTTACGACATTTTTCAGACTCCCTAAACATGAAAAATTCACCGAGTTTTCTCGTCTGGACTCGTTAAACCTAATCAGACAGGACATGGAGTCATCTTTTACGACATTTTTTAGACTCTCTAAACATGAAAAATTCACCGAGTTTGCTCATCTAGACTCGTTAAACCTAATCAGATGGGGCACAGAGTTGTCTTTCCTGACATTTTTCAGACTCTCTAAACATGAAAAATTCACCAAGTTTACTCGTCTGGACTCGTTAAACTTAATCAGATGGGGAAAAATTTGGACAAAATGGATACTACCTCTGTTACATTTTCAAAAAGGTCGATTTGGCAGCAAAATTCTTGAACATGGCACTTCCCAGAAAACTTTTTCGCAGTTAGCCGAACCCTACCATATATGAGTATTAGCCTTCATTTCCCAGTGTCCCTGCACCGGTAAAATCCTAACACACTCTTTGGTGTTCAACACGCTTCAGCTGCCTAGTACCCTGCTAGAGTGCCTTCTATTGTTCAAGCAGATCTCGCTATCTACTGCTCCTGTTATCAACCAAACCGTTCATTATGCCAGAAATTATTTGTCGTCTGACGTTCCCATTTACTCTTCCTTATCTCAAATCATAAACAAAATCAATTGATTTCCGTTTCGTGTTGACTGATGTAGGACGCCTCAGTGCCTACCTCTCAACATATCACTTCCTATCGACTTCAACACCTTATCTAGGAAGTTGATCCAGAAACACATCAGTACCCAGATACTTGCAGACATCAGTGGCAGGTAGTCTTGTGTTTGATCAAGGGTCTTCATCATTGAATCTTGGTCGAATGATTCTATGAGTGTTCGACTTCAACTCCTTTTATTCACACTCGCTAGATTGTACTGGGCATCTTAGGGACCATCATCATTATCGGTGGCCACCTTCGCGTCTGTTAACAGTTTTCATTATTGACTGGTAATCAGACGATTTCTCACATGTTCAACGACAACTCCCTCATTCACATGTTGAGAAATATGCAGTTTAAGTGAATCGGCGGCCAAGACCTTGGGGCAAAAGGCTACACCATTAAAGTTGTGTTCCCTTCCCCAAGCTGCGATATTGTTTATGGAGACAGCTTCTTTAGCCTGATCCTGTTATGACAGACACTTCCACATTGTGCCTATTGGTGGACAGATTCTTCATATCTCTATTCTAGAGAAATCATGTTGTTTAAAGCTACTGAGCATGGGACATGCCCGACTCTAGGCAAATACTATATTTTCTGACATATGTTGTTGTTTCAGGTTTTCCTCACTCTTTCAATCTCTCTCTCTCTACAAATTATAAAGTATTTCGGCCATCGTCTTCGTCTCTGACCTGACACTTTAGGGGGCATCTGTTACAGGTCAAAATACCTCCTCATCAGCTCAGAGGGGAAGACAAATATGAAAGAAGTACAAAGACCTAAATTAAACCTATTTCTGCCAGGATAACGCATATATAGAACAGAACAAGAGCGTTATAACGCATTCAAGAAATACATTGGCCGCGTTAGTGGCTAGGGCAATGCTCTGTTTACATTGGAAAGACGCGTTACCCGTGTTTTAAGTTTGAATTGGGAAAAGAGCGCGGAGAAATATTTGAATCTCCGACTTTCCCTCATAGAGGAGTCAGTGCACAAAGGAAACTGTAGAAGCACCAGTTCATTATTGGTCATTGCCACAGAAGACTGAAATCCAAGAGAGGCAAAAGCATGGAGATAAAGGAAACATCTAAGCCTTTTCCATTCCAAACTAGTGGAAAGAGAAGGGCAACAATGGCCTTCTCCCTCTCCTATAAGAAGGAGCTGAAGGCTCTTAATTGGAGGTCGAAGGATTGCTCAATGTTCTTGTATACTTGTGGAATAGAGAATAGTATGACATTGTGAAGGCCAAGAGTCAAAGAGGCTCCTAGAGAGTTTGTTGACTTGGACTTCTTCACTAGAGAGAGAAGAGAGATTGGGAGACTGAGGAGGGCTTGGTACAACTGATGGTTGTAATCCTCCTTCTTTCAAAATCAATAGAACTATGTTCGTTTTGTCCATTCGATGCTTAATGTTATATTGTTGTTTCAATATTTGCTTAGTATGATATGAATGGCTCAGATGTGTATAATCTAGATGTTTATTGTTGATTTAATTGATAGAATACTTGTTATATTAGAAGTTACGCGGGTGCTTTGACTGATTGCAGGTCTCAGATTTGGAGCCGGCGAAGAAGGACTCTTACTTTGCTGCTCAGCGTTCTCCAAGAGATTCCAAGACCGTCAAAGAGGTAATTATCTATTGTATTCCTTCAAGTTATTTCAAGCTAATATGAACATGCTCATGCCATGTTTGTGAACAGCATAGCTAATCTGACTGTCTGCCTCGGGCACCGGAAAGCCCTGAGAGGGATATACGAAAACCAACCACCCAAGCAGTTTACCCTATAGCAGTTCCACTCTTGTTCTTGATCATGTTCATGAGTTATGTCCTCTTCGACTGACATATAGTTGTATATACTGGGTTTTATGCTTGCGTTTGTGTTTTTTCTTGCATGTGCAGGTGTCCGATCACGGAGATCATGAGGATTGTGATCTGCCAGGGCAAAGGAATGGGAGCACCACCTCTTCTACAAACGACATCGTTGGATTCTAGGTAAGCCTTCCTCGCAAGTCGGTTTATTTAAAATTAGGGACCTGCACTGTAGTGTGTTTGATTGTTGCTAGACCCGATCTGGGCTAGTAGGGATCGCCTCTGTCTGCAGAAGGGATTTACCTCCTCAAAAATTTGGCGACTCCACTGGGGACTCAGCTTGTTGTTTGATTTGTAAGCTATAGACGGAGCCTGAAGTACAACCAGATAGCCTTCGAAACGCTTTTTCTTTGCATTAGCGGAGTAGATCAACGATGCTTCAGTCAATCTCCGGTTTAGTTTACGGACTGAACAACTTGAAGTTTTGTCTTCTCTTTCCGGTCAACTTCTTGGACTTGCTTGCTTGGTCAGCTCTTTGGACTGGTTTTTCCTGTTTGTTTGGCTTTGTTTTAGCCTTGTCATCACATGTCTGTGTCTGAGATTGCTTGTTTGTCATTTTTCCATAGTAAACTCGGCTGGCGCACTTTTAAGTGTGACAGTCGCGCCCATTGGCGCAGGTTGCCTGTGTATCACCCGCTCCATTGCCTTTCTGGCGCTAATTTCAAGCTCACAGTCGTGCCAATCCTGTGAAATTTTAGGGTTTGCTATGTTTCATGCTTTCTGAGACTGACTTGTGATTTTGATCTTGTTTTTTTTTGGTTGTTTGAGTGCATTGGAGCCTATTTTGACTGATTGTAACCTCCATCCTTTGGTTGTTTGCCTATTTCTTTCGATTTTGCATACAAGCCCTAGGGCATCTAGGTGCTTTCGCGAGTCGAGCCTCCCTTGGGATTTTTTGGTTTTCGTTCGTTCAGTCGACTTTGGGATTGCTTCCTTGCATTCATTTGACAGTTTTCTACCATCTTATTGCACTTTTTGAGTGACTGATTTTGTTTTCATTCAAATTTCGCTTTGCTTCATTTTGGGCCTAGATTACACGGCTCATTGGTGTCTTTGGGACTTTTCTTGGTTTTGAGAGACTTTTGGTCATTTTGAGATCTGATTGTTTGTGCCATTGAGTGAAATTTGCTTGTTTTTTCTCTCTTATTATCATTTCTCAAATTGCTTCTCATTTGTTTTCGGTTTGTTTAGTGCATCTAGCTATCAAACATTGAAAATAAAAAATCTCTTTTGCTTTTGATTGATTAGTGCAAATTAAAATCTTTTCAGTAATTAGTGAATTTGAAAGAAAAGTTTTTGATTTCATTAGTTGCATTAGAGATATCACTGATTGTCTTCTGATCATTTTGTTTGTGTAAAAAGCTCTTAACTCTTCTGCAGCTAGCTTTCATCGAATGAAGTGATATACTGTGGCATGTAGTTTTGCATTTAGGAGATTTTTGAGACAACACTCGCTAGGGCCTGAAAACTGAAACGTAATTGAAGATAAACATTAAAATTTATTCAATTTACACTAAGGCAACATTGAAATCTAACGAAACATTTAGAGGTCTAGGCTAGAGACGTGTTCCGACTTCTTTAAACCTAGTAGCTATCATTCGCCTCTTGGCTTTAGACAGTGCTAGTACGGACTTGTGCTCCCTATACCGTCGTGTATATAAAGGGAGACCCCACTAGGTTTCTATCCTTTATCCATAGGAAGCCGAGTCTGCCGCCCTATACCCGTGATACACCGGACACAACATTCGGGGAGATTGCCTGCACGTACGTCAAGTCCTTGGTTGATTTCTCTTTCATTTTGAAACCAAGGTGTATATTGCAGTTCACGGTTATTTGGTACACCCTTTGCCTAATATTCCTGAGTAGTCATTTGATCTTTTCTGACTCTTTAAATTTGAAAGGGTCACCAAGCGCTTGTCCTTTCACGCTTGTTTCCAATCTGAAAGCGATAGAGTCACCTTTCATCCGTTTCTCGACTCTTAAAACATGAAATGGTGAAGTTTCTATGTTTCAATGTGGTAAAATAAATCACCTGCGATCACATGCCCTGTTAGAGTTTGCTTGTTGGCCGTTTGATTGTGTGCCTTGGTTTTTAGCCCGTGTGCGGTTCTGAGTTTTTTGATGGCAACTTTTTCGGAGTACACCAACCAAGGAATCCCCTCCGATTGGAATCCTGGTCCTTTTCCTCCTTTTGTAAATGTTGGCGCTCCTTATATGGCAACGTTGTCCCTTCCTGGGTTAACTGTCGGGTTTCCTGTTTGGTTGTTTTCAACCTCTGTGGTCCTGAATTTCTCGGCTACCGTTCAATCAGTTCCTTCGCCTGAACAACATCATGTTGATTCAAAGGTGGACCTCTCCCCTTCTTCGCCCGTTTCTGCGTCCTCCTCTTCTACTTCGCCTGGTGAAAGTCTGGATTCGAGTAACCAGGTGGCTAAGAAGAAGAAGAAGAAGACAAAGAAGAAGAATTCAGATAAAGGAGAGGATAGCTCTACGGCTATTGCGCCTAATATGCCTTCCATTGATAAACCTCCCAACCCTCCACGGAAAGTCAAGTTCCCTTACATGTTGTGCACGAGAGACCATCTTCTTCGAGATTGCCCTGGCATTCCCAAGGTGCTTGAAGAATGGTCCAGCGGTCGTCCGCCGTTGCCTTTGGCTTCTGGGAGTCAAGTTGGGGGCACGTCTTCGGCTGCTGCTGGTAAGGCTCCTAAGAAGCAGGGTAAGATTACCAATCCCTGTAAGTTGTGTGAAGGGCACCATGCCATTCACCTTTGTCCATATATGGATGAAGCCAGGAGATTCTTGGACAACTCAACCGTTTCTACGCCATGCCTCCCGGCTAGTTATAAACGGCTTTCTTTGAG
Source organism: Pinus albicaulis (assembly GCA_034641835.2). NCBI lineage: Eukaryota > Viridiplantae > Streptophyta > Pinopsida > Pinales > Pinaceae > Pinus > Pinus albicaulis. Next base: position 751,915,872 of record CM076576.1, on the reverse strand, counting down.
TCCTCCACCATTGGATCCTATGATTGGTCAAGAGTCATCCTTGGTCGATCCCACTCCCTCGGAAATTCAAATTCAGGAATCCGTTCTCGACCAACCATTGGTCATGGGATCGGTTGAGCTGACCCCGTCTCCGGTGCATCAAGTCTTTTCCATTGAGAGTGGGCCTCATACCCCTCATGTTCTTCTGGTTTCTTCAAATTCTTCAGACTTAGAGAAAGGTTCTCCTGTCCCTATACCTCAAGAAGCTGCTCCTCCGCCTCCCGTGATGGAGGTTCCGAAGGACATCCCTCCCACCTTCGAGATGGAGGTCGTGGAGGATGCTCCTTCTTCTTCCATAACACCAGGGGAAGACCATCTCGGTTTGATGGTAGCCCCTCCGAGTAGTTTGGTCGCTTCCTTTGATTGGAGTCGATTTGCAGGATACCGCCTTCCGTCTTACGTGCCTTTCGAGATCACAGTACAGGCTTTTGGTCTGGTCGTACCCAGCACCATTATAGATGAAGGCGCGTCTGTTAGTGTTTTATCCTCAACTACTTGGCAAGATTTCGGTTCACCGCCGCTTGCGCCTGTTACGCAGAAATTGTTGGCATTTAACAGAAGAACGAATCAACCGTTAGGGATCCTTCCAAGGTTACCTATTAATTTGGGAGGTAAAACCGCCCATATGGATGTGATGGTTGTTCCAGGCCCCTTGGATTTCAATCTGCTCTTGGGGCGCGATTACACCTATGCCATGGGAGCACTTGTCTCCTCCCTTTTTCGTGTGGTCTGTTTTCCGCATGAAGGACGGATTGTGACCATTGATCAACTTTCGTTCTTTGGTCCTGATATGGAAGCTGACCCGCCATCATCCCTTCTTGGTTTTTATCCACCCGTTGTATCTGCCCCACCGCAGGTCAACTATGTGGCTACTTACCCCGTGCCTGTACCCAGTGATAGTGCCATTATGCATCAGGTGCTGGGGGCATTGGGTCCTGACTTCCGGGATGTTTTCCTTCCATCAGGAGTGGAACTATTGGAAGCGATGACTTCTTGTTCATTATGATGAGGTCGGTCTAAGCACAGTTCATTTTCTTGTGTCAAGCTCCTTAAAAAATGAAACAAGCTTGTCGGAGCATGGTTCTTTTCCTGTGTCAAGCTCCTTAAAAAATGAAACCGGGTCTGGTCAGAGCACTGTTCGTTTTCTTGTGTCACGCTCCTTAAAAAATGAAACAAGCTTGTCAGAGCATGGTTCTTTTCCTGTGTCAAGCTCCTTAAAAAATGAAACCGGGTCTGGTCGGAGCAGAGTTCCTTGTCTTGTGTCAAGCTCCTTAAAAACTGAAACAAGGTTGTCGGAGCATGGTTCTTTTCTTGTGTCAAGCTCCTTAAAAAATGAAACAAGGTTGTTGGAGCATGGTTCTTTTCTTGTGTCAAGCTCCTTAAAAAATGAAACAAGCTCTTCGGAGCACAATTCCTTGTCTTGTGTCAAGCTCCTTAAAAAATGAAACAAGGGTGTTTGAGGATAGTTCTTTTAATGTGTCAACCTCGTTAAAATAATGAAACACGTTCTTGTTCAATTTGAGTCTTTGATCAGATCTCGTAAAATCCAAGTCAAGTCTTTCTTATATCTCGTAACTTGAACCTTCACTCCATCTGCCATTCATACACAGCAATTTGTCACCGTCCCTACCATTCCCCATCCCGCACATTGGCGGGCTCATTCCGTGACCTGTGAACAGAGACAAGACCTGAAAATACTTTCATTGCATCCCTCTGAAGATGAGTTTTCATTGCCCTGAAGACATCTCCTTGCAAAAAACCCTAAAAATAGCTCTTTTTCCATTGGCGCGGTTCAATAGTTCAGCCCTCGCGCCAAGGGGGAAAATCCTCCAAAGAGGGCACGCCAATTGGCGCTCTGTCATAGAGCCCCACCCGCGCCAACCATATTAAGAGGTGTTTTTTAAAAATAAAAGGCGGAAGTTTCATCCTAACAAATTCTTGGACTGATATCTATCTTGAGTTGGGAAGTTTGGCTACGGATTTCCATAGAGAGGAAGTGGTTTTCCACCTCTCATGGAAGCTTCCTTGATGATAGGGCCAATCCCATAATTATAGGGATCCCAACTCCCCTTCCTCCTTTTATAAAAGCTTGCTCATCTCCATGGCAAGCTAATCTCCAAGTTCCCAAGAGCTTTCACATCCTTATGCTGCAAGAGCCTTCTTGATTCCCTTAAGGCCAAATCCAAGCAAGGAGACTATTTCCAAGTATCCGAAGAGAGAGGCTTGTCCCATCCTTGACAGGCTTTATCGAGACATGTTCTGCTGATGACCCGCCAAAGGAGAATTCGGCGTCGAAGCTATGGTTGTATTCTTCTTTTGACTCATTAATGATAAGAGACTATTGGTTATGGTTCCACTCTTGTTCTTGATCATGTTCATGAGTTATGTCCTCTTCGACTAACATATAGTTGTATATAATGGGTTTTATGCTTGCGTTTGTGTTGTTTCTTGCATGTGCAGGTGTCCGATCATGGAGATCGTGAGGATTGTGATCTGCCAGAGCAAAGGAACGGGAGCACAACCTCTTCTACAAACGACAGCGTTGGATTCTAGGTAAGCCTTCCTTGCAAGTTAGTTTATTTACAATTAGGGACCTGCACTGTAGCGTGTTTGATTGTTGCTAGACCCGATTTGGTCTAGTAGGGATCGCCTCTGTCCGCAGAGGGGATTTACCTCCTCAACAATTTGGCGACTCTGCTGGGGACTCAGCTTGTTGTTTGATTTGTAAGCTATAGACGGAGCCTGAAGTACAGCCAGATAGCCTTCGAAACATTTTTTCTCTGCATTAGCGGAGTAGATCAACGCTGCTTCAGTCAATCTCCGGTTTAGTTTACGGACTAAACAACTTGGAGTTTTGTCTTCTCTTTCCGGTCAACTTCTTGGCCTTGCTTGCTTGGTCAGCTCTTCGGACTATTTTTTCCTATTTGTTTGGCTTTGTTTTAGCCTTGTCATCACTTTTCTATGTCTAAGATTGCTTGTTTGTCATTTTTCCATAGTAAACTCGGCTGGCGCGCTTTTAAGTGTGACAGTCGCGCCCATTGGTGCAGGTTGCCTGTGTATCACCCGCGCCATTGCCTTTCTGGCGCTAATTTCAAGCTCACAGTCGCGCCAATCCTGTGAGCTTTTAGGGTTTGCTATGTTTCATGCTTTCTGAGACTGACTTGTGATTTTGATCTTGTTTTTTTTTGGCTGTTTGAGTGCATTGGAGCCTATTTTGACTGATTGTAACCTCCATCCTTTGGTTGTTTGCCTATTTCTTTCGATTTTGCATACGAGCCCTAGGGCATCTAGGTGCTTTCATGAGTCGAGCCTCCCTTGGGAGTTTTTGGTTTTCGTTCATTCAGTCGACTTTGGGATTGCTTCCTTGCATTCATTTGACAGTTCTCTACCATCTTATTGTGCTTTTCGAGTGACCGATTTTGTTTTCATTCGAATTTCGCTTTGCTTCATTTTGGGCCTAGATTACACGGCTCATTGGTGTCTTTGGGAATTTTCTTGGTTTTGAGAGACTTTTGGTCGTTTTGAGATCTGATTGTTTGTGCCATTGAGTGAAATTTGCTTGTTTTTGCTCTCTTATTATCATTTCTCAAATTTCTTCTCATTTTTTTTCGGTTTGTTTAGTGCATCTAGCTATCAAACATTGAAAATAAAAAATCTCTTTTGCTTTTGATTGATTAGTGCAAATTAAAATCTTTTCAATAATTAGTGAATTTGAAAGAAATTTTTTTGATTTCATTAGTTGCATTAGAGATATCACTGATTGTCTTCCAATCATTTGTTTGTGTAAAAAGCTCTTAACTCTTCTGTAGCTAGCTTTCATCGAATGAAGTGATATACTGTGGCATGTGGTTTTGCATTTAGGAGATTTTTGAGACAACACTCGCTAGGGCCTGAAAACTGAAATGTAATTGAAGATAAACATTAAAATTTATTCAATTTACACTAAGGCAACATTGAAATCTAACGAAACATTTAGAGGTCTAGGCTAGAGACATGTTCCGACGTCTTTAAACCTAGTAGTTGTCGTTCGCCACTTGGCTTTAGACAACGCTAGTACGGACTTGTGCTCCCTATACCATCGCATATATAAAGGGAGACCCCACTAGGTTTCTATCCTTTATCCATAGGAAGCCGAGTCTGACGCCCTATACCCGTGATACACCGGACACAGCATTCGGGGAGATTGCCTGCATGTACGTCAAGTCCTTGGTTGATTTCTCTTTCATTTTGAAACCAAGGTGTATATTGTAGTTCACGGTTATTTGGTACACCCTTTGCCTAGTATTCCTGAGTAGTCATTTGATCTTTTGTGACTCTTTAAATTTGAAAGGGTCACCAAGCGCTTGTCCTTTCATGCTTGTTTCCAATCTGAAAGCGATAGAGTCACCTTTCATCTGTTTCTCGACTCTTAAAACATGAAATGGTGAAGTTTCTAAGTTTCAATGTGGTAAAATAAATCACCTGCGATCACACGCCCTGTTAGAGTTTTCTTGTTGGCCGTTTGATTGTGTGCCTTGGTTTTTAGCCCGTGCGCGGTTCTGAGCTTTTTTGATGGCAAATTTTCCGGAGTACACCAACCAAGGAATCCCCTCCGATGGGAATCCTGGTCCTTTTCCTCCTTTTGGAAATGTTGGCGCTCCTTATATGGCAACGTTGTCCCTTCCTGGGTTAACTGTCGGGTTGCCTGTTTGGCTGTTTTCAACCTCTGTTGTCCCGAATGTACCTTTCCTCTTCTTCGCCTATTTCTGCGTCCTCCTCTTCTACTTCGCCTGGTGAAAGTCTGGATTCGAGTAACCAGGTGTCTTAGAAGAAGAAGAAGAAGACAAAGAAGAAGAAGTCAGATGAAGGAGAGGATAGCTCTGTGGCTATTGCGCCTAAGATGCCTTCCATTGATAAACCTCCCAACCCTCCACGGAAAGTCAAGTTCCCTTGCATGTTTTGCATGGGAGACCATCTTCTTCGAGATTGCCCTGGTATTCCCAAGGTGCTTGAAGAATGGTCCAGTGGTCGTCCGTCGTTTCCTTTGGCTTCCGGGAGTCAAGTTGGGGGCACATCTTCGACTACTTCTGGTAAGGCTCCTAAGAAGCAGGGTAAGATTACCAATCCCTGTAAGTTGTGTGAAGGGCACCATTCCATTCACCTTTGTCCATATATGGATGAAGCCAAGAGATTCTTGGACAACTCAACCGTTTCTACGCCATGCCTCCCGGCTAGTTATAAATGGCTTTCTTTGAGTCCTCCACCAGTTGATCCTATGATTGGTCAAGAGTCATCCTTGGTCGATCCCGCTCCCTCGGAAATTCAAATTCAAGAATCCGTTCCCGACCAACCATTAGTCGTGGGATCAGTTGAGCTGGCCCTGTCTGTGGTGCACCAAGTATTTTCTGTTGAGAGTGGACCTCATACCCCTCATGTTCTTCTGGTTTCTTCAGATTCTTCAGACTTGGAGAAAGGTTCTCTTGTCCCTATACCTCAAGAAGCTGCTCCTACGCCTCCCGTGATGGAGGTTCCGGAGGATACCCCTCCCACCTTCGAGATGGAGGTCGTGGAGGATGCTCCTTCTTCTTCTGTAACACCAGGGGAAGACCATCTCGGTTCAATGGTAGCCCCTCCGAGTAGTTTGGTCGCTTCCTTTGATTGGAGTCAATTTGCAGGATACCGCCTTCTGTCTTACGTGCCTTTCGAGATCACAGTACAGGCTTTTGGTCTGGTCATACCCAGCACCATTATAGATTAAGGTGCGTTTGTTAGTGTTTTATCCTCAACTACTTGGCAAGCTTTCGGTTCACCGCCGCTTACGCCTGTTACACAGAATTTGTTGGCATTTAACAGAAGAACGAGCCAACCGTTAGGGATCCTTCCAAGGTTACCTATTACTTTGGGAGGTAAAACCGTCCATATGGATGTGATGGTTGTTCCAGGCCCCTTGGATTTCAATCTGCTCTTGGGGCACGATTACACCTATGCCATGGGAGCACTTGTCTCCTCCCTTTTTCGTGTGGTCTGTTTTCCGCATGAAGGACGGATTGTGACCATTGATCAACTTTCATTCTTTGGTCCTGATATGGCAGCTGACCCGCCATCATCCCTTCCTGGTTTTTATCCACCTGTTGTATCTTCCCCACCGCAAGTCAACTATGTGGCTACTTACCCCGTGCCTGTACCCAGTGATAGTGCCATTGTGCATCAGGTGCTGGGGGCATTGGGTCCTGACTTCCGGGATGTTTTCCTTCCATCGGGAGTGGAACTATTGGAAGCGATGACTTATTTTTCATTATGATGAGGTCGGTCGGAGCACAGTTCGTTTTCTTGTGTCAAGCTCCTTAAAAAATGAAACAAGCTTGTCGGAGCATGGTTCTTTTCTTGTGTCAAGCTCCATAAAAAATGAAATTGGGTTTGGTCGGAGCATAGTTCGTTTTCTTGTGTCAAGCTCCTTAAAAAATGAAACAAGCTTGTCGAAGCATGGTTCTTTTCCTGTGTCAAGCTCCTTAAAAATGAAACAAGGTGGTCGAAGCAGAGTTCCTTTTCCTGTGTCAAGCTCCTTAAAAAATGAAACAAGGTTGTCGGAGCAGAGTTCCTTTTCCTCTGTCAAGCTCCTTAAAAAATGAAACAAGGTTGTCGGAGCAAAGTTCCTTGTCTTGTGCCAAGCTCCTTAAACCATGAAACAAGGTGTCCTGAGGATATTTCTTTTAATGTGTCAACCTCGTTAAAATAATGAAACACATTCTTGTTCAATTCGAGTCTTTGATAAGTTCTCGTAAAATCCCAGTCGAGTCTGTCTCTTGATCTCGTAACTTGAACCTTCACTCCATCTGCCTTTCATATGGACTGAAGCTTGGGGGGCATGTACCTCGAATTGAGTCACCATGCTGGGGGCATGCTTACTTTTTCAAGCATAGTTTGTTTTCATTTCAAGCTTGTGTAAAAATGAAACCGGTTTCAAGCATAGTTTATCTTTGTTTCAAGCTTGTGTAAAAATGAAACCAACTTCAAGCAGAGTTTCCTGATTTCAAGCTTGTGTAAAAATGAAACCTTTCCCTTTTTACCTCTTGTGATTTCCATTTTATTAGCCTGTTTTGCCAGATGAGCCTTGGTTTTCTCACTCCATCGTCACTATCTGCTTGGCCGGTCATATGCCTTCACTTGGTTGTTTTACCCGTTCCTGAGGAACCGATGCGATGAGTGGTCTTGTTAGCCAGCCTCTTTACCTTTAGTTGTTTTGAGCAGTTCCACCATTACCGAAACCAGTTGCTTCCCTTTATACCACTCGTTCCTCCAGGAGGAGTCATCTTTCAGCTCTTTTCTAACTCTCTAAACATGAAAAGATCGCCGAGACCATTGTCGTTTCGATCTCGTTAAAGTGGACACGAATCGAAATCTACCCAGTATATGTTTACCCCTTTTTCAGGTTGGGACGGATTATTTACGAAAAAAGGAATACCCTAGCCTATCGCGACTAGGAGGTTTTCTCGGATATTGTTTTCTACCTTTTCGGGTCCGAGGAACTATCTACGAAAAGGGACCGCTGGAGTTTACTTTTCTGCTGTCTTTTCAAACTCTCTAAATATGAAAAGATGCCGAGTTCTTCCTTTGTCAGACTCGTTAAACCCTGATGACATTGGATTCAGTCGAAATTACGTTCTCTGAGTTCCTCCTTCCTAGGGCTCGTTAAATGTACTAGGATGGATTCGTCCAAAGGGCGGACTTATATTACAAGCATATGCTATCCCCTTCAAGCTTGTTATAAAAAATAATTGGGGTACTCGCCAGAAATGGTGGGGGAAAAATGGAACCAGCATCATCGTCGTGTCGGCAGTATGTCGCTCTTGAACATGGCACTTGTCTGCACTCGTGTCGGGTTGGGGACATCTCATCTCGTTCTTCACTTGCCTCCGTGGGTTTGGATAATCCCTTTTCACCTCTCATCTGCTCATTGCCTCGTCACCATGACCTCTGATCCGTTGATGTCAAATACTTCCAAATCCACTATTGTGCCGTTATATGTTCAAGAGAAGTTGACCTCTGCAAAGCATCAACCTCCCTCTGATTCTCATAAGATCCTGATTCACAAAAAACATCATGTTCCTCTGTCTCGTGTCGATGATGTGGGAAACATTATGGCCCACCTTCGATCAAGGTCACTTCCTGTCGACTTCAGCTCATTATCCAGGAAGCTGATCTAGAGACTCCCTTATGGTACCTTGGAGCCTGCATGCCTCAATGGCAGGTTCTTTGCATTCGACGTGAGGTTTTCATCATTGGCCTCCGATCGGGTGATTCTACGGGTGTTCGACACCAGCTCACTGATTCACATGCTGTAGATTGTACCTATAGTACCTTGAGGGCCATTGTCATTATTGGTGGTTCCTCTCACGTCTATTAACAGCTTTCATCATTGGCTAGTAGTCAGGCGATGTTCATGCATGTTCGACTTCAGCTCACATATTCGCATGCTTGAACTTGTACTTTTTTCAAGTCGAGATGGAGATTGTGTCTGTTGTAATCCAGGCTGCGATATTGTGGATTATTATGGCTCACTGATTGGATGGCTACGACCATACCTGAGTCTATTTATCGATCTTCACTGGATGGCTGCGTCCATGCCTTGGATCTGGATTATTGTACACTCTGTTATGGATGGCTGCGCCCATACCATGCATATATATCATGTATCTGAGACATTAGTTGTACTTCGCTCCACAGTTTTTCTGATGGCATTGTTTTCAGTCGGCATGTTCTCATAAAGCATTTCACCCCTCTCTCTCTCTCGAGCCTCATGCTTTAGGGGGCATCTGTTACACAACAATTTGTCACCATCCCTACCATTCCCCATCCCGCACATTAGAGGGCTCATTCCGTGACCTGTGAGCAGAGACAAGACCTGAAAATACTTTCATTGCATCCCTCTGAAGATGATTTTTCATTGCCCTGAAGACATCTCCTTGCAAAAGACCCTAAAAATAGCTCTTTTTCCATTGGCGCGGTTCAATAGTTTAGCCCTCGCGCCAAGGGGGAAAATCCTCCAAAGAGGGCATGCCAATTGGTGCTCTGTCATAGAGCTGCACCCGCGCCAACCATATTAAGAGGTGTTTTTTAAAAATAAAAGGCGAAATTTTTGTCCTAACAAATTCCTGGACTGATATCTATCTTGAGTTGGGAAGTTTGGCTACGGATTTCCATAGAGAGGAAGTGGTTTGCCACCTCTCATGGAAGCTTCCTTGATGATAGGGCCAATCCCATAATTATAGGGATCCCAAATCCCCTTCCTCCATCTATAAAAGCTTGCTCATCTCCATGGAAAGCTAATCTCCGAGTTCCCAAGAGCTTTCACATCCTTATGCTGCAAGAGCCTTCTTGATTCCCTTAAGGCCAAATCCAAGCAAGGAGACTATTTCCAAGTATCCGGAGAGAGAGGCTTGTCCCATCCTTGACAGGCTTTATCGAGACATGTTCTGCTGATGACCCGCCAAAGGAGAATTCAGCGTCGAAGCTTTGGTTGTATTCTTCTTTTTGACTCATTAATATTAAGCGACTATTGGTTATGGTTCCACTCTTGTTCTTGATCATGTTCATGAGTTATGTCCTCTTCGACTGACATATAGTTGTATATTCTGGGTTTTATGCTTGCATTTGTGTTGTTTCTTGCATGTGCAGGTGTCCGATCACGGAGATCGTGAGGATTGTGATCTGCCAAGGCAAAGGAATGGGAGCACCACCTCTTCTACAAACGACAGCGTTGGATTCCAGGTAAGCCTTCCTTGCAAGTCGGTTTATTTACAATTAGGGACCTGCACTGTAGCGTGTTTGATTGTTGCTAGACCCGATCTGGGCTAGTAGGGATCGCCTCTGTCCGCAGAGGGGATTTACCTCCTCAACAGGGTTATGGCACATTTCAATGCATATTGAAAAATACATTACAAAGGTTTATATGTTTACGGTGGCGTATTTGAATACGTTGGCACAAAATTGTATGTAGGATGGGCGGAGGGTAGGTCAAACCCGTGTCCTCCCCCTCCTTTTAAAATGGCTTTACCAATAAGCCATCGACTTTCTCATTGATAATGTATGTGCACGAAATTTATTTGAAGGCTTATGAGACTTCGACGGTGGGAAGGAGGGGGCTAGCCGGCGGGCCAACCCTCTCCTCCCATGTGTCTGCGCCACTTGACCTCGACCAAACACCCAACTCTAATTGCGCTTACAACATAATTAATATGCACTTATCCGTTAATTACAAAACATATTAACTTGATAGCGGATTTATCGAAGCCTTCATTTTCGGCAGAATTTCCAGAATTGGTAGAGCTATGTGGAGACTTCTCCAGATTTAGAGGCATGAATCTAGGGGAAAATTTAATGAAGGCTATCTGGAGAAATTTTCAACCAATTTTGGCTCCGAAAGAGTCATTCCTAGTAGATTAGAATGCTATGAATCCATTGGAACAACTTTCAAAGGTAGAGGAGAAATTATACAAATTTGTTTGTCACCTTGAAGAATTTTGAAGCCTAGGGCCACCAGGAGGGAAGGCCATGCCTAGATCAGCTGAAGATCAATATTGGCTCAAGAAGAGTCATTTTTAGATGTATTTGATGCTCTAAACATAGTGTTCTAGTTTTTAGAGGCATTGGAGCACTTCTGAAAGATATTTTTTCACTCTGAAGATTAAACAAGCCCATGGCGACCAGGATGAGAGGTCAAGCCTAGATCAACTGGAAATCAATTTTAGAGATTGAATAGTAATTTTTGGGGTTTTTATGTCTTCTGAAGCCAATGGAGTAGTTTTAAAATCCATTGGAGCATAGGAGGTTCTTTTAATCAGAAATTTGACTCTTAATCTCGAGAGGGCATAACTATTTGAAGCAGGTCCATGGAGATGTAGCCTAGGAGGGGTGAACTATGTTATCATCGATTCTGTTACATGCATGCTGTGTGGTATTTCTCTGGATTTATTTTTTTGTATATGAGTTTTTAAAATCTAAATAACTCATAATTTGATCATCAAAGACACAAAACTTGACACATAAACCCCTTCACAGATGGTTAACTTAAGATGATCCTAATCACACATTTTTAATACTGATGAGGGAGCTAGCATAGAAGTAACTAGTTTGCCCATATTCAGATCCATTTCACATTGTGACATTTAACAAATTAGAGTTTAATATTTTGGTTTATAAAATTAGGTTTGGGTTTTAAGGTTTACTATGGTTTATAATATTCAACTTAGGGTTTAAAACATAAATTTTTTAAAGCAAAGGGTTTATAATATTAATCTTAGGTTTTATAATCCCTTGGGTTTATAATATTAACCATAGGCTTTATAATCACTTGGGTTTATAATTCAAATGCTAGGGCTTAGTATTATTCACTTGGGTTTATAATCCCTTGGCTTTATAATATTATTCCCTTGGGTTTATAATATTAATCATAGGGTTTATAATAAAAATCCTAGGGTTTAATATTATTCTCTTGGATGTATAATCCCTTCCTTTCATAATATTACTCCCATGCGTTTATATTATTAATCATATGGTTTATAATACAAGTTCTAAGGTTCAATATTATTCACTTGGGTTTATAATCCTTTGGGTTTATTGTATTATTCCCTTGAGTTTATAATATTATTATTCGCGGAAACATAATATCAATAAGTTGTTACAATTATTAATCCATTGGATTTTTAATACTAATCTTAGGTTGAATATATTAATCTTAGGGTTTATAATTTTTTGGGCATATAATATTAATCCTAAGGTTTAATATTAATCCCTGAGGTTTATAATATTAACGTTAGGGTTTAATATTAATCCTAAGGTTTATAAACAATTTATATTGTTTAATATTAATCCCCCAGTTTATTAATGTGTAAGTAATAGCAATTTCATTTGTTTATTATATTAATCCTTTGAGTTTTAAATATTAATCCCTTTGGTTTATAATATTATTAATCTCTTGGGATTTTAATAATAATATTCCCTCACATTTATAATATTATTCCCAACCATTAAGAATATTAATATCTTTGGTTTATAATGCTAATCTCTTGGGTTTACAAATACTATGGTTTAATTTTATTCACCTGGGTTTATAATCCATTTAAGTTTATAATCCCTTTCACTTTATAATCCCTTTGGTTTATAATATTATATCCCTGGGTTTATTAACCCCTTGATTTTATAATATTATTATTCCCTCATACATAATATCATTAAGTTGTTGCAATTATTAATCCCTTGGATATATAACACTAATCGTAGGTTGAATATATTAATCTTAGCGTTTATAATATTAATCCTAATTTATAATATTAATCATAGGGTTTATAATCATTGGGCTTATAATACTAATCCTAAGGTTAAATATTAATCTTATGGTTTAATATTAATCCTCTCAGTGTAATATATTAATCCCTTGGGTTTTAAATATTAATCCCCTTGGTTTACAATATTATTAATCCCTTGAATTTGTAATAATAATAACACCTTGGGTTTATTAATCCCTTTGGTTTATAATATTAATCCTAAGTGTTTAGAATATTAACCTGTTGGGTTTATAATGCTAATCCCTTAGTTTTATTGATCACATGGGTTTATAGTATTAATCCCTCAGGTTTATAATATAAATTTCAAGGGTTTATAATATCAATTCCTTGGGTTTATAATAATAATCCATTGGTTTTATTCATCTGTTGGGTTTATAATATTGTCTCCTAATATGTATGGAAACATATTAGGATTTATAAAATTAACCTTTCATTTGATATATTAATTTTAGGGTTTAAAATATTAATCCAAGGGTTTAATATTAATTTGTTAGGTTTATAATCCCTTAGTTTTATCATATTAACCATAGGGTTTATATTCTGAGGGTTTAATACACTAGAAAATTTGGCCCAATTTCTGACGGCCACTTCGTCGCTATTCTGACACATAGTCATCGCAAGAGCGACAGTTCGAGGACGGGAAAAATGTGGTTCACCATTACGTCGCAATTTCGACGCCTTGACAAAGTGTCGCACTAACGACACTTTTTCCGTCGCTTCCAAACAAGCGTCACTCTTCCAACGTTTCCCAAACCGTCGCTCTTCCGACGTTTGTAAATTGTCACAATTCTGACGAAATGTGGTCCAACGTTTTGAACGTCGCTCTTTCGACGTTTTTATACCATTGCTCTTCCGATGTTTGTAAATTGTCACAATTCCTAGGAAATGTGGTCCGACGTTTTGAACGTCGCTCTTCCAACGATTTTATACTGTCGCTCTTTCGACGTTTTTAAGTTGTCGCAATTCCGACGCCGTACAAAAGTGTCGCAAGACCGATGCTTTCCAAAAGCGTCGCAATACCGACGCATCCCAGAAGTGTCGCAATACCGACGCTAGGAAGAACTCGTCGCAATATCGACGCGACGTCACAAGACCGACGAAAATGGAATGTTCAAAAAAAAAAAAACGTCGAAGACCAACGCTTACAAAGCGTCAGTATACCGACGACGGGTTCAATTTAAAAAAAAAAATGAAACTTTAAAACATGACAGTAAATCTCCAATATTTGTTATGAATTGTGGGCGTTTCAATTGTTATGAACATAATTCAACCGTGAAATATTAATATAATAAACCACCCCGCAGCGCTTCGACTATAAACAATCATATAAACATGGCTCTGTATTTCAAAAAATAGGTTTAAAATAGAAACAGGGCAATTTTTTTTTTTTTTCTAAGTAAGGTTAATCTATTAACACTGGGAATAAAATTACAGCATGACCGAAGTCAAAAACATTGCCCAGAATTATGGAAAATTTGTCAAAAAAGCAAAAAAGAAGACTGCCCTCATCCGGGGAAACTAGTCTTGAACGTTTTTCAGGTCGTTGCATTGCCCACGTAGGGGAACCATCGTTTGATATCTTTGACGATTACAGTGTTTACAAAATTCAAAAATAAAATAGAGGTCCAACACAGTAATATAAGAAAAAACATGCCCAATTAAGTGGGCCGCGAAGCAAGAAAACCAAACCAAAGAGAAGCAGCTACTCATCCGGTGCTTCTTCGACAATTCGACACCATCCTTCGGCAAGCATAAAAATGAAACTTTAAAACAGGACAGTAAATCTCCAATATTTGTTATGAATTGTGGGCGTTCCAATTTTTATGAACATAATTTGACTGTGAAATATTAATATAATAAACCACCCCGCAGCGCTTCGACTATAAACATTCATATAAACATGGCTCTGTATTTCAAAAAACAGGTTTAAAATAGAAACAGGGCAATTTTTTTTTTTTTTTTTTTGTAAGTAAGATTAATCTATTAACAGTGGCAATAAAATTACAGCATGAGCGAAGTCAAAAAAATTACCCAGAGTTATGGAAAATTTGTCAAAAAATCAAAAAAGAAGATTGCCCTCATACGGGGAAACCAGTATTGAACGTTTTTTAGGTCGTTGCATTGCCCACGCAGGGGAACCATCGTTTGATATCTTTGAAGATTATAGTGTTTACAGAATTCAAAAATAAAATAGACGTCCAGAACAGTAATATAAGCAAAAACATGCCCAATTAAGTGGGCCGCGAAGCAAGAAAACCAAACCAAAGAGAAGCAGCTACTCATCCGGTGGTTCTTCGACAATTCGGCACCATCCTTCAGAAAACATGTCACTGTCCATGGCGGGAGCAGCTTCAAACACGGAAGGTCCAAGATCTCCAGGCGCTATCTCCACATCATGAGCCCTACGAACCTGATCCTTCGGTTCCTGCACATTCACGCCACCGCTCCCCTCCTGAAGGCCCGAAAGCTGGGATTTTTCTGAGCTGAGACCCGCCGGACGGGTGCATTGTTCCTCCACTTGGGCCTCTTCATGGAAAACCACGGTGATTGAAGTTGTGATTCGTGGGAAGTTCAGCAAGCAATTAAAGGAAAAAATCGCAGTGCGTGTCGTGGGAGAAGGTGAAGCGGTGGGGAAATGAGGAGCAGGGGAGCCCATATGGTGGCCAGATCCTAGAACCCGACCCCGCCCACTTCTAGTGTTTGGATAGCGGCCTGTGTAATAATCAGTAGAGTGGGAAGACGACTCGGTTGAGGGGCTGTAGGGAGCACGCAGGGGTTGTCCTCTGGTGCTACCCCTGCAGCAACGCATCCTTTAACGCAGGCAAGGCATGGGTGCAGTCTCAGCAGTGGGCACAAGGCGAGATGGAGAAGCAGGATTCCAAGAAACCGAGGAAGACAAACACAGACCAGACCGAGAGAAATGCAGATTTTCACCAAGGTCTAAGCAGTAGTTCAGCTGGCTTCTCCTTCCCGTCACAGTGTGCAGGTAGTGTAACCCAGCAACCGGAGAGAATTTGCAATTGAAAAGTTGTGGCTCGTCTGAGAAACCATAGCGAAACACCATTTTATCGACTTGACTGCAATGGCATCGAAGAATGCCCGTCATAAATCTCTCATTAATGAGAGCTGAAGGCCGGAGCATATTGGAGCATGCGGAATCGCTAACAGGAGTGGAGGTCCGATCTTGAACAACGTTAAAAATTAATGCGATTGATATGAAAAACTTGGAACTTAAATATCGTCTGCCAGCCGTGACATGGGTGGGCAGGTGTCTCCACACTTCGCCACATCCATGTCCCATCGCCTTAAATGCCAACCAATGCACCCACATCTGGGAACAGGGAAACTTTTGATTGAAGCACAGGTTTTGTTTAAATTTTGGTGGTCCCGCACCATGGCAAGACAGAGGAGGACACGTGGTAGAAATTGATTGGAGTGGATCTTTGTTTGGGCCACTCGCGTAGTGGGAATCCAAACTCGAAAAATATTAGGGTGAATTTGATAAGAAATTCGCGTCACAACTCTCTCTCCGTACGCCAGCCCAAATTCAGACCTGAAAAAGATTATGGCGGAATTCATTTGGTTTTCGCGTCACAAAATTGGCCGACATCAGCAGGCTATTTTGGAATGAAAATTTGGTTTGAATTATGGTTTATTGTCGTTTGAAGTACAACGGGCTCCACGGCTAAAGGGTTCGTTTGAAGTTTTGACAAAGGTTTTGTTATATGTTTTATATAACGCGCGGCGGAATAGTTTTATTGTTTGTTAAGGTCCCACACTGGTTTTGGTAATATTTTGTTTTAAATGCGATGTATATATGTTTTATATATATATTTCATATATATATTAAAACATTTATAAATTGTGGACCCCAGGAGCATTTTAATAGATTTGTTATTTGCATAGTTTTGTTATGTTTTTAATATATGTGTTGCATATAAAAGAAAAGGGCTGTGAGCCTATTTAGGAATGTAGTTCTAAAGTTTATTATTACACACAATAGCGGTGTAATTGTTTTGAAGAGCACAGCAGTGGGTAGTTTTAGAGACAGAGAAGAATTTTGAGTGCACTGCGTTTTGCAGCAGTCACATTTTGTAATCCCTCTTAGTGAGAATAATTTGTAATAGTTTTGTTTTGAAGGAATAGAAATTTTTTAAAGTGTTGAACTCTGTTTCCAGTGAAGAAATTTCAATATTTTCTCTGTGTTAGAAGAGGAGAGTATTACTCTCTCCATTGTTATTCTGGAATTTTCAAATATTCCAACACATGGCTATAAATGAAGGAGATTGCTACACATCAACATCAACATGTTTTCAAGTAGGATCTACCTAATTTTGTAACAAAATTCTCTCTGGATGTCAAAATTTGCAGACACTGAAGATTACTCAGGTGATGCCTGAAATTTCCATTGAATTCCTATAAGAATCTTAGATTTGTGACATAAATCCTTTTGCTAATATATTAGCTTACTCCTTTTAAGTTTGTCTCATTCAACTAATAAAAAATGTTTCAAGAAGTATAATGAAAACTAGATTATGTGTGAAGCATAAAATAATCATTCATGCTAGACTTGGAAGTTAAGAAGTATAGTAAGAAGTAGATACACTTCTCTAAAGCATAATACCGTTTTTCTGAAGCATAAGACAATCATTGATGTTAGACTTGGAAGTTCGAATAAGACGAGATAAAACAATGAAAAATGGATTCCATTACTTGCATGAAATATGAGTACTACCATTTACCAGTAAGCTGGGAGCAAGGTCTAGATTTTGACTGGCATCGATTCTTGTGAACTCAAATTTCACTAAAAACATAGTTTTTTGTATGTTTTTCAGCACATGGTTAAAAATGATAGTGCATAAAAATCTATATTGTTGGGCCGAATACATAAGTAATCAAAAATTCTCTTTACCAAGTTATTCACTTCATCAAAAGCATGATCTTCACATGTGACACTTTTGCTAGGGATAAATATCAAGTGGGTTGTGACATTTTAAAACTTGGTTCGCGGTGAAGTGCACAAAAGGAAAGTATATCAAAGCGTCTACGGCCTGTTTCATTTCATAGTAGCAGATGATTTGATATCATAATGGAGGTGCTCCAATTCAATCAGTGTAGAAGAGGCAGGAGCCTACAAGGAAGATCCAAACTTTGGAGAAGAGCAAGGCAGATCCTGGGAAGAACGAAGAATTTTGGAATCCGGGATCTCTTCCAGAGGCCATGATACCAAAGGTTTGTCCTGTTTGTAGATCTTTCTCATCTACATCCAATATAGCCTTAAATTCCCACATAGATCACTGTCTATCAGGTGAGTCAAATGCTAAAAAATCTGGAACAAAGTTTTCCAAGCCTAAAGTGAAGGTGAGAAAAAAACGATCAATCCTAGATATAATTGTTGCGGCACCTATTTGCATGCTAGAGAATTTGGATTACAGTACTAGCAAAGAGCAATCGACCGCTGATGCACATCCATTGCCTTTGGATCAACTCAATCTCAAAGACACCACCAAGCAGAGGCAACATCAATGCAAAAATCTCAACATTTCAAAATTAATGCAAAGATATCGCGTAGTGGCAATTCATGTATTTCAAAAGAAACAAATAACAATGCACATTCTAACCCATTCGAATAACCACTGTAGCAAGGGTTTACATCTAATTAGATCCAATCCGTATATCGATGGAAAAAAATTAATATAATTACATTTTCCGTAGCAGAGGAAACTTTGCGAAAACAGAAAAGGAATATAAAACGAGGATGTCAAGATGTTTAGATGACTCAATACAACAATTATTTCTGCTTAGTAGACACAGCACTATATTCTTAATGCATTTTCTGTAGAATACTAAAAAGATTTGTCCAAAATTTGAGATGCAAACTGTAGTCTCTACTACGTTTGGAAAATTGGAGGTTTATAAAAGATAAACTGCGAACAAAATTGTACCACTATGATAAGAAGTTGTCAGAAGAATTCCTTCTGCTTCACAGACGTGGAACTGCCTTAAGAATGCTTATGGTTGATATAAATATTAGAGCATGGCAGTTAAATGTAGTAGTTATGCTAAAATACTGAATAACAGCTTGAGAGTGCACTTCAGATACAGTACGGATGCACCAAATTAAATCTGTACCATTACTAAAGATAAATGGCCAAAAATAGTCAATTTTGATATCGTGAAGCTATGTCTTTCTCAGTAGCAAACTGGGGATAGGATGGAAAATATGAGAGAACTAAGTTCCAAGGACTAAAAAAAAAAGGCCAACATAGTTTTGCCTTGAATCGGAGACAAAACAAAGCTACCCAAAAAGTGTTTGCCACTGTCATCACCCTGAGGAGCGCAAAGTCAGTTGATGGTGCCAACCATTTCACAAAGCAGAGAGAAGATTCATGGTGCCAATGGTTGTAGCACAGTTTTTTGACGTGAGCCATCATTGTAACAAAGCAGATTGATGGTGCCAATTTCTGTAGAAGTCCATTGAGAGTGAAACTACTGTAGTAGAGCAGTTTGAGAGCACCCATTGAAGCTCCTATATATAGCAGAGTCAACATTTTCCTATTGAACAAGTTTGTATAGTCAAAGCCACAGCAAGATCAGATAGCCATGATCCTAAATGAGAACTAGAGCCAAATCTAAGACAGATTCACGTTTAGTAGAACAAGACATCCATATCAAAGGATCTGACCACAGAACTAGATCATGAGAGATAACAAGATTCTTGCTTCCACTATGGAAATGTAGAAACTGTACAAGGGATTTTCTTCCAGCAGATTTCATTGTGACAGTAATTGCTATGGTGTTGTAAGCGTTCATTAGTAGAATCTTAAAGCCATTCTGGAATTCTTTTAACCTGGAGAGGGTTTTCTCTAGTTATAAATCCTCATGTTCAAATTCCATTGTGGATTGGTTGTGTTTGATATTATGTTTTTACTGTCCGTAGTTGAATTTTCGCACAGAAAATTATCAGTCTAAAGTGAGCAATTTTGCGATGTTACTTTTGCTTCCTATTGTGAAATATTTCGCTCATAACTCTACTCGTTGTAACAGAGGTCTTGGGCATAGAACAGGGGACTTGGGTTTTTTGGAATCAAACTTCAGGTTAAGATGCTCATCTGAAGAATGGCACAGCGAGCCTTAACATGGAGTTGGGAGTACCAATTTGAAGTGCAGGTAGGGCATTGTACAATAGACCAATTAGATTTCTGGACCCTAATACAAAAATTTCTTCTTCTTTCAAAACGTGTTTCTCGTTTTCTGTAACCAATGTGGGTCCTGTTCTTGTTTCAATTGGGGATGGATCAGCATTTTTTATTGCTCCAGATGATCACACTCTGGGTAGACCTGGAGGCTATTTGGGGGTGATGAGTCCAATAGGTCTCAATGAACTGTTGCCCTCGCCGGGGAATACTATTGCAGTGTAATTTGATACTATTTTGGATGTTGAATTCCATGATCCTAATGGAAACCAATACCTTCAGCTCCAGTACATGTTCAAAAAAGAGGGTGCCATAGTCATTCATGCGCGCAAAGAGGGTGAATTGCAGGCATTGCAACAGGAGGTGTTGTTGTTGTTGCATTGGCCACAAGATTGTTTGTATGGTTCTATTACAAGCGCAGATTATTGAAAAGGACAGACAAATTTAGTTCAGATATTGTGAAATTGCCTCGGAAATTCACCTACAAAGAGCTCAGCAATGCTACGAAAGACTTTTTTCGAATGTGATTGATAATCGATAATTGCAAGCAAGGGTAATCCCCTTGTGAAACCCAAATTTCTAAGCATTTTCTAAAACCTGATGACAGAGTCATTGTAATGAACAAGTGCCTAGGTCCATATTACGGCCAAATCTACCAAGCACCAAGATCTATAAAAAAAAATCCACAGTATCTGTGAACTAAGAAGAAGAGGCAGAAAATGTATTATGCTTACTTGTTCGAATAGTGGTTGGGGTTTACCACAAAAAAAATTTGACAAAGCCCGTGTAGCATTTCTTATCATTGAAATTCTGGCAGTATCATTCAACTGGGCAAGCACCTGCCTCAGAGCTCCATGACTGAGGGCAATATCCCTAAATGTTGCAGAGTCTCCAACAATATTTCCCAAATCCCAAACAACCTTACATGAACACCAGTTGAACTCAAAGTTGGGTACTAGTTTTTTAAATCAAATTCCAAAATTATAAACATATAAAGATAGTTGGGAAGAATAAATTTATGCCTCTAAAATAAACGTGCTACCTGTTCTCGAACATTATCATTCCCAGAGGTAAGAAGTTCCACAAATATAGGCAGTGCCCCGTAATCAATCACAACCTTTGTATTCTCAGAGGTTCCTGAGACTATATTAGTCAAAGCCAAAGCTTCTTCAAACTGCATTATCAATCACAAGGTATCACCATCAAAGCTATAATTTTAAAATAGATACACCTAGTGATATAGACACCTAGTGAGAGTAGAGGTTAGGAAATTATAATAAGAATTATTACAAGATATCACTCACAGTGCAGTTGATTGTTCATTATCTGCTGTAACTATAATTTTAAAGAAGACACACTTAGTGATATAGACACCACCAAGTGAGAGCAAAGGTTATGAAATTATAATGAGAATTATTTCAAGATATCATATTACTCATAGTACAGTTAATTGTTTATTGTTTGGTGTAATAATTGTTTATTATTTATAAACAGAATCAAACATATTATGAGGGACGGTGATGAAATTGACAACGGTCTCATAACAAACCATAACGAGCACATCCCCTGGAAAAATAGACTCTAAATAAGAAAGAAATAAAAACAAAGTGATTACTTACAGGATCATAGGCTTCCTGAAGAACAAGATCCAGAGCAGCATCTGTAACCCCTAAAGCAACACCTCTCTCTGCAAGATGAATCGCTACATCATTCATATGTAGTCTAGCAAATTTTCTGAGCTCATCACGAGAAAGAGGATGAAATACAACTATTTCATCAATTCTATTCAATAGCTCTCGCCTGAAATGTCTTCTAACCTGCAAAAATATTCAAAGGCATGTCAAAGCACTGCAGCCAACTTCATGATAAAATTATATGAAAAATATGCATACACAGAGTTCAGGAGAATGAAACGGTAGGTGTATTGGTAGTTGCCGAAATGCAGCAACTAAAATGGCAGGTGTATTGGCAGTTGCGAAAATGCAGCTACTAAAATGGCAGGTCTGTCGACGGTTGCAGGTGTGTGGATTTTTGCTGGTATTTTTAGACCGATTCCATGGAAATATACTAGAAACTAGTGGTATGTCAAACCTAGAAGGAAACCCAAGAGACCGTGACCGTCAGATTAAATAAGTAACATGTGTCATGCCTAGATAAGAAGTTTTGACGAAAACAAATTGATCTCTTTCATAACAGAAGGCCTATCGGCCTAAATATCTAGGACATGTGGCACTCCATGATAAAGACACATGGTGTGTGGATTTGAGTTTTTTAGGTGGTCAAGTGGGTCGAAAATAGGTGAAATGTGGCACCACTCAGAGATTGACATGTGCCAATTGGTACAAGTGGTAGACAATTGGCATGCTCAAACAACGAGGTGATGCAGGAATGACATGAGGGAGAAAATATTAGAAAATCCCCAAATCTGGAGAACTAAAGCTCATCACCAACCTGAGATTGACAACTTTACATGATGTAACCTATGAAATCGTAAATGGAGAAATCATAGTAACAATAAAGTAACCTATGTAAAAATAAAGTCGGATTCATCCTGGGAGTGGTAATGGGAGAAATCATAGTGAACAATGGGAAACATGCAGAGTTGCTTACAATCAAATAGATGAAAAAACACATACAAAAAACCTAGATAATAATCATGAACAAGCTTAATATTGAATTATCAACTGTAAAGGAACTTACAAAATGTGACATTACGAACCTGGTCAAGCGCACAAGCAAAAATATCCCGGACATGACCCTAGTTGACAAGTTGTATTGCTCATGATGCAAGAGGATTTGTACCTGCACTGCCAAGTCAATCAAAATCCATCATTATCTATACAATAAATACAAGTAATTGATGTAGTATTTTTTACTCGAGGATGCATTCTTATGATAATGTTAGAACATATGTTGAAAATGTCAAAACATACTTGAATAAGCTCCTCTTCGTTTCAAGAACAATTTATTGGAGTCGCATGAACTTGGAACAAGCCTCCCACAATCTGAAAGAGTAGCAACTAAGTCAACAGTGACTTTTTTGTTGCTACGCTGGATCAAGGGAGGTTTGCTCCAAGATTAAATCGCTCCAATAAATTATTCTCTACTAAACAGGGCCAACCATGTGAAGGTGGAAGCTCTTATGGCCCCTCCCCCCCCCCCCTCACATCACTCTCAATTCCCCAATACCCAATCTATATTTCATTTTTTACTTTCATGAGCATAAAAAAAAATATTCAATAACTAATAAAAAAACAATTCAACAAAAAGTACACAAGGAAACATTGAAATTAATGCTTGACATAAAAATAGTATGATAAATGAGTTTTTTATATAACGCAAAAAACGTTCCAAGTATGGTAACGTTTTTCTTATAATAATACAATATTTTACATTATCAAATTTTCTTTTTCTTCTTCCTATTTCTAAAGCTCCTAATTACATCATCAATATCATCGTGCTCTGCTCCTGTTTCGTGCCTTTGACCCGCACTGCTGACCTAGTTGCGTAGTCACGATGTCTGGTCTCATCCAGTGACGGGGCATCACCTACAAAAACAGATAATATTAAATTTTAATTGTCAGTTTTTAAATATCATTGAACTAGTTCGGTAATATTAATTAAAAAAATTGCAATGAGATTATTTACCTGGTGCACCAGTTGTTGCCGTTGGGACTGTTGTCCTGTCTTCCTCTCTGGTGGTAAGATCCTCAAGGGAAACATTCTCTGTCATTTAAACAAAAAACGTTATAAGGACAACCATCAAGGTATAATTAGAAAAAATTATAAGTGGAAATTAATTACCGTCACGACCCTTACTGATAGTAGCATTTCCAGCCTGGTCCCCACAACAATGATCAGGTTGCACGTGAGGAACATCTACATCTAGCTCTAAAACTGGGTTATTTGCCTCGTCGGTAGTGCTTCTCCCCTGATTTAAACAAAGTTGTTAGACATTAAATTTATGGACGAAAACAAACATATTGAAAGGTTAATGTTTTACCTTATCAGGCATTCTGGATCTTGGGACTTGCCCCAAGCTTCTGCGACATTCAACTATGGCTTGATAGTCGAAATGGAAAGCGATATTTTTATCTTCCTCTGTAGTTTTTGTTCCGAAGTCATCACCCTACATTACATATGATTGTGTATTTTTAATCATATTTGATAGGATTACAAAACGTTGGAAGGCGATACAATTAATTATAAGATGTTTAGCTACTTAATTACAATTCTTGCAGCTAATTTCAAGTAGCCACCCTGGCCTAGCTTGTGATGGCCCTTTTTCTCAATCCTAGCTTTGGTTGCCTTTGAGGTGTCAGGAAACCTAGCATCAAAAGATTGAAGTCAAATATGACGTAGCACACTTTTATTTTAGACATAAAGAAAATTAAAGCTATCGAATTAAAGTTGTAATTTACCTTGCGGGTCCAGTTGGCATTTTTCCTTCTTTCTTTGCCCTTTTCTCTTTTCCGTCATGGATGAGTGCTCTCCACTCACTCTCTGAAACTGCGAGAGGATGATCATATCTAGGGTTAAATTGCAATTGCATCCTATAGGTGTCCCTGGTATATTTCAAATATTTGCCGGCTACCCGAGCCATCGTTGTTCTGTCAAATGTGCCGACCCCAAAAAGGGCTTCTAGATAATCTAGAAGTTCTTTTTTCAGGTTGGAATTCTGGGAATTCCACCTTGTGCGTATGGTTGGGCCAAAAATTACCAACGCATGGCTCTCCAAAAACCTGTAGAACTCATTGTTTCCTACACAGGAAAAAAAAATATATTATCATTAATTTAAAAATAAAAATCATGATAAATATGTTTTAGATAGAGTACATGAAATAGTTAAAATATTAAAATTTACTTGGGAGTTGTACGTGCTTTATAGGGACACCTTCATCGTTCACCAACAACGTGCCATTAATGGTCCCTGTGGAGCTGACACGTGTAGCTCCAAGAAACGCAATAATGTAGTTGGCCATATCAGCCTCATCATTGCCAACACGTTCAACGGTTGGCTGGGTGTCTGCTTGGGCAGGGTGTGTTTCTTGGCTGGCACCTAAAGGAGTAGAAGGTGTACGAGAGGGTTGCTAGGCAATCTCTTGCCCTTGTGTCCCACTACCACCAACACCGAGTTCAGCAAGTGCCAGAAAACGCTACATACAAAAGAACTTTTTGTTAGTTTAGTCAATGTAAAAATTAAAAATCAAACTATCACAATTCATCTCATGCAGAACAAAAAAAATATCCTTTTGACTTTTTATTATTACCTGATATGTTTCTAGCTGGGTCATAAATTGTTTTATCCTCTCTTCTGTTTCAGGTGTTTGAGGTGCGTCTATCAAAGTATCAAATTCCAACCTTGCATTTCGTGCCTTTTTTCGCAACAAGAGCGCTGGAGATAGGGATGAAGAAAGCTCTTCCTCATAGAGGGAATCATCAGGCGTACCATGGCTAGGTGTCTGCATATTTGAACAAAATTAATATTATTTCAATTATGTAAATAACTAAAATACCTGAAGATAGAGCAATGCCGGCACTTTACATGTTCTTCCGCTGGCCTCTTTCCGCGATCATCCCGTCTCTGGGTTGTTCCTGCACTGCTCTGATCAGTCTGCCACATTGCAATAAAATTATAAATTTAAAAACTTGAAAACAATATCTAACCTGAAAACACAAAATGAAAACTTAAATAATTTCTAATAAGACACCGGAAGACAGAGTTAGAGTTTCAAATATGCCTTGCATTGAATTCAGTCCTGGAAACATGTCATTGCACATTAAGGCACCCAAACAAGAGACGAGTTGAAAATGAATACCTTATTGAATATATTTTTGGAGCAACTTCTAGTAAACTTGTCGTGAAGACCTTGAGGACATTTTTGGAGCAACATTGTTGAAGCTGATGGTATAGCATTGTTGGAGACGATCTTGAAGGGCCTTGAAGTGAAGCTTTTGGAGCAACTATTGAAAAATCCTTAGAGCATTTAAGTAAGGCACTTTCTATCTTCCATCACCTTTTTCCTTTAAATATCCTTTAAACTATTTTGTTGATATTTAATGTTTGAAATCACGTTATAATTCCTTGATTATATGTGTTTGGGGACTTTCCCTTTGAAATTACCCAAAACTACCCTGGCAATTTTATCTTCAGGATGCATGTCTGACCGTATTGTTCAATATTTTGATTGATAGTAGTAAACATAGAGAGTTAGGGGGCTCTTGAATTGGTTTCGTTGGGCCATTAGATCCCTAACATCTACTAGGGATAACCCCCCTTGAGTTGGAGGAGAGATAGCCCGAAGTGAAAAGAGGTTGGTGAGGTGACAATGGGACTATTGAATTACACATGGTAGCACACTTTAGCTTTAAGACTTCATCTTGAGAAGTGCGAGATTTTGCTATATCAATTCTCAAATTTTTTACAACACTATTGTTAAGAACTAATAAGAAGTGATGTTGAGGGGTTTTTGGGTATAAGAAACAATACCATTTAAAAACTAGGGTTCTCAGTCCTTGGCATTCCTTCACCTGGGTCTAGGGGCACACAAGAATAATTTCACACTAAACCATGCAAACTTAAAAGTAACTTAACAGATCCATAAAGTAATAATAATCATAATTCCTAATTTCCTATTGTACGATATAATGCAAATTATTCAAACATGAAGCAATGAAGAAATGCAATGTCTGAATTTCAAGATTGATGAACCAATACAAGAAGTTAGAAACTACAACTTTGATTCAATACTCTGTGTCCTAACTCCAGGAAGGAATCTAGTTTGTAGTACAGAACATGCATCGTGTATTATCAATTCTTAATTGACAACAAATAAAGGTCATCTACCTCATCAATTCCTTTCCATTTTGTGTTTTTATGTTATATTCCTTATAAAAGTGTCAAATTTCTCTCAAAGTAAGAAACCACTGAATAAAATAAAAAATAGTTGAGATATGATTGAGAAATGGTCATTTATTTCTTGAAAGGATCTTCACGATTTCTTTGGTTGTTTTTCATCTCAAGAAACAAGAAATGACCTAAGAAACTATCATGTTGTAATATAATAAACAACACGGTGCAATGGCCATTTTCAAAGCCGAATGATGTCCATTGAGGACATGGCCTTTATTTGGTTCCTGTTTCATAGGAGTTTTGGGTAGAAATGGAACTTTGTTGTACCATTTCCAGTATAAAAAGGGAAAATCTTCTTTTTCCATGGGAAATAATTTACCTTTCCTTTTTCAAGATAATCTAAATCACAAAAAATATGAACTATACTACACACATTCTTAGATAATGTGAAAGTGGAAAAGGAATACCCTACACAAGTGATGCACACATGTACACTTGAACACTAATAGATTTTTGTAGTTGAAATGAAATTCTTGTTTTCATTTAAATGTAGGGTTTTTAAAGTAGGGAGAAATAATGGCTGCCAATTTAATAAGCATTTCTTTGGGAAAAATTTAAATCTTGTATTGGGTGATGAAGATAATAGAGGGTATTGAATCTTGATTCTTGGCATTGTGTTTAACTTGAATAACTCAAATGATTATAAATATCAGTGGATGAGTTCTTTTTTCAAGTATGTCACTCAAAACTCTTATGTCAAAGAATTGTATGATGGCTAGCATTTGCTTGTTTCCCTTTCTTCAGTTCAATGTAAAAAGTATATTAATATATTGGAGCACGAATGATAACTACAATTGTTTGCTCTGCAGTATATCCATCCCCAAGATTATGAAAATTTTTCTCAAGTGGAGCTATTGGTTATTGATGAAGCAGCTGCAATTCCATTGCCTATTGTAAAGGCTCTGCTCGGGCCATATTTAGTGTTTATGTGCTCTACCGTAAATGGGTAATAATTATAAATGAGCCACCCACAATCACAGATTTTGTAACCATTCGGTTTCCATGGATAGTGATGATGATATTAACCCTATATATCAGTGACCTATATCTATATGAGAATGATCTCAACATTGACCTTGATATGGTTGTATGGATGTGACGTTTGGTATGTCATCAGAGAATCCCCAAATATCAGAAAATCCCCAAATCTAGAGAACTAAAGCTCATCACTTTCGATCTGGAGTACTACCCTTGTGATAAAGTTGATGACTTTCAATCTCCCATTCTCTACCACTTTGCACTTCACCTTCAATATAGATCAGACCAAGGGAAATTTGTTACTGGGTGTTGAGATGGATGAGTTTGTCGAACTAAAATCCGTAGCTTAAACTTCATGAAACTGGTGGAGTCAAATTCATGCAAGCACAAACACATCTTGCACATCCTCTTTGAAACTCATCTGAAAGAACATTGGAAGACATCTATAGAGAACCCTATAGCCTAACACAATCTAATGGAATTGACCAAAAAAACCCAAATAGAGTCAAACCTACTATAGGAGGAAGGGCCTGCAGTAAGAACTTACCATTTTGCAAGAGCTAAGGGCGAATGCTGTTCTGCAAGAGCTGAGGGCGAATGTTGAGGGCGAATGTTGTTCTACAAGAGCTGAGGGCGAACTCTGTTCTGCAAGAGCTGAGGGCGAATGTTGTTCTGCAAGAGCTGAGGGCGAATGCTGAGGGCGAATGATGTTCTGCAAGAGATGAGGGAAAATGCTTTTCTGCAAGAGCTGAGGGAAAATGTTGAGGGCGAATGTTGTTCTGCAAGAGCTATGGGCGAATGCTATTCTGCAAGAGGTGAGGACGAATGCGTGTGTGATAGCAGACGTTAATGTAGTTTTTAATAAAATCATTTTTATGTAGCGCGCATTTGATTTTTTCATTTCAAATCATTTTTATATACATTTGACTTTTGCATTTATAATACAAGTGACAAACAAATTTCTACAAGAGGTTGAAATTTTTACTAGAATAGCCATGAAAGACTAATTAAAATGGCTTAAAATGCAAGTGGATCTTCAAAATAAATGTAATTGAAGGTTCTCCCCACTAAATTTTTACAAAAGTGCTTACATTATTTAAGTTATCTAGGATATTTTTTTGTATTACACAATCTAAATTAAATAATGAAATAGTTGGGTAGTCTTATTGTTTCAAATTAGGACACAATTTTCAAATGGTGATGAAGTTTCATGTGATGGTTAACTGACAATATTCTCCTTTCATATCCTTGAAAAAATATACAAGGTTCCCTGCTGCCACATGAAACCCTAACTCATGTAGCAGCATAGGACCAGTCCTTCGTTTTTCCCTTCATAAGGCATTTTGCACGTATTTGACGACTAAAATTTGTGGATTCCCGTTTTCCATGAAGTGCTAGGAAGGATAGAAGACTTAATTTTGACGTTTGAAATTTTTTCAAAAACGTTCTTACGCCCTTTAATTTCCACTTACCAATAATTTTGCAACACTAGTCCTCTTCGCAATTGCAAGGTTGTACTCAAAAAGCAAGGAAAGTTACTTTTTTGGCTCACTCAAAATTAAAAATTTAATAAAGGAATTACCACTTATCATTATTGATATTTTAAAATTAGAATCAATTTAGTTTTCCCCTTCCTATTACAAAAAATTCACAAATCCTTTCTTTTACATAAAACACCAAAGAAAGAATAAAGCTCATTGCCCTGCAAACTTCCAAGG
Source organism: Pinus albicaulis (assembly GCA_034641835.2). NCBI lineage: Eukaryota > Viridiplantae > Streptophyta > Pinopsida > Pinales > Pinaceae > Pinus > Pinus albicaulis. Next base: position 751,886,705 of record CM076576.1, on the reverse strand, counting down.
TTGTGATTAGTGAAGCAGTGAAAAAGTACGGCTATAGCACTAAAAAATTAGAATGAAAATCTGCCCCAACATGAAGTAGTGTTAATATAGCTGGTGGCTTGGCTTGATGGTCAAACAGTGAATTACACAAGCACAAAATAAAAGCTTTAGGCGTCTAGTTCCTTACACTCACACTCTCAAGGCATTCAGACTTAGGCCGAGCTCAAGATTGGCTCCGAGGAAACTAGATTGGCTCATTAACTTGCCATATTTTAATTTCATAAGGTATGTTCGAAGTTTGAACTGCTAGGGTAATTTATTATTGTGAAATCATAGTTCTAAATTATCTCTTATTCTGTGAGCAATGTAATCTATTAATTGTAACCAGATTCATTAAAAAAATTGAAACTGATTTTAGCATGAATGATGACAATTTATATATTAATTGGTTTTTAAGAGTATTTGTATTATGTAGGAGCACCGGAAAGAAAAATCAAGACTTCATTTTCTGTTTTCCTTATTTTATTGGGCTGAACTGGAGAAAATTGAATATGAATAGTGAGTTAATTGTAAGATCAATGGGCCAAGGCCATACATCAACATTGACCACAATGGGGAAGTATAAAAGCATTCATATTCATGCAAGTATAGTTATTAATGTAAGATCAAAGTTAACTCTTAGCTTCACTAAATAAATAGAAGGAAAAGATCTAGCATCAACTGAAACTCACGTGAAAAAGTAGATGAAAAATGTACAATCATCCAATGGAGAGGTAATCTATAATTATCCAGTAAGACTCTTGGCTATTCCTTGAGACTAAACTAATTCTCAATATTTTTGAATAATCATCCATTGGAATTTAGTAGGAAAACCATAGTAAATCATTGTCCAATGGCCATGCAAAAATATATAAAAAATAATTTTTGTTGGTTGTTTTTCAATAGGTGGACCATGATGGGACCACTGAGAAGGTGGGGGTGTTTTTTTAATCATGGAAGTGAGGTTTAGTATATTTATAGTCAAGTTACCTTTCTGTAGAAATTTGAATAACTGATATATTATTCACCGAGATTCTCCTCATCACACACTATTTTAACTTCATGCACAATACAGAATCTCTTCTACCATTGATCATTACATGCGGAAATAAAATCAATTGCATGCGCACATTAAAACCATTAAAAATCACACATATGAACCCAATATTTCATGGGAAAGCTTAAAGTTGAAAGCCCCAACTATCTATATATTATATCTCATAGAGATCATGTAACAAGCATTGTACAAAGCTCCTCACGAGCTCTCAGCACAACCTCCAATTTCTACACACTAATCAAGCTAGATCTAGCAAAACATATGCTCCAATCTCTGCCACTTGATAGCCAGCCTCTATTGCGTAATCAATGTTGTAGGATGGCTCATTAAATAACTTGAACCACCTAGCTTCTACTGCGCAATCCTCATGGGCTTCTCCAATCACTGGTTGTTGCAAATATGCAATAGTATAGTCATAACTGATAGTTAACCTGCTCTTTCACCTATCTCTACACTAGTCTCCACTGAAACTGTCCATGCATTGAATGTTGTGTAACCAGCTCCAAAAATAGAATAAAAGAGATATCAACGCCTTAGAAATAAGCCACTTCGAGGGGGCAACCTCCAATACATTACATAAATGAACAATTCTTGGATGATACAAATGAACAAAACCTCCTTCTATATAGGAGTCCATGGGGCCACAATATAATCCTAGTGGGGCCACAATGTAATCCTAGCCGACCTAACAATAATAATGTAAGGTCACACTAATAACAAAATGGGGGTTACAGGGGTAAAACAATAACAATAAGGGGGGGCTACACTAACATAATAATGGACTACACTATTAATATAGGGACTTAACATGCCCCTCTCCTTCAAACAAGTGTTGTCCTCAACGCTTGATTATTTCTTGATGCTTCTATATAAAATTCTCATCCTCCCATGTGGAATCTTCTACAGGAAAGTTCTTCCACTTGCTGAGATACTCTAAAATTTATCTTAGTTGTCGAGTTATTGTTTTTGTGACTACTTCAAAACTTATTTCGATGTGATTTTGATATTCTTGTTGTTTCATTAGATTCTGCACCAAAGTTAAGTTATCTTTTGAGAGTTGGAGAACTTGTTGTTGATGCTCGATGTCATATTCCACTAATTTATCATCCATATTAGCTATTATTTTATCCTTCAAACCATCCAAATTAGCCTCCATTTCTTCTTTTAAACCATCTATGTCATCTTCGGTTGCTCTTTGTAAGATCGAAATTTGTTGCACTTGGTACCGTAATTTTGATATCTCATACTGCAATTCTTCCTCTTCATGCGTCATAGTATAGATTTCTGAGGGCATAATGGGTGTTGAATTATTTTTAGGAGGCATCTCAGAACAAAATACTGAAATATATGCTCAATAGGCCCTTGGAATCACTTCAAACCAATTTTTCAAACAAGATTTATGCAATTCGAAAAAACAAATAAACACCTTTTACTTGCTTTTGAGGAGCTCGATATTGAAATTTGATTATATCTGTGACTCCAGCACTTCAATATCTGAATTTCAACACTAAATTATCCCTATGAATTCTCTTTTTAATGCCATAGGTCTGACCTAATTTGGATTCTTTAAGGCAGTTATTTCCAATCTCCAACAATGACACAATTTTGGACTAGTTCAGTAGAGCGAACTTGTACGAATTTCCACGTGTCACTGTTTCATCTTTTGCTTCTGAAATTGATAGCCAAAAAACTACAGTCTGTTTACTTTCGGCCACTTTTTACGGCACTCCAATCCGATGCATAGAGAGAGAGTTATTGAACTTTTCCCACGATCACCTCTTTGAGATGAAATTCAGGAGCCTAAAAAAGAACTACCTTCCACAGATCATATCTACCAAAATATTGCGAACCAAGCTCTGAAATTTTTTGAAGAATTTCCTCAGGATTTACGCTTCGCACCATATGAATTTTAGATTATGAACCTTCATATAAAAAAATTTATAGCGAAAATTCCACGATGACCTATTTAGGAGCCTGAACAAAGGCCTAAATTCCACAGATCATATCTCCAAAACTATTATGAACCAAGCTCTGAAATTTTTAGACACACTTCCTCAGGATTTTGGCTTCGTACCCTAAAAATTTCAGCTTCTGGAGCTTCGTAGAAAAAACGTTATAGCGAAAATGCCATGATGACCTATTTGGAGCAGCGAAACCCTAGAATCCAAAGCTCTGATACCAAATGTTGTGAAACCAGCTCAAAAAAGAGAAGAAAAGAGATATCAACGCCTTAGAAATAGCCACTTTGAGGGGGCAACCTCTAATACATTACATAAATGAACAATTCTTGGATGATACAAATGAACAAAACCTCCTTCTATATATAGGAGTCCATGGGGCCACAATATAATCCTAGTGGGGCCACAATGTAATCATAGCCGACCTAACAATAATAATGTAAGGGCACAATAATAACAATATGGGGGTTACAAGGGTAAAACAATAACAATAAGGGGGGGCTACACTAACATAATAATGGACTACACTATTAATATAGGGACTTAACACTGAAGTTAACTGATGTATTCTTTAGTTGATTAATGAGTTTATAATTAGTGAATTAATTAATAATTAATTCACAGCACTCTTCACTAGTGTATCAATCAGTTAGACTAAATACAACTAGTTCAACTATGTCTAGATTAGTTAAACTGAACACAACTCCATTAACTCCTCAATCAACTCCACCAAACTCTCTCACATGAGTTCTAACTGAAGTATCCATGCAATAGCTCCCACTTGATAAACCCTTTAGAATAGCGTAATTCCTTCGTCACCTCCTATATATGATCTCAGGCACTTAACTCGAAGTGCTCCAAGAGAATAAGATAATGTTATAGTCCAAATATTAGTTAAGAGCTAATAATATTCGACATATCTATTTTTAGACCGGCAATTCAAAAATAGATTCTGCCCAATATGTCTAAAAATAGAAGTCCATCTATTTTTCCAACTTGACCAACCATCCACAAATAGCATCCCCGCAACTCATAGAACATGATCCATATAGTCTAAAAAGAAAACTTTGCTCCAAAAATAGCCTCAAGGGCCCACTTAGTGAAGTGTAATTTTTTCACTAAGCTCATCATCTTGTTGCAATCTCAACACTTCTCTCAACAAGATAAGGATTATCTCACACCCTTATCCTCGCTTCTATGGTATTCGATCTCTTTTCTCCAGAGCGCCTTTCGTCAGATATTAGCATCCCGATCCTCCGTGGGAATATATGAAAGTAACATGATCTTTCGCTGCACACAATATCTGATATGATGATACCGGATGTCAATGTGTTTAGATCTATCATGAAATACTGGATTAACCGAGAGTTTGATGCAACTCTGATTATCACAATAAATCACAGTAGGCTCTAAGTGTGAACCGAACAACCCGACCAGGATCTTCCTCATCCATATAGCCTCGCATGCAGCCAGACTCGTTGCCATATACTCGGCCTCTGCTGAACTGAGTGCCACGGATATCTACTTCCTGCTGTACCAAGAAACTGTTATCGACCCGATACTGAAAATCCATCCAGATGTGCTCTTTCTGTCCGTTGGGCTCCATGCCCAATCTGCATCCGTGAAGCCACATAGCTTCACCTCATCCGACTTTCTGTACCATAATCCATATCTCGATGTGCCTCTGAGATATCTCAATACATGCCTGCCTGCCTTCCAGTAGAGCTTGGTAGGCTTAACCATAGCTTGTGAAAGCTGGTTAACAGCATAGCATATGTTGGGTCGTGTATTGACCAGATACATAAGCAACCCCACCAATTGTCGATAAACAGTGGCATCCACTACCTTTGCCGAAGTAGCATCCTCGTTCCTCCATCCACCAGAAAGAGGAGTATCAACAGGCTTGCATCCATGCATGTTGAACTTCTCCAGTATCTCCCGGGCATACTTGCCTTGAGAAACAAACAGTCCATCACTGCGCTGCCAAATTTCCAATCCCAGGAAATAATGAAGGAGGCCCAAGTCCTTCATCTCAAACTCCTTTGCAAGATCAGCCTTGCATGAGTATATCAACAGTTTATCACCCGTCAAAATCAAATCATCTACATAGAGTACAATGATCAGCAACTCACCCTCCACCACTATCTGGTATAGGTTCGGATCCACCTCACTCTTGGAGAATCCAAGTTCGGTGAAATAACTGTCTATCCGTGTGTACCAAGCACGAGGTGCTTGTTTCAACCCATACAACGCTCTCTTCAGCCTGCACACATGTCACTCGCTGCTGAAGATCTAGAAACATTTGGGCTGCTCTATGTACACCTCCTCCTCAATGACTCCGTTGAGGAACGCAGTCTTCACATCCATCTGATGAATGTGCCACCCCATCTATGCTGAGAGAGCAAGAATCGTCCGTATGGAATAATACCTTCCGACAGGTGCAAAGGTTTCCTCATAATCGATCCCCTCAATCTGTGAAAAGCCTCAGGAAAAAAATCTTGCCTTGTACTTCTCCACACTCCCGTCAGCTGCTTGCTTCACTTTGTAGATCCATCTCGAACCCACTATTGATTTCCCTTCCGGCCTTGGGACAATATCCCATGCAAGGTTTATGACAATCGAATCATACTCTTCCACCATGGCATCTACCCATGCAGGATCCTCCATAGTTTCCTTGAAAGAGGATGGCTCTGTCATGATACACTTGCTCATAAGAGCCATGTATCCAGTATACCGATCAAGTGACTGTCTCTGTCTGCGCTGTGATGTAGGTGCTCCTACAACCTTCTCTACTTCTTGAGCCAGTCGCTCAGCTTCTGTAGTGCGCTTCCGCCCTCTGATGGTTGGCGCTACATGAGTGGTCTCTTCCACTCCATGAACCTCCTCTTGTGGCTGATCCACATCCAGAGACTCATCCTTAGGAACTAATAGCTCCTTATCTTCATGCAAGTGTGGCTCCCTCTCAAGCGAACACTTCATGGATTTCTCCTCATGAAATTTGATATCCCGTCGCACAACAGTCTTGCGACTATATGGAAAATACACACGATAGTTGTGGGGTGTATCAGTGTACCCCACAAATATCCCAACCTATGCAGTCGGCTCCAGCTTCTTCCTGGCATCCTTCGTCACATGAATGTAAACAGGTGAACCAAAAATCCTCAAATGGGAAATATTAGGCTTCTTACCAGAAAATGCCTCCTCGGTTGTACTCATGCCAAGTATCCTGTGAGGACAATGGTTCTGCGCATATACTGTAGTATTGTATGCCTCGACCCACAAGTGTATGGGAAGGCCCTGATCATGCAACATCGCCTGTGTAGCACCCACGATCATTCTATTATTTCGATCAGCAACCCCATTCTGATGTGGGCTGTGAAGTGCTATGAGCTCTCTTCGAATTCCTTCTACGCTGCAAAAGTCCTTGAATTCGCCAGAGATGAATTCACCACCATTGTCGCTCCTAAGACCCTTCACCTACTTCCCCGATTCTTTCTTAACTGGTGCCTTGAACTCACGGAACTTTGAGTATGTCTCGCTCTTCTTCTGCATGAAGAAGATCCAGCACTTTCGAGAAAAATCATCAACAAATATCACATAGTACCTGTGCTTTGTTGTCGAAGCTACTGAGAAAGGTCCACACACGTCTATGTGAATTATCTCAAGGATCGTCGTGGTGTTACTATCCTTCTCGTGAAAGGTGGCTTTCACAAATTTTCCCAAGGTACATCCCTTGCACTGATCTAACTATGCAAGAGTACCCTTAGGAAGCCCAGTAGAAATCTGCTGCAGTATCTTCAAAGCTCGATGGTGAAGGTGGCCCAATCTCCGGTGCCACAACTCGCCATCATCCCTGCTCACCACTTCTTTTGTCTTGCCTGCCATTGCTGCACAGCCATCTACCTCCAATTGATAAAGTTTCTTAACTCGAACCCCTATCCTCCGGGTCTCACTAGTTGCCTTACTACACAGGAAAGCCTTTCCCTCGCTAAAGACAACATCATATCCCTTGTCTTCTAACATCGCCACAGAGATAATATTCTTTTTCAATCCTGGAACATGCATCACTTCCTTCAATACAAAGGGTTTACCAGACTCCCTCTCAAAAGAAATGGTACCGATACCAGTCGTACTGTATCTACCATCATCGCCCATCTCGATGTGCACTCCAAGATCTTTCTCATCCAGATCAGTAAACAAATCTCGATCTCCTGTCATGTGAAAAGATGCACCACTGTCAAGAAACCACACTGAACCCATCACACTTGAGACCAAGCATGTGATCAGGGAAAAATATAGCTCAAACTACGAGGCTAAGGCCTCTCTAGCTGCAGATCCAGTGGCCTGCTTATTTTTCTTCTTCTGTGGACAACTAGTGGCGTAATGTCCGTGTTGGTGACAATGAAAGCACTTCACCTTGGACATGTCCTGCTTCTTGCCTTTCACACCAGATTAAGAAGCATGCTTCTTGCTCTTCCCCTTCCTTGCTTTGGTAGCCAAAGCGCAATTTTCTTCATTTGAGTTCTTTGATGAAGATCCGTCTCTGGTACTTTGCCTTATCTCCTCTTGCACAAGATCCGACCAAAGTCGCTCCCATCCTGGCAATTTCTCCCGACCATTGACAGATTCCTAATAGGAATGTCGACTCTTCAGAAGCCCAAAGAGAGCCAAGCTCACCAAGTCCTCGTCATCAACAGTAACCCCCACACTTCCCAGCTCATCCCTACATTGGATGAACTTCGTGAGGTACTTGGGCATACTATTGCCTTTCTCCATTTTTATGTTTCTGAGTTTATCCTTGAGCGCCAACTTCCTCTCGTCGCTCTTGCTTTGAAATAAATCTATCAAAGCTTTCCACATCAAGAATGGAGAAGCCTTACCATGAAGGCTGGACACTATGTCATCCTTCACACCTTCCAACAGAATTCTTCGACACTTTGCTCTCTTCTTTTGCCATGCGTCAAGTATGGCAGCATCACTAGAAGTAGGTTTTGGAATTTCTGAATCTATGAACTCCTTCAACCCATTTTCATCCAGTACCGCCTCCATCCTGTCCTTCCATGCAATATAATTCGAGCTTCCCTCAAGGGCATACTCCAATCGCAATCCGTTGAAAGACATCTCAACTTAGACACCAAGAAAACACTACTACAAATTCGAATTCCAACAGCACAAAACTCAACCGCTTCAATTTTTTGCAATTGCTCCAATGATCAATATCGCCCCGATACCATGTAGAAATTTGAATAACTGATATATTATTCACCGAGATTCTCCTGATCACACATTATTTTAACTTCATGCACAATAAAAAATCTCTTCTACCATTGATCATTACATGCGGAAATAAAATCAATTGTATGCGCACATTAAAACCATAAAAAATCACACATATGAACACAGTATTTCATGAGAAATCTTAAAGCTGAAAACCCCAACTATCTATATATTATATGTCATAGAGATCATGTAACAATCATTGTACAAAGCTCCTCACAAGCTCTCAGCACAACCTCCAATTGCTACAAACTAATCAAGCTAGATCTAGCAAAACACATGCTCCAATCTCTGCCACCTGATAGCCAACCTCTATTGCATAAGAAATGTTGTAGGATGGATCATTAAATAAATTGAACCACCTAGCTTGTACTGCACAATCCTCATGGGCTTCTCCAATCACTAGTTGTTGCAAATATGCAACAGTATAGTCACAACTGATAGTTAACCTGCTCTTTCACCTATCTCTGCACTGGTCTCCACTGAAACTGTCCATGCACTGAAGTTAACTGATGTACTCTTTAGTTGATTAATGAGTTTATAATTAGTGAATTAATTAATAATTAATTCACACCACTCTTCACTAGTGTATCAATCAGTTAGACTAAATACAACTAGTTCAACTATGTTTAGATTAGTTAAACTGAAAAAAACTCCATTAACTCCTCAGTCAACTCCACCAAACTCTGTCACATGAGTTCTAACTAAAGTATCCATGCAATAGCTCCACTTAACCCTTAGCAATAGTGCAATTCCTTCTGTCAGCTCCTATGCCACATCTGTGCACTTAACTAAAGTGCTCTAAGAGAATAAGATAATGTTTATAGTCCAAATATTATTAAGAGCTAATAATGTTCGACATATCTATTTTTAGACTGGAAATCTAAAAATAGATTCCGCCCAATATGTCTAAAAATATAAGTCCATTTATTTTTCCAACTTGACCAGCCATCCACAAATAGCATCCTGCAACTCATAGAACATGATCCATATGTCTAAAAATAGACATAGTCTAAAAATAGACTTTGCGCCAAAAATAGCCTGTGGGCCAACTTAGTGAAGGTGACTCTTTTCACTAAGCTCATCATCTTGTTGCAATCTCAACACTCCCTCTCAACAAGATAAGGATTATCAGCCACCCCTATCTTGCCTTTGTGGTATGCGAATTTGCTCCTAGTGAACGCCTTCGTCAAGATACCAGCATCCGGATCCTCCGTGGGAATATATGAAAGTAACATGATCTTCCGCTGCACACAATCTCTGATATGATGATACCGGATTTCAATGTGTTTAGATCTATCATGAAATAATGGATTAACCGAGAGTTTGATGCAACTCTGATTATCACAATAAATTACAGTAGGCTATAAGTGTGAACTGAATAACCCGACTAGGATCTTCCTCATCCATATAGCCTCGCATGCAGCCAAAATCGCTGCCATATACTCGGCCTCTGCTAAACTGAGTGCCACAAATCTTTGCTTCCTACTATACCAAGAAACTGTTGTCGACCCGATACTGAAAATCCCTCCAGATGTGCTCTTTCTGTCTGTTTGGCTCCCTGCCCAATCTGCATCCGTGAAGCCACACAGCTTCACCTCATCCGACTTTCTGTACCATAATCCATATCTCGATGTGCCTCTGAGATATCTCAATACATGCTTTCCTGCCTTCCAGTAGAGCTTGGTAGGCTTAACCATAGCTTGTGAAAGCTGGTTAACAACATAGCATATGTCGGGTCATGTATTGACCAGATACATAAGCGACCCCAAGAACTGTCGATAAACAGTGGCATCCACTACCTTTGCCGAAGTAGCATCCTCCTTCCTCCATCCACCAGGAAGAGGAGTATCAACAGGCTTGCAGCCATGCATGTTGAACTTCTCCAGTATCTCCTGGGCATACTTGCCTTGAGAAACAAACAATCCATCACTGCGCTGCCAAATTTCCAATCCCAGGAAATAATGAAGGAGGCCCAAGTCCTTCATCTCAAACTCCTTTGCAAGATCAGCCTTGCATGAGTGTATCAACAGTTTATCACCCGTAGAAATAAAATCATCTACATAGATTACAATGATCAACAACTTACCCTCCACCATTATCTGGTATAGGTTTGGATCCACCTCACTCTTGGAGAATCCAAGTTTGGTGAAATAATTGTCTATTCATGTGTACCAAGCACGAGGTGCTTGTTTCAACCCATACAACACTCTCTTCAGCATGCACACATGTGACTCGCTGCTGAAGATCTCGAAACCTTCGGGCTGCTCTATGTACACCTCCTCCTCAATGACTCCGTTGAGGAACGCAGTCTTCACATCCATCTGATGAATGTGCCACCCCATCTGTGCTGAGAGAGCAAGAATCGTCCATATGGAAAAATACCTTGCGACAGGTGCAAAGGTTTCCTCATAATCGATCCCCTCAATCTATGAAAAGTCTCGGGCAAAAAATATTGCCTTGTACTTCTCCACACTCCCGTCAGCTACTTTCTTCACTTTGTAGATCCATCTCGAACCCACCACTGATTTCCCTTCCGGCCTTGGGACAATCTCCCATGCACTGTTTCTGACAATCGAATCATACTCTTCCACCATGGCATCTACCCATGCGGGATCCTCCACAGTTTCCTCGAAAGAGGATGGCTTTGTCACGATACACTTGCTCATAAGAGCCATGTATCCAGTATACCGATCAGGTGAATGTCTTTGTCTGCACTGTGATGTAGGTGATCCTACAACCTTCTCTGCATCTTGAGTCAGTCGCTCAGCTTCTGTAGTGCGCTTCCACCCTCTGATGGTTCGTGATGCATGAGTGGTATATTCCACTCCATGAACCTCCTCTTGTGGCTGATCCACATCCAGAGAGTCATCCTTAGGAACTAATAGCTCCTCATCTGCATGCAAGTGTGGCTCCCTCTCAAGCGAACACTTCATGGCTTTCTCCTCATGAAATTTGATATCCCGCCACACAACAGTCTTTCGACTGTCTGGAAAATACACACGATAGTTGTGGGGTGTATCATTGTACCCCACAAATATCCCAAGCTCTGCAGTCGGCTCCAGATTCTTCCTGGCATCCTTCGTCACATGATTGTAAACAGGTGAACCAAAAATCCTCAAATGGGAAATATCAGGCTTCTTATCAGAAAACACCTCCTCGGGTGTACTCATGCCAAGTATCCTGTGAGGACAACGGTTCTGCACATATACTGCAGTATTGCATGCCTCAGCCCACAAGTGTATGGGAAGGCCCTAATCATGCAACATCGCCTGTGCCGCACCCACGATCGTTCTATTATTCCGCTCAGCAACCCCATTCTGTTGTGGGTTATGAGGTGCTATGAGCTCTCTTCGAATTCCTTCTGTGCTGCAAAATTCCTTGAATTCACCAGAGATGAATTCACCACCATTATCGCTTCTAAGACCCTTCACCTGCTTCCCCGATTCTTTCTCAACCAGTGCCTTGAACTCACAGAACTTTGAGTATGTCTCGCTCTTCTTCTGCATGAAGAAGATCTAGCACTTCCGAGAAAAATCATCAACAAATATCACATAGTACATGTGCTTTGTTGTCGAAGCTACTGAGAAAGGTCCACACATGTGTGTGTGAATTCTCTCAAGGATCGTCGTGGCGCAACTATCCTTCTCATGAAAGGTGGCTTTCACAAATTTTCCCAAGGTACATCCCTTGCAATGATCTAACTTCACAAGAGTACCCTTAGGAAGCCCAGTCTCCGGTGCCACAACTCGCCATCATCCTGGCTCACCACTCCTTCTGCCTTGCCTGCCATTGCTGCGCAGCCATCTACCTACAATTGATGAAGGTTCTTAACTTGAACCCCTATCCTCCGGGTCTCACCAGTTTCCTTACTGTGTAGGAAAGCCTTTCCCTCGCTAAATACAACATCATATCCCTTGTCTCCTAACATCGCCATAGAGATAAGATTCTTCTTCAATCCTGGAACATGCATAACTTCCTTCAATACGAAGGGTTTACCAGTCTCCGTCTCAAAAGAAATGGTACCAATACTGGTCGCACTATATCTACCATCATCGCACATCTCGATGTGCACTCCAAGATCTTTCTCATCCATATCAGTAAACAAATCTCGATCTCTTGTCATGTGAAAAGATGCACCACTGTGAAGAAACCACACTGAACCCATCACACTTGAGACCAAGCATGCGATCAATGAAAAATCCAGCTCAAACTGTGAGGCTAAGGCCTCTCCAGCTGCAGATCTAGCAGCCTACTTATTTTTCTTCTTCTGTGGACAACTAGTGGCGTAATGTCCGTGTTGGTGACAGTGAAAGCACTTCACCTTGGACATGTCCTGCTTCTTGCCTTTCGCACCGGATTGAGAAGGATGCTTCTTGCTCTTCCCATTCCTTGCTTTGGCATCAAAATCACAATTTTCTTCATCTAAGTTCTTTAATGAATATCCTTCCCTGGTACTTCGCTTTATCTCCTCTTGCACAAGATCCGACCAAAGTCGCTCCCATCCTGGCAATTTCTCCCGACCATTGACAGAGTCCTGATAGGAATGCCAGTTCTTCGAAAGCCGAAGGAGAGCCAAGCTCACCAAGCCCTCTTCATCAATAGTAACCCTCACACTTCCCAGCTCATCCCTACATTGGATGAACTTCGTGAGGTACTTGGGCATACTGTTGCCTTTCTCCATTTTTATGTTTCTGAGTTTATCCTTGAGCACCAACTTCCTTTGGTCGCTCTTTATTTGAAATAAATCTATCAAAGCTTTCCACATCAAGAATGGAGAAGCCTTACCATGAAGGTTGGACACTATGTTATCCTTCACACCTTCCAACATAATTCTTCGACACTTTACCGTCTTCTTTTGCCATGCGTAAAGTATGGCAGCATCACTAGAAGTAGGTTTTGGAATTTCTGCATCTATGAACTCCTTCAACCGATTGTCATCCAGCACCGCCTCCATCCTGTCCTTCCATGCAATATAATTCGAGCTGCCCTCAAGGCCATACCCCAATCGCAATCCATTGAAATACATCTCAACTTCGACACCAAGAAAACACTACTGCAAATTTGAATTCCACCAGCACAAAACTCAACCGCTTCAATGTTTTGCAATTGCTCCAATGATCAATATCGCTCTGATACCATGTAGAAATTTGAATAATTGATATATTATTCACCGCGATTCTCCTAATCACACACTATTTTAACTTCATGCACAATACATAATATCTTCTACCATTGATCATTACATGCCGAAATAAAATCAATTGCATGCGCACATTAAAACCATAAAAAATCACACATATGAACACAGTATTTCATGGGAAAGCTTAAAGTTGAAAACCCCAACTATCTATATATTATATTTCATAGAGATCATGCAACAAACATTGTACAAAGCTCCTCACAAGCTCTCAGCACAACCTCCAATTGCTACACACTAATCAAGCTAGATCTAGCAAAACACATGCTCCAATATCTGCCACCTGATAGCCAACCTCTATTGCGTAATCAATGTTGTAGGATGGCTCATTAAATAACTTGAACCACCTGGCTTGTACTGTGCAATCCTCATGGGCTTCTCCAATCACTAGTTGTTGCAAATATGCAACAGTATAGTCACAACTGATAGTTAACCTGCTCTTTCACCTATCTCTGCACTGGTCTCCACTGAAACTGTCCATGCACTGAAGTTAACTGATGTATTCTTTAGTTGATTAATGAGTTTATAATTAGTGAATTAATTAATAATTAATTCACACCACTCTTCACTAGTGTATTAATCATTTAGACTAAATAAAACTAGTTCAACTATGTTTAGATTAGTTAAACTAAACACAACTCCATTAACTCCTCAATCAACTCCACCAAACTCTCTCACATGAGTTCTAACTGAAGTCTCCATGCAATAGCTCCACTTAACCCCTAGGAATAGCGTAATTCCTTCTTTCAGCTCCTGTGCCACATCTGTGCACTTAACTGAAGTGCTCCAAGAGAATAAGATAATGTTTATAGTCCAAATATTATTAAGAGCTAATAATATTCGACATATCTATTTTTAGACTGGCAATCTAAAAATAGATTCCGCCCAATATGTCTAAAAAATAGAAGTCCATCTATTTTTTCCGACTTGACCAACCATCCACAAATAGCATCCTGCAACTCATAGAACATGATCCATATGTCTAAAAATAGACATAGTCTAAAAATAGACTTTGCGCCAAAAATAGCCTGCGGGCCCACTTAGTGAAGGTGACTTCTTTCCACCAAGCTCATCATCTTGTTGCAATCTCAACACTCCCTCTCAACAAGATAAGGATTATCTACCACCCCTATCCTGCCTCTGTGGTATTCGAATTTGCTCCTGGTGAGCGCCTTCGTCAAGATATCAGCATCCTAATCCTCCATGGGAATATATGAAAGTAACATGATCTTCTGCTGCACACAATATCTAATATGATAATACCGGATGTCAAAGTGTTTAGATCTATCATGAAATACTGGATTAACCGAGATTTTGATGCAACTCTGATTATCACAATAAATCACAATAGGCTCTAAGTGTAAACCGAACAACCCGACCACGATCTTCCTCATCCATATAACCTCACATGCAGCCAAACTCGCTGCCATATACTCGGCCTCTGCTGAACTGAGTGCCACGGATCTCTGCTTCCTGCTCTACCAAGAAACTGTTGTCAACCCGATACTGAAAATCCCTCCATATGTGCTCTTTCTGTCCGTTGGGCTCCCTTCCCAATCTACATCCGTGAAGTCACAGAGCTTCACCTCATCCGACTGTCTGTACCATAATCCATATCCCGATGTGCCTCTGATATATCTCAATACATGCTTTCTTGCCTTCCAGAATAGCTTGGTAGGCTTAACCATAGCTTGTGAAAGCTGGTTAACAGCATAGCATATTTCAGGTCGTGTATTGACCAGATACATAAGCGACCCCACCAACTGTCGATAAACAGTGGCATCCACTACCTTTTCTGTAGTAGCATCCTCCTTCCTCCATCCACCAGAAAGAGGAGTATCAACAGGCTTGCAGCCATGCATGTTGAACTTCTCCAGTATCTCCCGAGCATACTTGCCTTCAAAAACAAATAGTCCATCACTACGCTGCCAAATTTCCAATCCCAAGAAATAATGAAGGAGGCCCAAGTCCTTCATCTCAAACTCCTTTGCAAGATCAGCCTTGCATGAGTGTATCAACAGTTTATCACCCATCAAAATAAAATCATCTACATAGAGTACAATGATCAGCAACTTACCCTCCACCACTATCTGGTATAGGTTCGGATCCACCTCCCTCTTGGAGAATCCAAGTCTAGTGAAATAACCGTCTATCTGTGTGTACCAAGCATGAGGTGCTTGTTTCAACCCATACAACGCTCTCTTCAGCCTGCACACATGCGACTCGCTGCTGAAGATCTCAAAACATTCGGGTTGCACTATGTACACCTCCTCCTCAATGACTCCATTTAGGAATGTAGTCTTCACATCCATCTGATGAATGTGCCACCCCATCTACACTGAGATAGCAAGAATCGTCTATGTGGAAGAATACCTTGCGACAGGTGCAAAGGTTTCCTCATAATCGATCCCCTCAATATTTGAAAAGCCTCGGGCAACAAATCTTGCCTTGTACTTCTCCACACTCCCATTAGCTTCTTTCTTCACTTTGTAGATCCATCTCTAACCCACCACTAACTTCCCTTCCGGCCTTGGGACAATCTCCCATGCACTGTTTATGACAATCGAATCATACTCTTACACCATGGAATCTACCCATGCGGGATCCTCCATAGTTTCCTCGAAAGAGGATGGCTCCGTCACGATACACTTGCTCATAAGAGTCATGTATCCAGTATAATTATCAGGTGACTGTCTCTGTCTGCGCTGTGATGTAGTTGCTCCTACAACCTTCTCTACATCTTGAGCCAGTCGCTCAGCTTCTGTAGTGTGCTTCCGCCCTCTGATGGTTGGCGCTGCATGAGTGGTCTCTTCCACTCCATGAACCTCCTCTTGTGGTTGATCCACATCCAGAGACTCATCCTTAGGAACTAATAGCTCCTCATCTGCATGCAAGTGTGGCTCCCTCTCAAGCGAACACTTCATGGCTTTCTCCTCATGAAATTTGATATCCCGTCGCACAACAGTCTTGCGACTGTCTGGAAATACACACGATAGTTGTGGGGTGTATCATTGTACCCCACAAATATCCCAACCTCTGCAGTCGGCTCCAGCTTCTTCCTAGCATCCTTCGTCACATGAATGTAAGCAGGGGAACCAAAAATCCTCAAATGGGAAATATCAGGCTTCTTACCAGAAAATGCCTCCTCGGGTGTACTCATGCCAAGTATCCTGTGAGGACAACGGTTTTGCACATATACTGCAGTATTGCATGCCTCAGGCCACAAGTGTATCGGAAGGCCCTGATCGTGCAGCATCACCCGTGCAGCACCAACGATCGTTCTATTCTTTCGCTCAACAACCCCATTCTGCTGTGGGTTATGAGGTGCTATGAGCTCTCTTCGAATTACTTTTGCGCTGCAAAAGTCCTTGAATTCGCCAGAGATGAATTCACCACCATTTTCGCTCCTAAGATCCTTCACCTGCTTCCCTGATTCTTTCTCAACCAGTGCCTTGAACTCACAGAACTTTTAGTATGTCTCTCTGTTCTTCTGCATGAAGAAGATCCAGCACTTCCGAGAAAAATCATCAAAAAATATCACATAGTACCTGTGATTTGCTGTCAAAGCTACTGAGAAAGGCCCACACATGTCTGTGTGAATTCTCTCAAGGATCATCGTGGCGCGACTGTCCTTCTCATGAAAAGTGGTCTTCACAAAATTTCCTGCCGCGTGCTATACCTTTGCAATCGTATCCAACTACGCAAGAGTACCCCAGGGGAAGCCCGTAGAAATCTACCGCAGCAACCCCGTGCCCATGGTGAATGTGGCCCGCATCCGGTGCCACAACTCACCATCATCCATGCTCACCACCTCTTCCTCGCCTTGCCTCGAAATTGATAAAGGTTCTTAACTCAAACCCTATCCCTCGGTCTCACCAGCTTGCCTTACTCGCGTAGGAAAGCCTTTCCTCGCTAAAGACAACATCATATCCCTTGTCTTCTAACATCGCCACAGAGATCAGATTCTTCTTCAATCCTGGAACATGCATCACTTCCTTCAATACAAAGGTTTTACCAGACTCCCTCTCAAAGGAAATGGTACCGATACCGGTCACACTATATCTACCATCATCGCCCATCTCGATGTGCACTCAAAGATATTTCTCATCCAGATCAGTAAACAAATCTCGATCTCTTGTCATGTGAAAAGATGCACCACTGTCAAGAAACCACACCGAACCCATCACACTTGAGACCAAGCATGCGATCAGCAAAAAATCCAGCTCAAACTATGAGGCTAAAGCCTCTCCAGCTGCAGATCCAGCAGCCTGCTTATTTTTCTTCTTCTGTGGACAACTAGTGGCGTAATGTCTGTGTTGGTGACAGTGAAAGCACTTTGCCTTGGACATGTCCTGCTTCTTTCCTTTTGCACTGGATTGAGAAGCATGCTTCTTTCTCTTCCCCTTCTTTGATTTAGCAGCCAAAGCGCAATTTTCTTCATCTGAGTTCTTTGATGAAGATCCATCCCTGGTACTTTGCCTTATCTCCTCTTGCACAAGATCTGACCAAATTCGCTCCCATCCTGGCAATTTCTCCTGACCATTGACAGAGTCGTAATAGGAATGCCAACTCTTCGGAAGCCCAAGGAGAGCCAAGCTCACCAAGTCCTCGGCCATCACCGCAACTCCCGCACTCCCTGTACCTCATCCCTACAACTTTGGAATGAGATACTTGGCCATATTGTCGCCTTTCTCCATTTTTCTGTTTCTGAGTTTATCTCTGCACTGGTCTCCACTGAAACTGTCCATGCACTATGGTTAACTGATGTATTCTTTAGTTGATTAATGATTTTATAATTATTAAATTAATTAATAATTAATTCACACTACTCTTCACTAGTGTATCAATCAGTTAGACTAGATACAACTAGCTAAACTATGTTTAGATTAGTTAAACTGAACACAACTCCATTAACTCCTCAATCAACTCCACCAAAATCTGTCACATGAGTTCTAACTGAAGTATCCATGCAATAGCTCCACATAAACCTCAAGAATAGCGTAATTCCTTCAGTTAGCTATTGTGCCACATATGTGCACTTAACTAAAGTGCTCCAAGAGAATAAGATATTGTTTAGAGTCCAAATATTATTAAGAGCTAATAATATTCAACATATCTATTTTTAGACTGGCAATCTAAAAATAGATTCCGCCCAATATGTCTAAAAATAGAATTCCATCTATTTTTCCAACTTGACCAACCATCCACAAATAGCATCCTGCAACTCATAGAACATGATCCATATGTCTAAAAATAGACATAGTCTAAAAATAAACTTTGCGCCAAAAAATAGCCTGCGGGCCCACTTAGTGAAAGTGACTCTTTTCACTAAGCTCATCATCTTGTTGCAATCTCAACACTCCCTCTCAACAAGATAAGAATTATCTTCCACCCCTATCCTACCTCTGTGGTATTCCAATTTGCTCCTAGTGAGCGCCTTCGTCAAGATATCAGCATCCTGATCCTCCGTGGGAATATATGAAAGTAACATGATCTTCTGCTGCACACAATCTCTGATATGATGATACCGAATGTCAATGTGTTTAGATCTATCATGAAATACTTGATTAACCGAGAGTTTGATGCAACTCTGATTATCACAATAAATCACAGTAGGCTCTAAGTGTGAACCGAACAACCCGACCAGGATCTTCCTCATCCATATAGCCTCGCATGTAGCCAAACTCACTGCCATATACTCAGCCTCTGCTGAACTGAGTGCCACAGATCTCTGCTTCCTGCTGTACCAAGAAACTATTGTCGACCCGTAACTTAAAATCCCTCCAGATGTGCTCTTTCTGTCCGTTGGGCTCCCTGCCCAATCTGCATCCGTGAAGCCACACAACTTCACCTCATCCAACTGTCTATACCATAATCCATATCCTGATGTGCCTCTAAGATATCTCAATACATGCTTTCCTGCCTTCCAGTAGAGCTTGGTAGGCTTAACCATAGCTTGTGAAAGCTGGTTAACAGCATAACATATGTCGGGTCGTGTATTGACCAGATACATAAGCGACCCCACCAACTTTCGATAAACAGTGGCATCCACTACATTTGCCAAAGTAGTGTCCTCCTTCCTCCATCCACCAGGAAGAGGAGTATCAACAGGCTTGCAGCCATGCATGTTGAACTTCTCTAGTATCTCCCAGGCATATTTTCCTTGAGAAACAAATAGTCTATCACTGCGCTGCCAAATTTCCAATCTCGGGAAATAATGAAGGAGGCTCAAGTCCTTCATCTCAAACTCCTTTGCAAGATCAGCCTTGCATGAGTGTATCAATAGTTTATCACCAGTCAAAATCAAATCATCTACATAGAGTACAATGATCAGCAACTTACCCTCCACCACTATCTGGTATAGGTTCGGATCCGCCTCACTCTTGGAGAATCCAAGTCCGGTGAAATAACTGTCTATCCATGTGTACCAAGCATGAGGTGCTTGTTTCAACCCATACAACGCTCTCTTGAGCCGGCACACATGCGACTCGCTGCTGAAGATCTCGAAACCTTCGGGCTGCTCTATGTACCCCTCCTCCTCAATGACTCCGTTGAAGAATGCATTCTTCACATCCATCTGATGAATGTGCTGCCCCATCTGCACTGAGAGAGCAAGAATTGTCTGTAAGGAAGAATACCTTGCGACAGGTGCAAAGGTTTCCTCATAATCGATCCCCTCAATCTGTGAAAAGCCTTGGGCAACAAATCTTACCTTGTACTTCTCCACACTCCCGTCAGCTGCTTGCTTCACTTTGTAGATCCATCTCGAACCCACCACTAATTTCCCTTCCAGCCTTGGGACAATATCCCATGCGCTGTTTCTGAAAATGGAATCATACTCTTCCACCATGGCATCTACCCATGCGAGATCCTCCATAGTTTCCTCGAAAGAGGATGGCTCCATCATGATACACTTTCTCATAAGAGCCATGTATCCAGTATATCGATCAGGTGACTGTCTCTGTCTGTGCTGTGATGTAGGTGCTCCTACAACCTTCTCTGCATCTTGAGCCAGTCAGTCAGCTTCTGCAGTGCGCTTCTGCCCTCTGATGGTTGGTGCTGCATGAGTAGTCTCTTCCACTCCATGAACCTCCTCTTGTGGCTAATCCACATCCAGAGACTCATCCTTAGGAACTAATAGCTCCTCATCTGCATGCAAGTGTGGCTCCCTCTCAAGTGAACACTTCATGGCTTTCTCCTCATGGAATTTGATATCCCGTCGCACCAATGGGGGAAGCAAGAAACCGCCATTGAATCTATGCAGAAGTTGACAACCATCAAGTTAAACACCAATCTGCTGTGGTAGAAACCGCATGTATGATAGACAATGTAAAAGTTGAATTTTTTTTTTATTCTAGTGGTACACATAGTTTCATTTCACCAGTTGCATTAGAAAAATGTCGGTTGGCAGCCTATGAGCACGATGACTTTAAACAAGTAGAAATAGACTATGGGATAAAACAAGTAGTAGGACCTAGTTTTAAGCAATGTCAAGTGAACCTTGAGGTGTGTACCACTAAGTTGAAGGCGTACGTCAAAAAATTGGGGACGTACGATGTAATCATTGGAATGGACAGGATAGAAGCTCATCAAGGTTTGGTATACTGTTTCAAAAAGAAGGGCATTTGTCTAGATGATAAAGGCAGGTCAACTGAGATTTATGGTATCAAGAGAGGAGTGTCCCTACGATTCATCTCCATAATGAAGGTAAAACATTGTCTCCAAAAAAATTGTAAACTATATGTGGTTGAGGCTGTAAGTGACCAGAAAGGACCATTCCTAGGTTAGTACCCAGTTTTGTCAGAATTCAAGGATGTTTTCCCTAAGGAATTGCCTGGATTACCACCTGTGAGCGAGATCGATTTCACAATCAACTTAAAACCTGGTGTAGAACCAATCTCCAAGACACCTTATAGGATGAAAGCCCCAAAACTTTGTGAGTTGTAGATGAAATTAAAATAAATTTTAGACTTGGGATTAATTAGACCTAGTATTTCACCTTGGGCTGCACTAGTAATTTCCATCAAGAAGAAGGATGGGTCCTTAAGGCTATGCATAGATTATAGGGACCTGAATTGAGCCACAATAAAGAATAGGTACCCAATACCTAGAATAGATGACCTATTTGACCAAATGAAGGGAGCAACAGTTTTCTTAAAAATCGATCTACAATATGGATACAATCGATTGAGGATTAAGGAAGGTGACATCCCAAAAACTGCATTTCGAACATGGTTTTGGCACTACGAGTTCATAGTTGTACCATTTGGTTTGACCAATGGACTATCAGTATTCATGAGTCTCGTGAATGGTGTGTTCGGGAAATATTTGGACCAATTTGTGCAAGTATTTATAGACGATATTCTAGTCTATTCCAAGAATGAAAAGGAGCTTGAAGAGCACCTAAGGGTTGTGCTAACCTACTTAAGGGAAAATAAATTGTATGGAAAATTATCAAAATGTTCCTTCTCTCAAAATAAAATTCATTATCTTGGGCACCTCATTTCAAGAGAAGGGATTTCAGTTGACCCAGAAAAAGTAAATGCCATAATGGATTGGCCAGTGTTGAAAAATGCTCATGAGGTGCGTATCTTCATGGGGCTAGCGGGTTATTATCGCAGATTTGTGGAAGGGTTTTCGAAGATTGAAAAACCCATCACCACATTACAACGAAAAGGGTTTAGGTATTAATGGACATATGAATGTGACAGTGCATTCACCGAACTAAAAAGGCTACTAACTAGTGCACTGATCCTTTGAGTGCCTGACATGGAAAAGGACTTCATTATTTGCATAGATGCTTCAAAGAAAGTAGTGGGAGAATTGTTGATGAAAGAAGGCGGACTAATAGCTTACACATCCAGAAATTTGAAGAAACATGAAGAATTGTATGCAACACATGATTTATAATTAGCAACTGTGACGTTAGATTTAAAACTCTGGAGACATTACCTCGTTGGGAGAAGCTTTGAGTTAAGAATTGATCATCATAGCTTGAAGTACCTCTTCACTCAGAGAGATTTGAATGCTAGGGAGAGGTGGTGGAGTGAATTCATGAGTGAGTATGATTTTGGGATCTCATACATTAAGGGAAAGGAGAATGTAGTGGTTGATGCACTAAGTAGGAGGCCACAAACCTTCTCTTTAGTACCCTTGAGATTTAATTTGAGGGAACATGTGTTGGAAAAACTCTTTGAATATAGTTGGTATCTGAAGGTTATATCAACACTCCAGAGTGGGAAGAAGATAGAACCAAAGTTTGAGGGTTATGTTCTTGAACTAGATGGACTATTGATATTTCAAGGAGGAATGTACATCCCTAAAGAAGGGAGTATAAGAAGAACCATCCTTGAAGAGTCACATAGAGAACTCTATTGTGCACATCCTGGAGTGAAGAATATGTATGCTGACATGAAGAAATTCTTCCTATGGGTAGGCATGAAGCATGACATAGTCTAGTTTTTCGCCAAATGCCTTGAGTTTCAACAAGTGAAGGTTGATCATCACCATCCAGCGGGACTCCTATAACTACAGACATCCTTATGTCTAAATGGGAGGTCATTTATATGGATTTTCTTGTAGGTTTTCCACTCACTTCACATAGGCACAATGCTATGTTGGTTTTAGTTGATAAATTAACCTAAAGTGCCAATTTCATCCCATAGAGATGATTATGATGTTACTGATGTGGCACGAGTTTTTATAAGTGAAGTTATTCGGCTACATGGGTTACCCACAAAGATCATTTCTGATAGAGACTCTCACTTTACATCTAGGTTTTGTAGAAGTTTGCAGTCAGCATTGGGGACTCGGTTGAACCTAAGCACTACATATCATATAGATGTAGATGGGCAGACTGAAAGAGTAAATCGGGTTACGGAAGACATGCTCAAAATGTACGTCATGGATAATTAGACTCAGTAGGAAAGTTACTTACCATTGGTAGAGTTTTCCTATAATAATAGTTACCACAATTCCATTGGGATGCCTCCTTATCAGGCTCTATATGAGATGCCATGTAGGACACCATTGAGTTGGGAAAAGTTAGAGGACTGAGTCATAGTTGGGCCGGAGTTGGTACAAGAAATGGAGGAATAGGTAAGATATATTAGGGAAAGGTTAAAGGAAGCATAAGATAGATAGAAGATTTATGTCGATGCACATAGGACTCATCATAGCTATGAGGTATAAGACCAATTTTTTATTCGTATAACACCTAGAAAAAGTCCATACGGTTTGGGAAATGGAAAAATTTGTCACCTCAGTTTATAGGACCTTTTAGAATCAACGAGAAGATTGGACTAGTTTCCTATCGCCTTTTATCGCCACCCCATTTGCATAAAACTCATGATGTTTTTCATGTATTTGTTTTACGACATTATGTTTCCGATGAATCTCACAAACTATATTGGAGGGAATTGCAGATCTCGGACGTGGGAACCATAAGGGTCGAACCATTATGCATATTGGACCATAGGTTTCGACTTCTCAGACGTCGCATGGTGGACCAGGTTAAGTTCCAGTGGGACAAGTATATCCCAGAATCTTCTACCTGGGAGGATGCAGAAACTATATGTCATGACTATCCCTCACTTTTCGAGCATCTGTGATGCCCATTTTGACTTAGATAAATACCTATGCTAAGACTCTATTGTAGATCCATGTTATTTTATGAACGCTATGTAATATTGTTGCATTTAGTTGGACACGTGAAACTACTTATATAAATCAATAGATATATTAGTTATTGTTGATTAAAATATTTGATGTATGACTTATTTGATGTACGATTTACATGATGTATGACTTACTTGGTTATGATTTATCTAATTTATGACTTATCAGAGTTATTGATGTTTGACGTATGACTTACGGGGATATTATTTATCTAATGAATGACTTATCAAAATTGTGATTTATCCAATGTAATATTTATTTCCATTATGTTTTATGAAGTACAAATTTGGGACATGGGTGTTGGAATTCATAACATGAGGGTTAAGATCACTTATATATATATGTTTTTGGTTGTTATGTATATGTATGAATGAGAACTAACCTGCAGATTGGAAAGAACTATATGATAACCAAGATCTATGCTCTCGATGGGAAACGTTGACATATCCGAAGAGGAATGGTATGATGTACATTTCTCTATTACATTTTGTATCTACTTGATATCCACTATTATGACATGGGTAAAGTGTAAATGATACAGGTGACAAGACTACCTGACTGGATTATTCGATGAAAAGTATCCAACTAGTATTGTAATGTGGTCCATATTAGGGTATTGATCATAATTATGAGGAGGGGTGGAGGTATTTCCCACCGTGTAACCTCCAAGCCTAGAATTGTGGGAGGGAAGTGATGGACATGCTCCCCTATATGTGTGATGACGATTTCCAGTTTCCTATCGGGGAAGTTAGGTCAATATAGTCGACGCTTCCACCATATTAGTTGTATTAGTGGTTAGATCGGTATAGCTGATGCCATAGTATATTACAGTAGAGGATGGATAGGATGGGAGCGGAAGTAGGTTAGGAATGATAAGAGGCTATAAGTTAGATTGGAGACTCTTGATGGGAAGTGGTATCATTGCTTGACTTAATTTGAATATTATATCTATCTCTATTTTGTTATGCCTTATTTCAAAATATTTGTGTCATTTTCACTCTAACTTTGGGACAAATTTTTCTGAAGGAGGGGTGTACGTAATGCCCCACTTGATTCCATAAGGAAAATTTTGATTATTGTTTAATTAAACTATAAATGATGACTTATAATTTTTGAGTAATATCTACACTTGTGAAATTGTAATTTTATTTTATTTTTACTGGTATGACTTTTATTATTTATTTCATTTCCAATATGTCTACGCAATTGAACTTGTAGGTAAGATATGGCCTTCCCTCATTTATTTATAAATCAACTATCTAGATTTTTTACACCCAATATTTCTTCTCAATTCAACTTGTAGATAAGGTATGGCCTTCCCTCATTTATTTATAAAATCAAATATCTAGATTTTTTACACCCAATATGTCTTCTAAATTCAACTACTACATAAGGTATGGCCTTCCCTCATTTATTTCTAAAATCAAATATCTATATTTTTTACACCCAATATGTCTTCTTAAATCTACAATTTGGTCTTCTCCCATTTATTTTTTAATAAAATATCTATATATGGTAAGAACGTCAAGGTTAATAAATTATAAGGATGAGGGGGTAGTCATAAAATTAATGGAAAGTAGTTGAAGTGAATGAGAGGGAAAGATATTAAATGTAAGGAGGATGAGAAGAAAAGGGGAAGATTCTTGGTCTTGTTTGGCATTGGGGAGGATTCTTGGTCTTGTTTGGCATTGGAGAGGAATCTAGTTATTGTTTGGCAAAGGGGAGGATTCTTAATCTTGTTTGGCACTTGAGAGGATTATTGGCCTTGTTTGGAATTGGAGGAGATCCTTAGTCTTGTTTGGTATTGGAGGGTGTTGATTCCAACTTGGACACACTACAGCTGGTTGGACTTGGGTTCGGAGGGTTGGAAGCCTGTGGAGGTTGCCTATGCTAGGAAAACAATCGTAGTTGGTTGGGAGGTAAATCCAGTTGGGTAACGTAGCAAGAGCATCTCACATAAATCCAAAGGAATCTCAACCAAGCTAAATTGGTACAGGTATTCTTCAATTGTTGATTACTCATATAAAGTGTTCAAAATTAAATTTCTCACTTAAATATGTTGCAAATGCATTTTAATAGTATTTTTTAATCAAATGAATGTTGACCTATAAATATGCTACTTTCCTTATTATTTTGATTAAGTTAAATGAATATCGTTCTAGTTGTATGACCATAGGTTATGTCTTCACACTTATAAATGAGGGAAGGCCATACCTTATCTACAAGTTGAATTGAGAAGACATATTGGGTGTACAAAATCTACATATTTGATTTTAGAAATAAATGAGGGAAGGCCATACCTTACCTACAAGTTGAATTGAGAAGACATATTGGGTGTACAAAATCTAGATATTTGATTTAGAAATAAATGAGGGAAGGTCATACCTTATCTACAAGTTTAATTGAGAAGACATATTGGAAATGAAATAAATAATAAAATTCATACCAGCAAAAATAAAATAAAATTACAATTTCACAAGTGTAGATATTACTCAAAAATTATAAGTCATCATTTACAGATTAATTAAACACTAATAAAAATTTTCCTTATGGGATCAAGCATGGCATTACACTATAATATAATTAACATATAACATAATAATAATCTATAACTATTATTAAAAATACTTATATATCTCTCATTCATAATTATTATGTATTTATTAATATGATTGTGAATGTTTTTTACATATTCACAATTTTATTGAAAACTATATAATAACTATTGACCATAACATAATAGTGAGAAACAAATACTTTTTTTTTAATAATAACTATATTATTATTATTATTATTATTATTATTATTATTATTATTGGAATATATTGCTAATACTAAGTATATATAGACTATATTATAATTTTCAATATATATATATATATATATATATATAATCTCAATATTATTTCAATGAATCAATCCAAACGATTAATATCATAAACCTAAGGTATTAGTATTATAAACCTAAGGGATTAATAAATCCAAGAAATTAATATTATAAACTCAATTAATTAATAAAACCAAAGGATTAATATTATAATACCATGAGATTAAAATTAAAAAACCAAGAAATTAGTAATATTATAAGCCAAAGTGATTAATACTAAAAACCAAGAGATTAATTTTACAAATCTAAAGGATCATCAATATTATAGAGCCAAGAGATTAATAAACCCAATGAATTAATAGTATAAACCCAAGGGATTAATAAATCAAAGAGATTATTCCAAGGTATTATTATAATCACAAACCCAAAATATTATTAATATTATAAACTCGATAATTAATGAACCAAAGAGATTAATGTTACAAACCCAAAATATTAATAAACCCAAGGGATTATTAATATTACAAACCCACGTGATCAACAAACCCAACAGATTAATATTATAAACCTAAGAGATTAATAATAAAAACTTAAGGGATTAATAAATCTAGGGGATTACAAACTCAATGAATTAATATTAAACACGAGAATTAATATTATAAACCTTGGAATTATATTAAACCCTAGGATTAATATTATAAACCCTAAAAATAATATATCAAACAAAAGGATAATTTTATAAACCATAATATATTATCATACATATTAGGAAATAATATTATAAACACAAGGGATCAATAACTCATTGGATTAATAATATAAACCCAAGGGATTAGTATTATAAAAGCAATGAATTAACCTTATAAACCCTTGATGTTTATATTATAAACCTAAGGGATTAATATTATAAACCCATGTGATCAATAAACCTAACGGATTAGCCTTATAAACCCAAGAGATTAACATTGTAGACCATTGACATTAATATTATAAACCCAAGTGATTAATAAACCAGAGGGACTTTTTTAATTAAAAATCAAGGAGATTAATAATATTATAAACCAAAGGGATTAATATTTAAAACTCAATGTATTAACCCCCTCCCCCTGCTCGTCGAGGTCTCCAAGCACACTGGGTGAACCCCTCCCGCTAGCCAGTCACCAGGGCTGAGATTTTGATAAGGAATGCCACCCGCAGCTTCACTGACAACAATCCCTCAGGGGTGCAGGAGCTGATAGCCAACTTGGAAGCAGAGGTCCACACTCGCCGCAAAGAAATCCCCTCGAAAATGGTGGACAATGCGCTCCGTTGGATCCCTGATCCGGGCCTCACCCGTAGTCGTGAGAATTTATACAGCCATGCAATTGACCTACATTGGCATACAAAAATATTATTGGGCATTGCCATGTAGAAGCAGCGAAATGCCATCGGAGAGATGGAGAAGAAAATAGACTCCCTATCCAATAAATTTGTGGCATATGTTCAGGAGGTTCACCACATGCATTTTTTTGACCGCTCTTCACCAGACTACGACCTGCTCAAATGCAACTCTACCAAGCATCAACAACACGGTCGAAGGATCAAGGAGGAAGCTCCTCCCAAAGTGGATGGTCAGGAGGCTGGCCCTTCTTCTCTTCACCGCTAGTTCATCAACTTGGAGGAAGGCACCCCAAACCGCCCTGTAAGCGTAGACGAATATCTCAATGAATATCAGGATGTGCAGCCTTCTCCGGGCACCTGATCCCTCAGTGCTTTTTGTTTTATTTTTATGTATCTCTCTTTGTTGTCGAGACCTGAAGGTCTGTTTTCTAGCACCCTTTGGTGGTTTAGTTTCTCAGGTTTTCTCTAGTTTTTTGTTCTCTCCCCTCAGAATTTCTCCCATGTAAACTCCTTTCCTAAGAGCAAGCACGATATCCAGCCTCAGGCTGCCATGCAAATTTTGTTTCGTATATTAATGTGAATAGCTCCGCCCAATTTACAAAAAAAAAAAAAAAACTCAATGTATTAATATAATAAATCAAGGGATTAATATTAAATAAAGATTAATAAACCTATGGATTAATAGTTAAAAATATAAATAATATTATAAACCCAAGGGATTATAAACCTAAGGGATTAATATGAAACCTTAGGTTCAATATTATAATCCGAAGGGATCATAAACCATAGGATTAATATTATACCTTCGGATTGATATTATAAACCCTAAGATTAATATATTCAACCTAACATTAATACTATAAATCAAAGGGATTAATAATCGCAACTTCTTATTGATATTATGAACCCAATGTATTAATAAACCTAAGGGAATAGTAATATTATAAATTGAAGGATTAATAAACGCAAGGGCTTATAAACCATAGTAAACCCAAAGGATTATAAACCCTAAGGATTGTAAACCCAAAGGATTATAAACCCTATGATTAATATTATAAATCCAACGGTTTATTAACCCTAAGATTAGTATTAGTATAATAAACCTAAGGGAATAGTAATATTATAAATTGAGGGATTAATAAACGCAAGGGATTATAAACCATAGTAAACCCAAAGGATTATAAACCCTATGATTAATATTATAAATCCAACGGTTTATTAACCCTAAGATTAGTATTATAAACCCTTTGATTTCAAACTTTATATTATAAACCCGAAGTTGAATAATATAAACCATAGTAAACCTTAAACCCCAAACCCAATATTATAAAACATAACATTCAACTCTAATTTATTCAATGTCGCAATGTGGCATTGAATAAATTACAATGTAATTTATCATTGTGACAATGACTATCATGGTATTGCTTATCACACTATGATGTTGGATAGATTAAAAATCCAACATTACAAGACTTATACTAAACGCAATATTATAAACCCAATATTTATCCCTAATATTATAAACCCTTATACTATAAAACCTAATATTAAACCCCAATTTTTTATTTTCGCATTGCGACGTTGAATAAATTTCAAAGTAGTGTAACATCGCGAAATCATTATGAGATTGATTGTCACATTAAGACAATTTTTGTCACAATGTGACGCTCGACACATTTTTGAACCAATCCAACATTACAATATTAAACCCTAATAATAAATTTAATGTTATAAACCCGAATAGCATAAATACAATATTATAGATCTAAAATTTAATATTGTAAACCCTAAGATTAATATATTAAACCCTAAGTTTGTTAAACCCTAGGATTATAAAACCTAAGATTAATATTATAAACCCTTCAAATTAATATCATAAACTCAATGATATAAACGAAATGCTATAGGCCAAATATTTTAAACCAATTGTTATAAACAAATATTATAAACAAAATGTTACAAGTCACATATTTTAAACTGAATGTTATAAATCAAATTTTAGTATCCTTAATGATCATTAATCATTAATTTGATTATTAACCTTTATATTATGAATCTTAACCTCAATATTTTACACCAAAATATCAAACACTAAGTTATTCAATGTCATAATGCAACATCGAATAAATTGTAATGTAGTGTATGAAGAGATTAATGTTATAAACCAATGAGATTAATAAATTAAAGGGATCAATAATATATACCCTTGAAATTAATAAACTCAGAGTATTAATATTATAAACCCAAATGATTGATATTAATATTAAAAATCCTTGGGATAAACACTTGCACTTAATAAATCCAAAGTATTGATATTATAAACCCAAATGATTAATATTAATATTCAAAATCTTTACTTTTGTTATATTATAGTCCCTTGGGATTATTATATATCTTTCATTGGTTTATATTAATAGGGTTTATAATATTAATCCGAGTGTTTATAGTCCTTTGGGTTTATAATATAAATCCTAGGGTTTAATATTATTCCCTTGGGTTTATTAATCTCTCGAGTTTCTAATATTATTAGTCCCTTGGGTTTAGTAATTTATTGGGTTTATAATATCAATAGTCGATTGGGTTTATAATATTAATTCCCAATATATATAATAATATATTATAGTTTATAATGTTACGGTTTATAATATGACTGATTATTAATATTATAAACCCAAGTGATCAAGAAACTCAACAGATTAATATTATAAACCTAAGAGATTAATATTAAAAAATCAAGGGATTAATAAACCGAGGAGATTAAAAAACCTATGAGTTAATATTAAACAATAAAATAAATATTATAAACCTTAGCCTTAGGATTAATATCACTAGTACATTTCGGGGAAATTCCAACAGTTGGTTCCGACACTTTTGACCAAATGTCGGAAATTTCCCCAAATTTTTTCAATCCCGCCTGAAACCGTCGCTATACCGACGTTTAGAGAAAAGTGTCGCAATACTGACACTTAGACAAAGTGTCGCAATTGCGACGTTTATAGGAAGACATCGCAATTGCGACACTATGCCCCAAAGCATCGCTGTTGCAACGGCTGCCTCCAAACGTCGCAAGTGCAACACAATGTCTAAGTGTCGCAATTGCGACGTTTGGAGGCATCCGTTGCAATAGCGACGCTTTGGCCACCGTTGGTATAATGATACTTATATGCCTTTGCAAAATCCGTGTCACTTATGGTTTATTTTTTATTTTCTTTTGCTTGAACTAAGTCTTATTTCCATGTGGATTGTGTAATTTCACTTTTATTGCATATTATAGAATGTGTTTGTTTATAATATTATATGATACATGTGAGATAAAGGTTTATTATTTATCATATATAAATAAATTTTATCAATATTGTACATTTACACTTTTATGAGGTGATGTTATAAGCAAATTCATAAATATCTCTTTTTAATCCTCATTTTACTCCATGAATATGTTTGGAAATGAAATTTCAATAGATTAATTTTCTCCTAACCTATGTATCATCAATATTGCACATTTACATTCTTAATTATGAGGTGATGTTATAGGTAAATCCATGAATATCTCCTTTTAATCTTCATTTTACTTCATGAATATGTTTGGAAATGAAATTTCAATAGATTAATTTTCTTGCTATTATATGTTTTACGAAGATATGGTAAGGAATTCTCTCTTGTTCTTCTTAGAAATAATTATATATAATTTTTTTTTCAAAATAGATTAAAAAAATTATATGAGAAAAATTATTAATTCATCAATATGTGTGTGTGTGTGTGTGTTGTGATGAATAATTTCATAGTTCAACTTAATGGTTCATTATATAATCATGTGACCATCACCAATGATATATATTAAAAAGCAACTGAAAAGCCATGTGTACAAAATCGATGTATACTCTAGAGAGTGGTTCTCATATCACTATGTAAATTGTTGTATGCTACTTCAACAAAATTATAAGATAAACTGTAATACACATCATATATGCACCATAACAATTGCCATACAACTAATTGTTTTAGGATACATGTGGCATTCTAGGGGTAAATTCCATATGATGTGTATATCAATCTATTAGGTGTTGGTAAGTTGTGAGTATCTAAGAAATGATAAGGAATATCCATACATCATGATCTTGTAATGTGATTATATCCATATTTCTATGAGTTGCAGGATGCTATTTGTGGATGGTTGGTCAAGTTGGAAAAATAGATGGACTTCTATTTTTAGACATATTGGGCGGAATCTATTTTCAGATTTCCAGTCTAAAAATAGATATGTTGAATATTATTAGCTCTTAATAATATTTGGACTATAAACATTATCTTATTCTCTTGGAGCACTTCTAGCTTATGTACGATGTGGTATAGGGGGAGATAATGTATGAATTACGCTTATTCCTAAGGGTTAGTGGAGCTTACGTTGATATCGCTGAACTCATGTGACAGAATTTGGTGGAGTTGATTGAGGAGTTAATGGAGTTGTGTTCAGTTTAACTAATCTAAACATAGTTGAACTAGTTGATTTTAGTCTAAATGATTGACACACTAGTGAAGAGTGGTGTGAATTAATTATTAATTAATTCACTAATTATAAACTCATTAATCAACTAAAGAATACATCAGTTAACTTCAATGCATGGACAGTTTCAGTGGAGACCAGTGCAGAGATAGGTGAAAAAGAAGGTTAACTATCGGTTGTGACTATACTGTTGCATATTTGCAACAACCAGTGATTGGAGAAGCCCATGAGGCTTTATGATAAGCTAAGTGGTTCGCTATTTTACCGAGCCCTCCACATTATTATGACAATAGAGGTCATATCGTGGCAGAGATTGGAGCATGTGTTTTGCTAAATCTAGCTTGATTAGTGTGTAGCAATTGGAGGTTGTGCTGAGAGCTTGTGAGGAGCTTTGTACAATGATTGTTACATGATCTCTATGACATATAATATACAGATAGTTGGGGTTTTCAACTTTAATCTTTCCCATGAAATACTGTGTTCATATGTGTGATTTTTTATGGTTTTAATGTGCGCATGCAATTGATTTTATTTCTGCATGTAATGATCAATGGTAGAAGAGATTCTGTATTGTGCATGAAGTTAAAATAGTGTGTGGTCAGGAGAATCTCGGTGAATAATATATCAGTTATTCAAATTTTTACATGGTATCGGAGTGATATTGATCATTGGAGCAATTGCAAAACATTGAAGCGGTTGAGTTTTGTGCTGGAGGAATTCGAATTTGTAGTAGTGTTTTCTTGGTGTCGAAGTTGAGATGTCTTTCAACGGATTGCGATTGGAGTATGCCCTTGAGGGCAGCTTGAATTATATTGCATGGAAGGACAATATGGAGATGGTATTGGATAACAATGGGTTGAGGGAGTTCATAGATGCAGAAATTCCAAAACCTACTTCTAGTGATGTTGCCGTACTTGACGCATGGCAAAAGAAGACAGAGAAGTGTCGAAGAATTCTGTTGGAAGGTGTGAAGGATCACATAGTGTCCAGCCTTCATGGTAAGGCTTCTCCATTCATGATGTGGAAAGCTTTGATAGATTTATTTCAAAGCAAGAGCGACCAGAGGAAGTTGGCGCTCAAGGATAAACTCAGAAACATAAAAATGGAGAAAGGCGAAAGTATGCCCAAGTACCTCACAAAGTTCATCCAATGTAGGGATGAGCTGGGAAGTGTGGGGGTTACTATTGATGATGAGGACTTGGTGAGCTTCGCTCTCCTTGGCCTTCTGAAGAGTTGGCATTCCTATCAGGACTTTGTCAATGGTCGGGAGAAATTGCCACGATGGGAGCGACTTTGGTCACATCTTGTGCAAGAGGAGATAAGGTGAAGTACCAGGGATAGATCTTAATCAAAGAACTCAGATGAAGAAAATTGTGATTTGGCTGCCAAATCAAGGAAGGGGAAGAGAAATAAGCATGCTTCTCAATCCGGTGCGAAAGGCTAGAAGCAGGACATGTCCAAGGTGAAGTTCTTTCACTGTCACCAACACGGACATTACGCCACTAGTCGTCCACAGAAGAAGAAAAATAAGCAGGCTGCTGGATCTGCAGCTAGAGAGGCCTTAGCCTCACAATTTGAGCCGGATTTTTTACTGATCGCATGCTTGGTATCAAGTGTGATGGGTTCAGTGTGGTTTCTTGACAGTGGTGCATCTTTCCACATGACAGGAGATCAAGATTTGTTTACTGATCTGGATGAGAAAGATCTTGGAGTACACATCGAGATGGGTGATGATGGTAGATACAGTGCGACCGGTATCGGTACCATTTATTTTGAGAGGGATTCTGTTAAACCCTTCGTATTGAAGGAAGTGATGCATGTTCCAGGATTGAAGAAGAATCTTATCTCTGTGGCGATGTTAGAAGACAAGGGATATGATGTTGTCTTTAGTGAGGGAAAGGCTTTCCTATGAAGTAAGGCAACTGGTAAGACCCGGAGCATAGGGGTTAGAGTTAAGAACCTTTATCAATTGTAGGTAGATGGCTGTGCAACAATGGCAGGCAAGGCAGAAGGAGTGGTAAGCCGGGATGAAGGCGAGTTGTGGCACTGGAGATTGGGCCACCTTCACTATGGAGCTTCGAAGATACTGCAGCAGATTTCTACTGGGCTTCCTAAGGGTACTCTTGTGCAGTTAGATCAGTGTAAGGGATGTACCTTGGGAAAATTTGTGAAAGCCACCTTCACGAGGAGGATAGTCGCACCACGACAATCCTTGAGAGAATTCACATAGATGTGTGTGGACCTTTCTCAGTAGCTTCGACAGCAAAACACAGGTACTATGTGATATTTGTTGATGATTTTTCTCGGAAGTGCTGGATCTTTTTCATGCAGAAGAAGAGCAAGACATACTCAAATTTCTGTGAGTTCAAGGCACTGGTTGAGAAAGAATCGGGGAAGAAGGTGAAGGGTCTTAGGAGCGACAATGGTGGTGAATTCATCTCTGGCGAATTCAAGGACTTCTGCAACGCAGAAGGAATTCAAAGAGAGATGATAGCACCTCATAACCCACAGCAGAATGGGGTTTCTGAGAGGAAGAATAGAACGAACGTGGGTGCTGCATGGGTGATGTTGCATGATTAGGGCCTTCCCATAAACTTGTGGACTGAGGCATGCAATACTGTAGTATATGTGCAAAACCGTTGTCCTCACAAGATACTTCGCATGAGTACACCCAAGGAGGCATTTTCTAGTAAGAATCCTGATATTTCCCATTTGAGGATTTTTGGTTCACCTGTTTACATTCATGTGACGAAGGATGCCAGGAAGAAGCTGGAGTCGACTGCAGAGGTTGGGATATTTTTGGGGTAAACTGATACACCCCACAACTATCGCGTGTATTTTCCAAACAATCGCAAGACTGTTGTGCGACGGGATATCAAATTTCATGAGGAGAAAGCCATGAAGTGTTCGCTTGAGAGGGAGCCACACTTGCATGCAGATGAGGAGCTATTAGTTCCTAAGGATGAGTCTCTGGATGTGGATTAGCCACAAGAGGAGGTTCATGGAGTGGAAGAGACTACTCATGCAGCACCAACCATCAGAGGGCAGAAGCGCACTGCAGAAGCTGAGCGACTAGCTCAAGATGCAGAGAAGGTTGTAGGAGCTCCTACATCACAGTGCAGACATAGACAGTCACCTGATCGATATACTGGATACATGGCTCTTATGAGAAAGTGTATCATGACGGAGCCATCCTCTTTCGAGGAAACTATGGAGGATCTCGCATGGGTAGATGCCATGGTGGAAGAGTATGATTCCATTGTCAGAAACAGTGCATGGGATATTGTCCAAGGCCGGAAGGGAAATCAGTGGTGGGTTCGAGATGGATCTACAAAGTGAAGCAAGCAGCTGATGGGAGTGTGGAGAAGTACAAGGCAAGATTTGTTGCCCAAGGCTTTTCACAGATTGAGGGGATCGATTATGAGGAAACCTTTGCACCTATCGCAAGGTATTCTTCCATACAGACAATTCTTGCTCTCTCAGCGCAGATGGGGTAGCACATTCATCAGATGGATGTGAAGACTGCGTTCCTCAATGGAGTCATTGAGGAGGAGGGGTACATAGAGCAGCCCGAAGGTTTCGAGATCTTCAGCAGCGAGTCGCATGTGTGCAAGCTCAAGAGAGTGATGTATGGGTTGAAACAAGCACCTCATGCTTGGTACACACGGATAGACAGTTATTTCACCGGACTTGGATTCTCCAAGAGTGGGGTGGATCTGAACCTATACTAGATAGTGGTGGAGGGTAAGTTGCTGATCATTGTACTCTATGTAGAAGATTTGATTTTGACGGGTGATGAACTATTGATACACTCATGCAAGGCTGATCTTGCAAAGGAGTTTGAGATGAAGGACTTGGGCCTCCTTCATTATTTCCTGGGATTGGAAATTTGGCAGCGCAGTGATAGACTGTTTGTTTCTCAAGGCAAATATGCCTGGGAGATACTAGAGAAGTTCAACATGCATGGCTGCAAGCCTGTTGATACTCCTCTTCCTGGTGGATGGAGGAAGGAGGACACTACTTCGGCAAAGGTAGTGGATGCCACGGTTTATCGAAAGTTGGTGGGGTCGCTTATGTATCTGGTCAATACATGACCCAACATATGCTATGCTGTTAACCATCTTTCACAAGCTATGGTTAAGCCTACCAAGCTCTACTAGAAGGCAGGCAAGCATGTATTGAGATATCTTAGAGGCACATCAGGATATGGATTATGGTACAGACAGTCGGATGAGGTGAAGTTGTGTGGCTTCACAGATGCAGATTGGGCAGGGAGCCCAATGGATAGAAAGAGCACATCTGGAGGGATTTTCAGTTACGGGTCGACAACAGTTTCTTGGTACAGCAGGAAGCAGAGATCCGTGGCACTTAGTTTAGCAGAGGCCGAGTATATGGCAGCGAGTTTGGCTGCATGCGAGGCTATATGGATGAGGAAGATCCTGGTCGGGTTGTTCGGTTCACACTTAGAGCCTACTGTGATTTATTGTGATAATCAGAGTTGCATCAAACTCTCTGTTAATCAAGTATTTCATGATAGATCTAAAAACATTGACATTCGGTATCATCATATCAGAGATTGTGTGCATCAGAAGATCATGTTACTTTCATATATTCCCACGGAGGATCAGGATGCTGATATCTTGATGAAGGTGCTCACCAGGAGAAAATTGGAATACCACAGAGGCAGGATAGGGGTGGAAGATAATTCTTATCTTGTTGAGAGGGAGTGTTGAGATTGCAACAAGATGATGAGCTTAGTGAAAAGAGTCACCTTCACTAAGTGGGCCCGCAGGCTATTTTTGGCGCAAAGTTTATTTTTAGACTATGTCTATTTTTAGACATATGGATCATGTTCTATGAGTTGCAGGATGCTATTTGTGGATGGTTGGTCAAGTTGGAAAAATAGATGGACTTCTATTTTTAGACATATTTGGCGGAATCTATTTTTAGATTTCCAGTCTAAAAATAGATATGTCGAATATTATTAGCTCTTAATAATATTTGGACTATAAACATTATCTTATTCTCTTGGAGCACTTCAGTTAAGTGCACAAATGTGGCACTGGAGCTGACAGAAGGAATTATTATATTCCTAAGGATTAAGTGGAGCTATTGCATGGATACTTCAGTTAGAACTCATGTGACAGAGTTTGGTGGAGTTGATTGAGGAGTTAATGGAGTTGTGTTCAGATTAACCAATCTAAACATACTTGAACTAGTTTTATTTAGTCTAAATGATTGATACACTAGTGAAGAGTGGTGTGAATTAATTATTAATTAATTAAATAATTATAAAATCATTAATCAACTAAAGAATACATCAGTTAACCATAGCGCATGGACAGTTTCAGTGGAGACTAGTGCAGAGATTGGTGAAAGAGCAGGTTAACTATCAGTTGTGACTATACTGTTGCATATTTGCAACAACTAGTGATTGGAAAAGCCCATGAGGATTGCGCAGTAAAAGCCAGGTGGTTCAAGTTATTTAATGAGCCATCCTACAGCATTTATTACGCAATAGAGGCTGGCTATCAGGTGGCAGAGATTGGAGCATGTGTTTTGCTAGATCTAGCTTGATTAGTGTGTAGCAATTGGAGGTTGTGCTGAGAGCTTGTGAGGAGATTTGTACAATGATTGTTACATGATCTCTATGACATATAATATACAGATAGTTGGGGTTTTCAGATTTAAGTTTTCCCATGAAATACTGTGTTCATATGTGTGATTTTTTATGGTTTTAATGCGCACATGCAATTGATTTTATTTCCCCATGTAATGATCAATGGTAGAAGAGATTATGTATTGTGCATGAAGTTAAAATAGTGCGTGATCAGGAGAATCTTGGTGAATAATATATCAGCTATTCAAATTTCTACATGGTATCGGAGCGATATTGATCATTGGAGCAATTGCAAAACATTGAAGCGGTTGAGTTTTGTGCTGGGGGAATTTGAATTTGCAGTAGTGTTTTCTTGGTGTCGAAGTTGAGATGTCTTTAAACGGATTGCGATCGAAGTATGCCCTTAAGGGCAGCTCGAATTATATTGCATGGAAGGACAAGATGGAGGCGGTGTTGGATGAAAATGGGTTGAAGGAGTTCATAGATGCAGAAATTCCAAAACATACTTCTAGTGATGCTGCCGTACTTGACACATGGCAAAAGAAGACAAAAAAGTGTCAAAGAATTCTATTGGAAGGTGTGAAGGATCACATAGTGTCTAGACTTCATGGTAATACTTCTCCATTCTTGATGTGGAAAGCTTTCATAGATTTATTTCAAAGCAAGAGTGACTAGAGGAAGTTGGTGCTCAAGGATAAACTCAGAAACATAAAAATGGAGAAAGGCGATAGTATGCCCAAGTACCTCACGAAGTTCATCCAATGTAGGGATGAGCTGGGAAGTGTGGGGGTTACTGTTGATGACGAGGAATTGGTGAGCTTGGCTCTCCTTGGGCTTCTGAAGAGTTGGCATTCCTATCAGGACTCTGTCAATGGTCGGGAGAAATTGCCACGATGGGAGCGACTTTGGTCAGATCTTGTGCAAGAGGAGATAAGGCGAAGTACCAGGGATGGATCTTCATAAAAGAACTCAGATGAAGAAAATTGTGCTTTGGCTGCGAAAGCAAGGAAGGGGAAGATCAAGAAGCATGCTTCTCAATCTGGTGCGAAAGGAAAAAAGCAGGACATGTCCAAGGTGAAGTGTTTTCACTATCACCAACACGGACATTACGCCACTAGTTGTCCACAAAAGAAGAAAAATAAGGAGGCTGCTGGATCTGCAGCTAGAGAGGCCTTAGCCTCGTAGTTTGAGCTAGATTTTTTGCTGATCGCATGCTTGGTCTCAAGTGTGATGGGTTTAGTGTGGTTTCTTCACAGTGATGCATCTTTTCACATGACAAGAGATCGAGATTTGTTTACTGATCTGGATGAGAAAGATCTTAGAGTGCACATCGAGATGGGCGATGATGGTAGATACAGTGCGACCGGTATTGGTACCATTTCTTTTGAGAGGGAGTCTGGTAAACCCTTCATATTGAAGGAAGTGATGCATGTTCCAGGATTGAAGAAGAATCTTATCTTTGTGGCGATGTTAGAAGACAAGGGATATGATGTTGTCTTTAGCGAGGGAAAGGCTTTCCTGCGCAGTAAGGCAACTGGTGAGACCCGGAGGATAGGGGTTTGAGTTAAGAACCTTTATCAATTTCAGGCAAGGCAGAAGGAGTGGTGAGCATGGATGATGGTGAGTTGTGGCACCGGAGATTGGGCCACATTCACCATGGAGCTTTGAAGACACTGCAGTAGATTTCTACTGGGCTTCCTAAGGGTACTCTTGCGTAGTTAGATCAGTGCAAGGGATGTACCTTGGGAAAATTTGTGAAAGTCACCTTTCATGAGAAGGATAGTCGTGCCATGACGATCCTTGAGAGAATTCACACAGACGTGTGTGGGCCTTTCTCAGTAGCTTTGACAGCAAAGCACAGGTACTATGTGATATTTGTTGATGATTTTTCTCGGAAGTGCTGGATCTTCTTCATGCAGAAGAAGAGTGAGACATACTAAAAGTTCTGTGAGTTCAAGGCACTGGTTGAGAAAGAATCAGGGAAGCAGGTGAAGGATCTTTGGAGCGACAATGGTGGTGAATTCATCTCTGGTGAATTCAAGGACTTTTGCAGCGCAAAAGGAATTCGAAGAGAACTCATAGCACCTCATAACCCACAGCAGAATGGGGTTGTTGAGCGGAAGAATAGAATGATAGTTGGTGTTGCACAGGTGATGTTGCACGATCAGGACCTTCCGATACACTTGTGGGCTGAGGCATGCAATACTACAGTATATGTGAAAAACTGTTGTCCTCACAGGATACTTGGCATGAGTACACCCGAGGAGGCATTTTCTGGTAAGAAGCCTGATATTTCCCATTTGAGGATTTTTGGTTCACCTGTTTACATTCATGTGATGAAGGATGCCAGGAAGAAGCTAGAGCTGACTGCAGAGGTTGGGATATTTGTGGGGTACAATGATACACCCCACAACTATCGTGTGTATTTTCCAGACAGTCGCAAGACTGTTGTGCGACGGGATATCAAATTTCATGAGGAGAAAGCCATGAAGTGTTCGCTTGAGAGGGAGCCACACTTGCATGCATATGAGGAGCTATTAGTTCCTAAGGATGAGCCTCAGGATGTGGATCAGACACAAGAGGAGGTTCATGGAGTGGAAGAGACCACTCATGCAGCGCCAACCATCAGAGGGCGGAAGCGCACTACAGAAGCTGAGCGACTGGCTCAAGATGCAGAGAAGGTTGTAGGAGCACCTACATCACAGCGCAGACAGAGACAGACACCTGATCATTATACTGGATACATGACTCTTATGAGCAAGTGTATCGTGACAGAGCCATCCTCTTTCGAGGAAAATATGGAGGATCCCGCATGGGTAGATTCCATGGTGTAAGAGTATGATTCGATTGTCATAAACAGTGCATGGGAGATTGTCCCAAGGCCAGAAGGGAAGTTAGTGGTGGGTTAGAGATGGATCTACAAAGTGAAGAAAGCAGCTGACGGGAGTGTGGAGAAGTACAAGGCAAGATTTGTTGCCCGAGGCCTTTCACAGATTGAGGGGATCGATTATGAGGAAACCTTTGCACCTGTCACAAGGTATTCTTCCATACGGATGATTCTTGCTCTCTCAGTGCAAATGGGGTGGCACATTCATCAGATGTATGTGAAGACTACGTTCCTAAACAGAGTCATTGAGGAGGAGGTTTACATAGTGCAACTCGAATATTTTGAGATCTTCAGCAGCGAGTCGCATGTGTGCAGGCTCAAGAGAGCATTGTATGGGTTGAAACAAGCACCTCGTGCTTGGTACACACAGATAGACAGTTATTTCACCAAACTTGGATTCTCCAAGAGGGAGGTGGATCCGAACCTATACCAGATAGTGGTGGAGGGTAAGTTGCTGATCATTGTACTCTATGTAGATGATTTTATTTTGACGGGTGATAAACTGTTGATACACTCATGCAAGGTTGATCTTGCAAAGGAGTTTGAGATGAAGGACTTGGGCCTCCTTCATTATTTCCTGGGATTGGAAATTTGGCAGCGTAGTGATGGACTGTTTGTTTCTGAAGGCAAGTATGCTCGGGAGATACTGGAGAAGTTCAACATGCATGGCTGCAAGCCTATTGATACTCCTCTTCCTGGTGGATGGAGGAAGGAGGATGCTAATTCGGCAAAGGTAGTGGATGCCACTGTTTATCGACAGTTGGTGGGATCGCTTATGTATCTGGTCAATACACGACCTGACATATGCTATGCTGTTAACCAGCTTTCACAAGCTATGGTTAAGCCTACCAAGCTCTTCTGGAAGGCAGGGAAGCATGTATTGAGATATATCAAAGGCACATCGGGATATGGATTATGGTACAGACAGTCGGATGAGGTGAAGCTGTGTGGCTTCACGAATGTAGAATGGGAAGGGAGCCCAACAGACAAAAAGAGCACATCTGGAGGGATTTTCAGTATCGGGTCAACAACAGTTTCTTGGTAGAGCAGGAAGCAGAGATCCGTGGCACTCAGTTCAGTAGAGGCCGAGTATATGGCAGCGATTTTGGCTGCATGCGAGGTTATATGGATGAGGAAGATCATGGTCAGGTTGTTCGGTTCACACTTAGAGCCTACTGTGATTTATTGTGATAATCATAGTTTCATCAAACTCTCGGTTAATCCAGTATTTCATGATAGATCTAAACACTTTAACATCCGGTATCATCATATCAGATATTGTGTGCAGCGGAAGATCATGTTACTTTCATATATTCCCATGGAGGATTAGGATGCTGATATCTTGACGTAATTCGCGCTCACCGAGCCATACAGGTCAGGGTAGGCAGATAGTAGATAGACCTTATCTTTTGGAGGGAGGTTGAGATTGGTAACAAGATGATATTTAGTAGTGACACTGTAATTAAGGGGTCTGGGTACGATGGCGTAAAGTCTATTTTTGAGACTATAGTTCATTTTTAGACATATGGATCATGTTCTATGAGTTACAAGATGCTATTTTTGGATGGTTGGTCAAGTCGGAAAAAATAGATGGACTTCTATTTTTAGACATACTGGGCGGAATCCATTTTTAGATTGCAAGTCTAAAAATAGATATGTCGAATATTATTAGCTCTTAATAATATTTGGACGCTAAACATTATCTTATCCTCTTG
This sequence comes from Pinus albicaulis, assembly GCA_034641835.2. Taxonomy (NCBI): domain Eukaryota; kingdom Viridiplantae; phylum Streptophyta; class Pinopsida; order Pinales; family Pinaceae; genus Pinus; species Pinus albicaulis. The sequence goes on along the minus strand of CM076576.1, from coordinate 751,843,582 downwards.
GAGCACTTCAGTTCGAGTCACGGATGTGGCACATGCAGCTGACAGAAGGAATTATGCTATTCCTAGTGTTTAGTGGAGCTATTGCATGGATACTTCAGTTAGAACTCATGTGACAGAGTTTGGTGGAGTTGATTGAGGAGTTAATGGAGTTGTGTTCAGATTAACCAATCTAAACATAGTTGAACTAGTTTTATTTAGTCTAAATGATTAATACATTAGTGAAGAGTGGTGTGAATTAATTATTAATTAATTCACTAATTATAAAATCATTAATCAACTAAATAATACATCATTTAACTTTAGTGCATGGACAGTTTCAGTGGAGACCAGTGCAGAGATAGGTGAAAGAGCAGGTTAACTATCAGTTGTGACTATACTGTTGCATATTTGCAACAACTAGTGATTGGAGAAGCCCATGAGGATTGCGCAGTACAAGCCAGGTGGTTCAAGTTATTTAATGAGCCCTCCTATAGCATTTATTATGCAATAGAGGCTGCCTATCAGGTGGCAGATATTGGAGCATGTGTTTTGCTAGATCTAGCTTGATTAGTGTGTAGCAGTTGGAGGTTGTGCTGAGAGCTTGTGAGGAGCTTTGTACAATGTTTGTTGCATGATCTCTATGACATATAATATATAGATAGTTGGGGTTTTCAGCTTTAAGCTTTCCCATGAAATATTGTGTTCATATGTGTGATTTTTTATAGTTTTAATGTGCGCATGCAATTGATTTTATTTCGGCATGTAATGATCAATGGTAGAAGAGATTATGTATTGTGCATGAAGTTAAAATAGTGTGTGATCAGGAGAATCTCGATGAATAATATATCAATTATTCAAATTTCTACATGGTATCAGAGCGATATTGATCATTGGAGCAATTGCAAAACATTGAAGCGGTTGAGTTTTGTGCTGGTGGAATTCGAATTTGCAGTAGTGTTTTCTTGGTGTTGAAGTTGAGATGTCTTTCAACGGATTGTGATTGGGGTATGCCCTTGAGGGCAGCTCGAATTATATTGCATGGAAGGACAGGATGGAGGCGGTGCTGGATGAAAATCGGTTGAAGGAGTTCATAGATGCAGAAATTCCAAAACCTACTTCTAGTGATGCTGCCATACTTGACGCATGGCAAAAGAAGACAGTAAAGTGTCGAAGAATTATGTTGGAAGGTGTGAAGGATAACATAGTGTCCAATCTTCATGGTAAGGCTTCTCCATTCTTGATGTGGAAAGCTTTGATAGATTTATTTCAAATAAAGAGCGACCAAAGGAAGTTGGTGCTCAAGGATAAACTCAGAAACATAAAAATGGAGAAAGGCGACAGTATGCCCAAGTACCTCACGAAGTTCATCCAATGTAGGGACGAGCTGGGAAGTGTGGGGGTTACTATTGATGACGAGGGCTTGGTGAGCTTGGCTCTCCTTCGGCTTCCGAAGAGTTCGCATTCCTATCAGGACTCTGTCAATGTTCGGGAGAAATTGCCAGGATGGGAGCAACTTTGGTCGGATCTTGTGCAAGAGGAGATAAGGCGAAGTACTAGGGAAGGATATTCATCAAAGAACTTAGATGAAGAAAATTTCGATTTTGCTTCCAAAGCAAGGATTTTACATTGTTTATCATACATGCGGTTTCTACCATAGCAGATTGGTGTTTAATTTGATGGTTGTCAACTTCTGCATAGATTCAATGGCGGTTGCTTGCTTCCCCCATTGGTGCTTTTTCTTATCTATGGTTTTTACCTATTTGTAACTTAGGAAAATCACACTCATAATGAGGTCCCCCACATCCCCAACAACTGATACGAGGTAGACTCCGAATATAATGTGTTGGTTCTTTGGAAAGAGCTCCTTCCCCTGAGACCCCTACCCCTGCTCGTGGCTCCTCATGTCTAATTGTGATTTGCATCCATCCTTGACGATTTCGGTGAAGCTGTACTGGAAACCATTGAAATCCCCACTGTCGACGCTATGGGCACAACCCTATTTCCATATGGTGGTGGCCTCAAACTTCCTCCCCTGGAGAAGGTACGAGGGGCCTTCCACATAATCCTTGGTTGATGTCGAAAAATGCTTTTGTTTCCACCTTTTAAGTCTAAGTTCTCTTCAACATAACAAGTATGTTCAACAGCTTCTGCAACTGAGGATGGTTTCCAAATTCATTGCATTTCCCTAATCTTAGGGTTCAATCCATAAATGAAATGATCTACCTCGCACTGATCAATGTCCATGTAGGAGACATACTTGACCAAGTCCATGAATATAATCTCATATTCTTCTACTGTGCGGTTTCCTTGTACCAAAGCATGAAAGGATCCTACTGGTTTTTCTTAATAAAATTCTAGTAGGTACTTTTTCCTGAATCTCTCCTCAAATAATTCCCACGTAATTTTGTCAGGAGTGAGGTGTATTTGAGCTCTAAGTTACCCCACCAGTTCAGGGAACTATCTTTGAGTTGGAATATTGCTATTTTAGCTTTTCAATTGGAAGTATAATCTCTTAGTGCAAAACACCTTCTCAATCCCTCTAACCAGGCCTCTGCTCGTTCACTAGCACGACCTCTAGCAAAATATGGGAGCTTAATATTTTGGAGCTGTCTCGTAATGCCCTCTATTGGAGGTCCTCTATTAGATTCTCTTGACCCCTCGAGATTTCCCAACCCTGATGGAGGGTGCTCCACTTCCACCTCATTTGTTTAGCACCCTCTTAAAGTCTCATTAAATGCTTCCAGGGAGCATAAGATAAGTGCCAATTCTGGCGATATAAATGGGTTATTTGTAGGAGGTCCTTGTGACGACCCTCCTTGACCTCTATTTTCTCGCGTCTTCGCCATTTTGAATTGTCGAAATATCTGTACTACACACAAGAATTATTAGCGTAACTTAGGACCTTGTCAAATTTTTTCTTGGCTCACGTATGTTTTGCGAAATGATAGATGTAAGTTTTCCTTTTAGTATGATTGTAAAAGTGTACTACTAATAGTAAGAATATCCTCATGGATCTACTAAATCCTCTCTCATCACTGGCTAAGAATGTGTTTCGATGCACCACTAGTCATTCTCAAATAGCGTAAACAATCATCCTAAATCCATATTATATATTTTGAGCATTCCCACAAACACTAAATTACCATTTTTAATCACATTATTATAACTAGGTTTCCTTTTGAAATCCCATAGTTCTTTTAAGTATTTTTGTGTTTTCAAAGTATGTGCCTAACGGTCTCAATCAACTCAATACTGCCATTATAGTTAGAATTTTACTATCCAATTGATGTATATAGAATGGCTAGTGCTATATGTTTGAAGATAACAATACTGTATATTTTCTAAAAGTGGTTGTAACATACCAATCAATTGTTTTTCACCTTGCACTACTTTAATATATTAAAATGCTAGATTTCTCTTTTATAAACATATGTAGTTCAAAATTATGAAAATACCTAATACGATTCCATGACTTACAAGAAGTTACATCTAAGTTCATCTCATGAGAATATTAAGGTGTGTACGATGATACAAGACAAGAAAGATGCATGGCATCAAGCAACCCCTTGTGTTTTTTTTTATTATGGTTTTAAAAAGGTGGGCCTTTGAGTGTAGTCATTAAAGAAGTTTTAAGTTATTATTTAAAAATAATATTTTATTATATAAGTATGACCAAGTGTTATATATATATATATATATATATATATATATATAGTATAAATTGTAAGAAATTATGAATTTGCATGTTTCCAGAGTGTTATAAATTATATATATATAAGAAACAACAAGTGGTAATTTGTACAACCTAGAGTGTTATATATATATATATATATATATATATATGTTTATCGTAATTTAAGTGGATATTTTGAAAATTTATTTTTAGAATTGAGTTTAAAATTAATACAAAGAAATATTATTTTGATGAAAATTTGTTTCTTTACAACTATACTAATTCATACAGGACTAGATTTAGTAACAATGTTAATATTCTAAGTTGCATTAGCACACATTGCTTATATGTGATTTCCTTGTAAGTCCATACCCCTTAAATACCATTTGTGAAGACCTAACCTAGGGTCCTACAACTAGAACTATATTCATTTAACTTAATCATAATCATAAAGAAAATAACATATTTATAGGTCAACATTCATTTAATTAAAACATATAATTAAAATCCATTTGCAACATAATTAAGTGAGAAATTTAATTTTGAATAATTTATATGAGTAATCAATAATCGAAGAATACCTGTATCACTAGCTTGGTTGAGATGCTCTTGGATTTATGTTGAGATGCTCCTACTGCGCTACCCAACTGGATTTACCTCCCAGCCAACTAGGATTGATTTCCTAGCACATGGAACCGTTGGGTGCTAAAAGGTGTCTTTTAAAACTCCTAATTGCCGCACATTAATTATCAACCTGGGTACGTCTTTTTGTTTCAAGAGTGTACACAATATTTGCAAGCTATAAACCTAGAGAGTAATGATTTAAGATAATCTATTAAATTTAATACAAGAGTAAGCAGATGCAATCATAAATCTCAAGCTGCAAATTTTAAAGGAAATAATACATCTAAGCATCAAGACTTAATCTTGAGCAAAACCATAATCCAATCTTAAGCAAGAAATTCAATTGAGAATAACACCAACCGAGAACACAGTAGTAATAACCAAGCTCTTTCAGCTGGATATATCCTAATCATACTCTTATTGTAACCAACAAGAATCAATGTCTTAACTGATAATTAATTCAATCTGCAGTGAGCATAAATGAAATCAACTGACAAAGTTGCGAAGTACATGAGATCAGAATAAAGGAAAGTAAACTAACTGCAATGTAAACTCATAGGAAATCATAAGATATCAAACAAAATAAACTCGCAGGAAATGCAAAGATATAAAATAGAATGAACTTACGGGAAATGGAAAAGTATCAAACAGGGACTAGTAGTAAGATCCGCCAGAGACCAAGCCCTAGCCACCAGTGAATACTGCCGAGCTACTTCAGAATATCAGGATGAACAAAAATGCAAGTTATATATTAATCATCAAATTCACTTGTCATTACAATATGATCTCCTTCAGAATAACATTTTGTATATTGAAATTACAATTAAGGTCCCCTGTGAAAAGCTAAGTCTCTCCATTATCCCCTCTCATCCTATCCTATCTGATCCAAGTGGATATTGGTGGCCACCCACCTATTCCACTTGGGGCCCCACCATTACCTCTTTCATTTTTTCAGTTTCGGCACAACTTACTATTTTTAGCAGTTTTTCGGGTCTTGAATTTCCGGAGCCATTTTGAGGCCCTAAACGACGTTTTTTGGGCATCGCGCCTAGTGAATATCATCCCTTTCCGGAATGGATATTCATGGCGAAAGTTTTAGTCCTCGGATAGATATTTATAATGATGTACCATGTGCGTCAAACGGAGATAGTATGCCAAAGTTACGTCCCTAGGAAGTTGAAACACCAATTTACCCAAATGGGGCCCATAGTTTTGGCGCTTCATCTCCTAGGGTTAGGTTTTTGGATGTTTAGAGTTCTCCGATGAGTTTCACAGGCCCTCGAGCCTCATTGCAATCCAAGTTCAGAGGCCTGTAGCCGCCACATCTCTTCTCAGAGATAGCTACCAGCACCCTAGCTAGTTTTATTTCCATTCTGTCTGTAAGCATATTTTAGTTCTTTGATATTAATGAAATGAAGTGTTATTTCCGTTGCATCTCTGTATTTATGGTTATATGTTTATTCTGTTGCGTTCCTGCATAAATCCGGATCACTATCCTATCTATCTCTAATCTAATAATCCCATAATAATCCCCTTCTTTGATCTCTATTTTTTATTTAAATACACAGAGAACAAAGAGAAGTTACAACAGAGATGATTACAAAATGATTCCCATAACAAAATTGGATTGTTCACAACAAATTGATCAGCAATATCATATCTCAAATATCTTTCCATCAACACTCAACAGGAATAGGTCAAATTTGGTATTGCAACTGAGATAATTTGGAAAAGGGCCGCAATAGCGAATCTGAGAAAATCGTCTTTGGAGAACCTTCCGTTTCTTTTAATACGAATTGAATTTTGGAAAACTACTCATAGTAAAATTAATTCGCTCCGTTAACGCATGTTTCTGATTTTCCAGATTCTTCTCCATTTTCCCAAAACGTCCAATGCAAAACTCTAACTTCTTATTACAGCGAATTTCTAAGTTGGAATATTTAATGATGAGCTGGAGATCAAATCTGCAATCTGGAAAATATCTTGGAGGATAAAATGGTGAGTGATGTTACAACAAATTTATTAATAAACCATCATTGGTAAAATCATGCATAATAATCATCAATTTATTAAAAATAAAGGAGAAGAAATAATATTTATCCATAAGAGCATAAATAACTATAAAATGGAATTATATGATAAACCATGATAAATGACATGATAAAGAATGGTAGAAATGGATGAAATAGGTGTTAAAAAGTGATAATAATAATGACAAACTAGCGGCCCAACAGGTACCTGCATAGGCTCCCTAGCCCTCCGAGCCCAAGTGTAACCAGCTTTAGTGTGTCCAAGTTGGAATAAACACCCTCCAATAGCAAACAACACTAAGGATCTCCTCCAATTCCAAACAAAGCCAACAATCCTCTCCAATTCCAAACAAGACCAAGAATCCTACCCTTTTCCAAACAATACCACGAATCCTCCTCAATGCCAAACAAGACCACGAATCCTCCCCAATGCCAAACAAGACCAAGAATCCTCCCCATTTCCTCTCATCGTGCCTCCCTTTTATATATGTTCCTCTCATCCACTTTAACTACTTTCCATTAATTTCATGACTACCCCGTCATCCTTATAATTTATTAATCTTGACTTTATTACCATATATAGATATTTTATTCAAAAATAAATGGGAGAAGACCAAAATGTAGATTTGAAAAGACATATTGGGTATATAAAATCTAGATATTTGATTTTAGAAATAAATGAGGGAAGGTCATACCTTATCTACAAGTTGAATTGAGAAGACATATTGGGTCTACAAAATCTAGATGTTTGATTTTAGAAATAAATGAGGGAATTCCATACTTTATCTACAAGATGAATTGAGAAGACATATTTGGTGTACAAAATCTAGATATTTGATTTAGAAATAAATGAGGGAAGACCATACCTTATCTATAATTTAAATTGAGAAGACATATTGGAAATGAAATAAATAATAAAAGTCATACCAGTAAAAATAAAATAAAATTACAATTTCACAAGTGTAGATATTACTCAAAAATTATAAGTCATCATTTATAGATTAATTAAACGCTAACCAAAATTTTCCTTATGGGATCAAGTGGGGCATTACATATAGTTTGAAAAATAATTATTAATAACATAATATAATATTATATTATATTAAAATACAATATAATATGAATATAATAACCATAAATATATAAATAGTTAGCAATATGATTTTTATTATTTATATAGTTATTAATAATCAGAAATTGTTAGTCTTTGTTAACAAGATACACTAATAATTATTAATGTGGTTAATATAAATCTATCACCCTATATAAACCACATTTATTAATGTGGTTGTGGATGTTCTTTGTATAAGTCTATCACTATATATCAACCACATTAATAAATATAATTGTGCTAGTTACATTTACATTTAGTATGTAATCCATTACATACATTTGACACATATTTGCATTTACATTTTGTATTTGATCCAAGTTCCACGCATTTAACTTTTGATTCATATTAACTCATGGCTCCGTCCGAACCACGAATCGCACATGACGTATATAGAGATCGCACTTGGAGTGTATATTTTGACTATCCTCATAGTAAAAGACATCTTTCAACTTTGGAGGGTCTGGGTCATATTTGACCCAAATAAATAAAAATCTTGGAGGTGACGGTTGCGCTCTATTTCGAGATCCAAAATAAATAAATAAATTGGATATAGAGATTGTTTGAGACAAATTTTGTGATTTACGCTAGATGAATATATATAAAACAAAATGGTGTTTAGGTCGAGTTGGTATAGAAATAAAGAAAGAAAGTGTTTTTAATGCCCACAAGGCTAAAAATGGCTTATGGGACATATTGCTTCTCCATTTGTCTCTTGTATTCGACCCTTTTCCTGTGAATTTTTACAATAACCACTCCCAGCTTCTCGAAAAACTCTTCGTTGAATAGATTATCTGAAGAACTAGCTGCCAAAATACCTGGATAATTTTCCTTGTTGTTTTTGAATCCTGACATTCGAAAATGAATTTTTTTTTTCTTTTCCAGTTTTCCAGAAGAGAAAAAAATACATACTCTTTCCTACCACATTTGTTTTGGCCTTTTAGAGCGCCTTGTTTCACAACAGAGTTGATGAGAGTTAGTCCTCAATTGAGCAATAATAATTTTATATCCCCAAGAAATATTGGCCCCTATGTACGCCTTTTGCTGATGGTTATGAGTAGGGTTAAACTCTTCAATATAGTACTTCTTCTTTCTCCCTAGGTCTTTCTCCCAATTACGTTTGTGGAACTTCTCCATAACAATTTTTTTATCTCTTTACTGTTTGTAGGACAAATTCTCAAGAAAATACCCCATTTATTAAACCATTTGTTATTTTTCCGCTTCCATGTCTTCTTTCTTTTGCACAATTTGTCACTAAACACAATCTTAGGTCATATACCCTCTTCCATTTCCTCAATTTTTTTCAAATACCTTATGACTCACACCATAGCAATTACTTCAATAGGAGCAACCCATGTCTCACTTAAGAAGATAGCATAAGGAACTACACTTTTAATTTTGATTTTTTTTGTAATCAAGCGCTTATGAATTTTGTGAATTCATTTCCACTGCATCTCAGTCATGTTGCTAGCCCACAGTTCACAACTGTAGAGAATCACTAGAATCACTAGAATCCCAAAAAGAGTTAGAGTGGTTTTCTAGTCCCACATCTCTGCCTCCCTACAACTGTTTTGAAGAGCATAAAATGCTTTCCAACCCCCTAAAGTTCTTTTCTTTCTACAACCATCCTAACTTAAATTTTCGTTGAAGTCAATTGCGAAGTATTTGTAGACTACAACTTCTTTTAGAATGCTTCCTTCAAAGTAGAACTTATGTTGGTTATGCTTTCTTTTGTTAGAGAAAACCACTACTTTCGTTTTTCTAATATTGACTTGCATCCCCACCCTTCTAAAAAAATTCTCAAGGGAACGTAAGTTCTCTTTCAAACCAAGAGTCGATTTAGCAATCAGTATATGGTCATCTGCCTACAAAAGAAGCCTTATAACGAACTTTCTCAAATGGATACCATCACCCCCTTGCAAATTTAGCCACTCTTCAAGCTTCTTCAAACTTGTCAATATACAACCCAAAAAGGGTAGGATACAATGGGCAACCTTGCTTGACCCCAATATTGCTTCTAAAAATTTCAGAAATCCATGTTGAAGTTATAATTTTTACTTTCTCCTCTTCATACAACCTATGCACAGCTACTCTCAAATGCCTGGGAACCACGAGTTCCTCCATTTTATACCAAAGCTTATCCATAGGAACTTTGTCAAAGGATTTTCTGAAATCAACATAGCAACAAAAAAAATTCTTCCATTTTTTCCCAAAAGGTTTCAATTATGTGCCTTAAAGTTATACAATGATCAACTGTGGAATGTTTAGGTATAAGACCTTCTTGCCCTTTAGCAAGTTTATCTCTTTCTTCTGCCCACTTGCTGATTTTATTTTCTAACATGCTTCCAAATAAATTTTCAAACAAGGGGTTTATAATTATGGTTCTATAATTGGAGGGATTATTGACGTCACCACTCTTGAAAAGAGGTATTTCCATACTAGTTGTCCAATCTATGGGGAACCCCTGCTTTATGATGTTATTGAAAATTTTTGTGATGTGAGGGGAAATATTTTTTAAGCCCCACTTTAGATACTCTGCTTGGAGTTCAGCTAAGTTGTTTTCTTTTCCAGCGCCCAACTTCTATATACCAATCTCTACCTCTTGCACCGTGAAGTGTTTTATGTCTATGTTGACCAAGGGAGTAGGTTCAACCTTTGGATCCTACTCATAAAGTTGTCTTTGATAGTCGAACCATTTAGAAGCTATAATGTTATTTTCAGTTTGCGCCTTTTTCGGTTGGAGCTCCTTCCAGAATAATTTGGGGTTATTTTTCCCAAGGAAGATTAGTTCCTCTCTCCTTGAAACCATGAAATCAACCTTTTTATTTCTCAATATCTACTTTTAATCTTTGATTTTATGTTCTCCTTGTTTTATTCCTTCCACATTCTCCTTTCCTTTTTGCATTCCTCGTCAAACCAAGCATTAACTAGAAAAAAAACTGTTTCATACTTCTTAAATTTTTCTCTTTTGCACTCAGGAAGTGCGCTTTGAATTAAATGTGTTAATTCGTGACTATGAAAGCCATGAAATGCTATTTCCTCCTTCTTGAAGAGCCTCTCTGGCGTTATTTTGAATGTATTACAATTCTTTGGAGTCAAAAGAATTATGCCCTTTGGGGGATTTTGTTAAATACACTAAGTTTTTGACCCTAATTTCTTCTTTTCGATCTAAGAGAAACTTGAATAAATTGGCTTTTAATATGATTTTAAGTCCCAAATTTGATCTCCAATCAACACTTCCTCCATTTTTTTCACACAAACTATGCGAGAAAATTACATACTTTGCTACACTTTCTCCATTGTAAGTATTGCAAGTGAAATTACAGGACTTTTCCCATCAAGTTAATCCATTACAAATGACTAAATCAAAAGCCCCACATAGCTTAAGAATTTTTTCTCCAAAGATATTGCAGCCTTTATCCTCTGAAATTCTTTCCCACTAATGATTGCACTCTTCTGTAGGCCATATAGCATCACAATATTCTTTACAAAAAAGAATGATAGCTTGTTCACCAACAATTATAGCATTGAAATCCCCACTATAAGGACTTCACCTAACTCAGAATATATTTCAATATCTACTTTTAGGGCTGGAAAGGGATCTTTATGGTCAAGCCCTCTACTTTTTTAGATTTTTTAAACTTGCGGCGCAAAATAACATGCTGTAATTCTGATGTGATTTCCATTTTATGATATTTTAAGCAGACAAATTGCTTATTTGGGTCTTCTTTTTCTAGTTGAATGAAACGACCTTATTTTTCTATCACTAATACCATGATACCCATATGCCCTTTTCCATTCCATGTTTTCTTTGTTTTACACTTCTATCTTCCAGTACCCTTCAAACAAAGGTGTCTTGAACCCTTCATGCTCATGTTTTTCTATGAGGAAAATTATGTCTCTACCTTCTGCAATAGGCCCTAACCCAGGTCCTTGTATCCATCGGTAACCCTTGAAGTTAAAACAAACTAATCTTAAGGAAACCTAGGTACGACTTGATTGCTATTTGTTTTGACATGCAAGACTCACAGTTGAGTCTTTGTCCCTGCTTGCCCATACTCACCTTGCTTCCTCATTTCTCGCTAAAAAGTTTGCTGCCTCTTCTTTGTTATCGTTTTGTTGCCTTGTTTTGGAAGGAGGTAAAAATTGTGCTATCATGACTTTACATTTATAAATTCATGCTCTCTTTCCCTCATCTCTTGCTACCCTAAATTTTTGTCATTTCGTCCCCCCTTTCCTCTTGTTGTCTTACAATTAAATATTATTCTAGAAAAAACCGAGAACCCCTCAATAACTGCTTCTTTCTTAGAATGATATATTTATCACGCAAGATGGGCATGATGAATTTTATGGGCATGGCTCTCTCACTATTAAGCTTATCTACTCTCCATGCTTTACATATTTTTCCTTTCCATTGCATCTTATCTTTCAAGAAGTCTCTTGCAAGGTCAAGAGTACATTCATTTTTCCCATAATCTTTCACCCCTTTAATAATTATGTTTGTTGCTCTATCTTGTCGTTCCTTGCCTTCTCTATCTTGTATCTTGTGAACCTAAATGTTTGTTTCTCCTTCCCTCTTAGCAGAATTGTTAATAACTTGAGCCCAGGTTTTGGAGAGTTTTGTGGAATATCCCTTCCTATCTTCTCTTGATGTCTCTTCGTTGTTGTCTATTTGGGAAACTGCTTTCCCTTTATCCTCAGATGGTTTCACATTCATCGCCTATGTATTATCCACTACAAATTTCTTCATGTTTTGTACCTCCGCTTTCATGTGTTGCCATTCTGTCTTCCGTATTTGGAGAGCTTATTGTAAGAATGACGTTTGCTCCTTTAGAACTTTGTTTCTTTCTGCTAAAGTCTGGTTTTCAGCTGTTATTATATGGATTTTACAATCTCTTTCCATCTCTTTAGCTTCTACTACATCCAACCTCTTTTTTACATTTAACAATTCTTTCACATAAAGATCAGATGACCAAGTGAAAGGTGTGGATGTGGGACTATATAAGGCAGAATCATCAGCGAATTTTCCTTTTCCTTTTCCTTTAGACTTGTTGTTGCCACATGCTTGCAAAGAGGACTTGTTTGAATGTTGTTTCTTGCAAAGGACCCGAGCACTTTCCCTTTGAGACCTTTTTTTCCTTCTCTACTCCCATTTTAGACGAGATAGTATCCATTTAAAAATTCCGAAATATTGTTTGGTATTGACCCAAACCCACTTCCCAGCTTTGGCTGATGAGGCAATTTTCACTTTCCCTATATCATTTGTTTCCACGGGTTATAAAGCTTCTTGTCCCATTATCATGATGATATTAAGGGAAATCAAAGTCTCTGTCTAAAACTGACCCATTGTTTTATGCTTAACCCTTCAATATTTGTTGGTCTGACTACCAAAAACTTGCTTCTCTGCCCATTATCCCTATCCTCTGTGCTGCTCTCTCCATTATCCACTATTTTCCTCGATGCTTCTTTTCTGATGCTATGGAGAACCTCTCTTGCAAATCGTCTTTGTACTAAAATTGTACTACGGATGGGGAAGAAAACATGTTTTTTCTTAGTATAACCTCCATTTATGAGCTAATGTCAAAGCTTGCAGCGACCGAAACCGTAGAAAAATGCGAATTTTTCTGTGTACCATCGAATTTTCTGTAATTCGATCAAAATTTCCCTTACACATGCATCGAACTTACATAGCTATATATCTCCAGTTCTATTACTTTCACTCGAAATTTAATTAATGCCTTGTTATGGTTGCAAGCTTGGTCGGTCACGTTGTGGTTTAAGCATAGTTTACGCCATTGGTATCAGCATCTTGAACTGGGTCATCTCCGTGTTGAGAAGGTAGCTCGAGGAGATGAGAAGATTCAATGCTTGAATCGCCGGAATCACTGGACAGTGGAGACTCTGACTATTTTGGTCCCTTTCTATGACAGGCTTCGACACTGACTTGGTCTCGAGTAGAAGGCAGTCGAACCTCACTCTTCTTTGCCCTTCTGCAGCTACGCGCTCTGCAATTCAAATGAAAATTCCCACGCGTTCTACTTCAGATCATGCCATATAATCCAATCTTGTCGTAAAAAATATCACTGGTATAAATTAATGAAACCCATCCACACCCATATTCATTCCAGAACGTATGCTTGTGAGCTAATTTCTGTCGAAGCTTGTCATCATGTAATTTATTCCTGCTTGCACAACAGGGATAATTTTAAGGATGGAAAATTATCTTGAAGTTTAAAAAATTGGCGAATCTCACTAGTCCCTAATATGCAAACTATAAAATTTTTATTGATGTATTTGTAAAATTATTCAAATTTATAATGATATTATATCTATTGTCTATAAAATGTTGGCTATTTTTAATGTAAAATAATTTTATACTGTAAAATTTGGGCGAATCATTTTTATAAAAAAATGGAAACTGGCGAATATTTTTTTTTTGGAAAACCATGGAAAATTAGCCCACTTGCGAATATTAGCCCCTAAAATTTTCCATGTTGCACAATCATCTCCATCTCAAATAGTATTCCTTCTTGCACAATCATTGAAAAATTATATCCATCTCGCGTATCGCGGGTGAATTTGATTTCTATTTGATAGGATTGGGTCGGATTGAAGAACAAAGTTTGTGTATCAATTATGGATTTTGTTTGAGTTATTTGGGCGCGTGCCGTCTTGCTCATCGTGGCTGCTGCGCACGAACAACTGATTCCAAACTTTTACCAGGAATATGAACGGTAATACTACAACGTTTTTTTCTTACTAAAAAAACTGATTCCCAACTTTTACAAGGAATCGTGTCCTAATATCCAAAATTTGGTGATAGATGTGGTGGCACAAGAGGTGAGGAAGGAACCTCGAATGGTTTCATCTCAATCACGCCTACATTTCCACGATTTTTTTGTGAATGTAAAGTTTATAGTCCCCGCAATTCTGCACCTCTATATATATATGCTCCTCTCTCTATCGCGCGCTGTCTTTCTATATATATATTATATGGATTGGCTTTATATATATAGTAATTGATATGAGTATTTGAGTGAACATGGGTGCGATGGTGCCCTTTTACTAGATTACACCTCTTCATTTCAAAGTGACAAGAATGTGGCCCCTAAACTGAACTCTACACGAGGTTTTTGATGTCATCGATGCCATCAAATGCACGATGGAGAAAGCATTATCATTCTCTTATGCAAAATTGATAATGAAATTTCTATTTTTCCATAATTATTTACAAAATTCTTACTGTAGTGAGTAATTCCTAAGATCCTGGAGGATCTTCAACAACTCAAACATGGAGGTAGACTTTCATTGAAAGCTAAACAAAAGAGTTATATTAATATGAGAGGAATTTATCTTGAGCAAATATTAGTTAAACAAAATCAAAATTATTTAGGATAAGTGATTTTGATAAAAATATTGGATCGTTGAAAGATGTCTTTGAACTATTGCAAATGCTATGTCACTAGTCAAATATTCTCTAGTTTACCTAAAACCAGAGTATGGAAGGATAAAGTCAAGTGAAGTCAAGTGTTTTTTCTGAATCTCTAGGGATAAAGCTCTTAAATTGAAGGTGGCTATGATTAAAAAATAGGAGAAGTTATTAAACCTCAATTTTTTTGGAAAAAGGAGTCATGATATCCTCATGCAACAAAATTAAAAAGAGGGGGATTACAAACTCCTTAATATTTGTATCTTCAAGGAAACATTTAAAAAAAGTATGATGTGTAATTCTTCTTTTAATGACCCTCACCCTCACGTAATTTTGAAAGTATATTTTTCAATATAAAATAGGAGGGAAATTATATTAATGTTTATCACTTTTGAAGAGAGTGTAAAGAGTGGTAGTGAACACAAGGAATTTCCTATAAATATTGAGGAATGTAGAGCTCCTTAACCATTGTGTGCCTTGAAACACAATCACATGTATACATAATACAGGTACACGAGAGATAATAATATGAGATGTGCAAAAAAAACCCCTTTATTATCCTAATTAGCAAAATAAAAGAATCATGACTTGCCTCTTCCTATAGGGTGCCCATTAATTGTTAAGAGCTCCAAATAAAACAACACTAAACAAACTTTCCATAGCATCCCATCTCCTTCAATAAATTATAAATAGAAAAATCACTAACTACTTGTGGTCATGTCACTAATGACACTAC
Source organism: Pinus albicaulis (assembly GCA_034641835.2). NCBI lineage: Eukaryota > Viridiplantae > Streptophyta > Pinopsida > Pinales > Pinaceae > Pinus > Pinus albicaulis. Next base: position 751,828,000 of record CM076576.1, on the reverse strand, counting down.
TACATAGAGGGGGGTTTTAAGGAAACATTTAAGACCATTTTAAAGTAAATTGTCTTAACTTAGACCCAAAAGAAACTTGTAAGTTGTCTTAAATATTGTCTTTAAGCCAATGTCTCAAATTATTGTCTTAAAAAATTATCTCCATAAAGACAATATAGAACACAAGTATTATTGTCTCTTAAGAGACAATTCATTTTTGTCTTTCAAGATACTATAGTTATGATTAAAGGAATATTTCCTCTCAAGAGACAGTATGTCTTTAATCCCAATTATTGTCTCTCTAGAGAGAATAACAAATTCTCCTCAGAAACAAATATAGAATGTACATATTTTTTTTTTCAATGATTTATTCATGTTAGGGCACAATGCAATATAACTATAAACATCATGCAAGGAAGGTTCTCTACCATTGAGCTAACACCCTCTAAAATATGTGTTATCTTGATCTGAAAAAATAAAATCAATTATATAATCAAGTTGGAAAATAGGGATAATCACTCAGAGAGAGGTTGGATTTTGTCCAACATATGGAGACATTGTTCTTTGTCCAAAAAATGGCTTCAAATCTATCATATAGTGAAAATCTATCATATAGTTGAAATTCAGGATACGAAGTTCCATGCGATTAGAGAATTTCAAGAAATTAGTGCTTTGATGAATGTGGACACAAAGTTATTCACTCATATTAACCATAATTTGGAATATATATTATCGAGTGAAATCTATTAGGATAACTACAAAAATTTTCTCGTGAAAAGGGATGAGTATAACAGGGGCATTTCTCGTGAAGGGATGAGTAAAATAGAGGGGTAGGGGATTTTCTCGTGAAGGGATGAGCAGAACTAAGGATTTTTTCCATGAAACAGAATGAGTAAAGCAGGGGGAATTCCTATAATTAGACTAGGGACCTATTACAACCTATACGAGAAAAATACCACTAGATCAACTTCCCTTACACAAATTCCAATTTTCTGCAGATTAAGCTATGTGTACCCTCCATTAAAACTAATCTAGGTATTTTATAACCATAATAGATTCCATGCATGCCACTGATGTTAACACTTTGTAATTCCCATGTCTCATGCCATAATTATAAAAACAATTTAAATTCTTGGTTTTGTGAAAATATGGGTTCTTTAAATAAAATGACAACACTAGTTGTTATCATCTTTAACTGCAGAACCCCTGAAATTTATTTTTGAGAGATAATTCATAAAGGTTTGTAATATGTGTTTTTTTTTCACTACTTCAACAAAGGAAATTCTCTATTTATACTTATCAAATTTAGGATGGTTCAAAAAGGTTTTTAATGTGTGAGATTTTTCGTTGTGTGTGTATTCAAGCTATAATATTCAATGGATGTCATGAAATAGAAGGGATTCGGGAAATCCTAGGATTGAAATGATTGTGATTCCTTTCCAAGAGTAGTAGCTACTGATTTTGATGGAATTTTTTTGGGTTATCAATGGCAGTCATAGTAATTTTCACAACAAGAAGAAAAATATGATGGTCACATTCTTCTTCCTTAAATGTAGAATGGCCATGACTAGTATTCATCAATCAAAACCCACTAGTACACTTCTATCTCATGCACAACCATCCTATTTAAAACGTTTTCTTTCCTATCTAATTAGGGGTGAAAGAAGGTTAATATAGTCAACTTGGTGTCCATCAATGAACCTATATAGGCTAAACCATAAGGTAAAAATGAGATTTCTATATTTACCTGAAACAATGGTTAGTCATAACCCAAAGTGAACCCAATATGCTCAAAGAATGTTTGAACAATGGTATTGATTGTGACACTTATTTTACATGGTGGTTAAATGGCCATATGAAATAACCAATCAATAACCAGAAAGACATAATCATGACCATAATTGGTGGAGGGAATATATAAAATGTAATCCATGGAGATTGATTCCTAAGAATTTTCTTGGGTAAGTAGAGGAGTGTGCATCGCTTGTTTCTTGATCACCAATTTAGCGATGACATAAGTAGTCATGATATGATGTACTAGTTGACATATTGTTGAAGCTTTGGTGATTAAAAATACTTTAAAAGTAAATCTATTTTATTATTGACACTAAATATATTTTCCACTGACAATAATGTACCTCCAAAATCAAATTATTTTGCTTTCTTTAAAGAATACATAGATAGCCTAAACTTATGGGTGGATCTTTGACATGTCAGTCTAGAACTTGTTTATGTGCACTCAATTTATTATAAGTAGAACTAAAATAAGATTCATTGTGGCATAACTATCTCCACTCAAACACCTTATTCCCATTGAAATGAAGGATTATGGTTAACTCCATAATTGGGGTTCAATTGAGGCAATGTGAAACATTGTTGGTGCTACCCATATTGTGTTTAATCTTAAAATGGAATTGCTATATGTAATGCCCCTCCAAAAACATACTATATAACTTACATAAAATAACTCCAAAAGAGAGTATTTTTTTTATTTACTTTTATACCTCTAACATGAATATAATTATGGGTGCATTTTACTCTTTATATCATTGTATTTACACAATAGTTTCCCCTAACTAAATGCTTCTTTTTATTTTGAGCTATTATGGTTATTGGTTATGTTGGTTCATATGTTACTTGTATATTTCAAATGTTTAAAATTGTTATGAAACCCACTCCCCAAATATAAGAAAAGAGAGATCAACGCCTTAGAAATAAGCCACTTCGAGGGGGAAACCTCCTTTACATTACATAAATGAAATATTCTTGGATGATACAAATGACAAAACCTCCTTTTTATATATAGGAGTCCATGAGGTCATAATATAATCCTAGCCGACCCAACAATAATAATTTAGGGGCACAACAATAAAAATAGTTGGGTTTTATGGGATGCAATAATAACAATATGGGGACTACAGGGGTACAAAAATAATAATAAGGGGGCCACACTAACAACAATAAGGGCATACACTAGTAATATATGGACGTAACATACCCCTCCTTCGAACAAGCGTTGTCCTCAACGCTTGATTATTTCTTGATGATTTTGTATAAATTCTCATTCTCCCATGTGGAATCTTCAATGGGTAAGTTTTTCCTCCTACTGAGATACTCTGAAATTGATAATAATAAAAAAATTGTCGAGCTCTTGCTTCTGTGACTACTTCAGAATTTCTTTCGTTGCAATGTTGACCTTCCTGTTGTTTCATTCGATTCCACACCAAAGTTAGGTTATCCTTTGAGAGTTGGTGAACTTGTTGTTGATGCTCGATGTGATCTTCCACTACTTTATCATCCATATTAGATTTCATTTGATCCTTTAAACCATCCAACTTAGCCTTCATTTATTATTTTAAAACATCTATGTCATTTTTGATCTTTGATTTCTCTTTGTAAGATTGAAATTTGTTGCACTTGGTACCGTAATTTTGATATAACATACTGCAATTCTTCGTCTTCATGAGTCATAGTATAGCCTTCTAAGGGCTTAATGGGTGTTGAATTATTTTTAGGGGGAATTTTAGAACTCAATATTGATATCTATGCTTCAATATGCCCTTGGAATCACTTCAAAATTATTTTTCAAACAAGACTTATGCAATTTAAAAAAACAAAAAACACATATTTTTCTTTCTTTTTAGGAGGTCTATATTGAACCTGATTTATCTCTGTTATTTTGGATCTTCAAGATCTAAATTTTACTCCTATATTATCCCTCTGAGTCCTCTTCCAAATTCCACAGGTCAAACCTGATTTGTATTGTTCAAGGCAAAGTTATGCCCAATCTCCAGCAATGACCTAATTATGGACTAGTTTAGTAGAGCGAACTTGAACGGCGTTCCATGTGTCACTTTTTCCTCCTTCAACTCTGAAATTGATACACATGAAACTATATTATGTGTAATTTTGACCACTTTTTACACAATTCCAATCTAATTCTCAGAGAGAGAGTTATGATGATCTTCCCAAGGTCACCTCTTTAAGATGAAATTCAGGAGCATGCAAAAACCCTAACTTCCATAGATCATATCTCCAAAAATATTTCAAACCAAGATCTGAAATGGGTTATGTTTCTAGCTTCTGAACCTTTGTAGAAAAACATTTATAGAGTAAATTCCACAATGACCTATTTGAAGCACCAAAAACCTAGAATCCAAAGCTCTGATACCAAATGTTATGAAACTAGCTCCCAAAATAGAATAAAAGAGAGATAAATGCCTTAGAAATAAGCCAAATCGAGGGGGAAACCTCATTTACATTACATAAATGAAAAATTATTGGATGATACAAATGAAAAAACCCCCTTTCTATATATAGGAGTCCATGGGGTCACAATATAATCCTAGCTGACCTAACAATAATAATGTAAGGGCACAAAAATAACAATAGTGGGGTTTTATGGGGCACAATAATAACATTATGGGGACTATAGGGGTACAAAAATAGAAATAAGGGGTATAAAATAACAACAATAAGGGACTACACTAGTAATATAGGGACATAACAAAAATATTTTAGGGGCTGCCTTCTCACGCTTCCCTACTTCCTTATTCCTACATAAATCAAGGGGTTATTTTAATAAGGTTCGACATAGTACAAGTGAACTCTTGAAATGGTTTTGGATTAAAAGAGATCATGGGTACCCGTCACTGTATTTAAGTTACATAATACATTTTCCACCATGTCGATTATTTCACATAATTTACCTCTTACAAATATTTAAGACTTGAACCACATGACCTAGATTACATGACTGATCCTTGGAGGTGTCATCTCTTTGCTACACACGACTGTCAGAAAATATTTGGCTATGGTTCATGTTTTTTAATCTAATGGTAAGGATTGAGTAGTGTGCATTTAGGGTTACAATCCCCCATACACACTCAACTTTTTCATTTACACTATGGACACTCTAGCTGGTTAGGGCTTTGTAATTTCTTGTCAAAGGTTTTCTCCCTACTTCATTTAGGTGCATACATAATCCCCATCCTCTAATTAGCTCATGCCCCCAGCATGCAGGATACCCTCTCTTCATTATATAACTATTACTCTTAACTACAAATGGATTTATCATAGGAGGAGCATCGCTTGAATACTTGGTATGCTACAGGTGAATGGCCATGCTTGTGATGTAAAAATCTACTTGAGTATATAAAAAAAAAAATTCTTCTTTCCTAAGAAAAAATAGAAATTTTTATAAATTATTACAAAAAGTTACATTGCAGATGCCATAAAATTCCATATGATAAGATCACCTTGAAAAAACAGGGCTTGGGCACGAAGGAGTGCCCATAGTTACACAATGCCAGAAACACTGGACTTGTCTTTTTTTCCTTTTTTTCTTTTGAACTTTTTTCCAGCCTTCCAGTGAAGAGGCAAAATGGATAATGGTCTCCTCCATGCTGGAAGGGAGTTGGACCTCTTTTTCTGAATCAGAACTTTCAGAAACATGTGATCGTTTGGTGCCAATCACACCTCGATCATTGATCTGCTCATTTTGTAGGGGACCTGTATCTGTAGGCGGTGATGTCTCTACATCGATTTCCTTTTTTTCTTCCATCTTAACTACTACTGTCTCTTGAGAGTCTTGTTGATTTTTCTGTTGTTTTTCTATTTCTGTTTTCCTTTGGTTTACTTCCGTTTCTTCTTCCTCTTCATCTGATAGTGTCATATCCGGGAAATTCCATCTTTTCTTCTTTAGTGGCTTCTTGGTCGTTTTTTTCTTGGAAAAGGTGTAGGTGCTTTGTAAATGCCTAGTTTGGTGGCATACTCTGCATCTAAATGATGTGTTTTCAAAATATAGTGACTGAGACCATTTAAGTTCTTTGTGAATAGGATTTATGCTGTCTAGTAATCCCTTACTTAGATCCATCTCCAAGAAGATGCGTGCAGAGGTAAAAATACCTATGTCCATTCTCTCTCAATCTAGTTTAATGAACCATCCAAGAGAGTTTCCAATGTTTTCCAGGACCCGATGGTGCCAGAATAAGAGCGACAGGTTGTGTAGTCATACCCACACATACATTTTTATAACCACCATAGTATTTTCATCAAAGCCAGGGAACCATGGGGTTACAAAGAGGCGTGCATGCCCCCATAACCATGGTCCTTCAATAGTAGCAAAGCTATAGTCCTCTACATGATAAAATTGAACAACGAAGAACCCTCTAGCACAGAGGTAAATATCACACTTTTGGGTCCAATTTTGGTGTATCCAAGCATGTAAATCTTTAGGTTTTGGCCAGTATCCATTAAAACGACATATAACAACTTTTGTCTAAAGTGCATCAAACAACCTAGTCACCTCTAGTATTTCAACTACCAAATCATGGATGTTCTATGTTTTTTCTACTATATATTGTCCTGGTAATGACAAATCTGGAGTTTTTCCCCCCCCTGTGTGGGGGCTTTCCCTCTCACGATATCCTCGAAGGAGGGCATTCCTTTTCCTATTGATGTTGGTTTATTTGCTGATTTTTTTCCTGGGGCGCCACCTCTGGGTCTCAGATTCAGGATAATAGTGGATTTTCTTTGAATCTGGTTTTCATTTAAAATAGTTTTATCCTATAATACTCTTCTTGAGAAAATTAGGCTTTACATTTGGGACGGGATGCATGTGACAGACTGGATCTTTTTTTCATCTCTGCAACATACTCAGAGTCCCGTACCCAAAGACAGAAAGTCTTCCCATCAGTGGATTTAATAAAAATTTGGAAGTGTGGCTGCGAAGTGTAGCCAACACCGCCAAGACCCCTAGAGTATATACAATTACCATAGGGAATTTCTCATATTTCGTTTATTTTGTAGGTTAAAGGTTTCCAAGGGTCTCAATTAGGGTATTCACTAAAAGATCAAGGAATTTCCTTTTCTCTCTACACAGGTTTCTTGCCGCATTATTACCTACTTGAGATTGCTCCCACGTTGGAAAAATATTTTTTCATGTCACTAATTACATAGGTAACTAAAGTATAATTCTCAAAAAAAATAGTTGATGCTTAATTATTGTTTTATTATATAATATTTTGAATGTTAATGAGCACCCAATGAGACCAAATAAATTTTTTCTTAAAAATATATTAAACATATTTCATATGAGATAAAAACATCTTTCAAACTCATTGTTTAATGCATTAACATGTTTAATGTGATGGATTACGACCTTAAAAATTAAATAAATATTAAACAATTTAGGCTAATTTAATCCACAAGAAAGTAATATAATATTAATATAATTTAACTAAATTTTCATTTTAACAAACCTTATTTTTTATAATATCTAGTTTATTTATTGATATAAAAATGTCATAGATAAGGATAAAATGTATCGATTAAGAATTTTGTAAATGGAAATTATGGAAAATAAAGGATAAAAAAAATGAGATATTAAAATATCGGAGTTTGATATTATCAAATATATTTTTAATTTATTTGTTAAATTATTATTATAAATGAAAAGAAAATGAAATTATATTAATGTGATTTTTTTTAATTGTTAAATTATTATGATTAATTTGTTTCAAATTTATTTGATTTGAATTTTATTTAATTAGAGATTTATTTTAACTATAGATTTAGTGGGTATTGAGAGCAATTAAATCTCTTGTAGTGTAAGTCCATTTTAGAGTGCAAAACTAGTGAGAAAATTGATGCGTATTGACACTTGCTAGATCTATTGCATTTTTAAATACATAAATGGATTCAACACCTTGAAACTTTCCTTGGAAACATGGAGTGTGTAAACTTTCTTTTTTGTAAGTTTGGTAGTACCTTTCATTTCCTTTTTTTTTACTCCATCTTCATGAACATGTCCAGATAGATCACCCTGATGGGGGAAGGGAATTGAACTTGTGATGAGTGCTATAACAACCGGCCTCATTACCGTTTAACCAAGACCCCACAGACAAAAATAGAAAAATTGTAGAATGACAAGCGTACCTGAAATGATTAACCATTAGAATATATTTTTCTCCAATTTCTTATATATGTGTGTGAAATTGAAATAATTTATTTAATATGAACATTAGAATATTTTGTTATTATTAATATATTTAAATGCCACATATTAATTTTATATCTAAAATTAAATGAATTGGACATCTTCCAATTTTTTTTTTTTCAAAATCTTCAATAAATTACTTATTCTGTTATGGTAAATAGTAAAATAATATTAATTTTAGCTCTCTCTATATATATGATTTTAAAAAAAATAAACTAATATAGATATTCAAATAATTAATTTAAGTAATATATGGAAACGTATAAAGTTTAAAGATTATTCTCATATTAAAAGTAATGTTACTTCACATAGATCTTAAATTTTTTTATTTATGATTAAGAGTGAGAGTAAAGTATTTTTACCACATGGTTGAAACATCGACAATGAAGGAATCTCAAAGACAAGCTTGTAATATTAGCAACTGATTGAGCACACTTAGAGTATGATTATTGATATTTTATAATTAAAAAAAAAAAAACCTAACCTATATATTAGTTGAGAGTAAAATTATTGATATCTGTAAAATTAAATTGAACATAGTCAAATTAGAATTATCAATATTTTATAATAGTTTTAGTTAAAAATTATATATATATATATATATATATATATATAATTAACAATTTTTTTTTAGAAAAATAATTACAAATACTATATTAAATTATAAAATACATTTACAAACTTTAAAAATATACTAAATTGTAAAATGAATTTACAAACTTAAATAATATTAATTAAAATTGATGAATATTAATTTAAAAAAAATGGCATTAATGAAACATAAAATTGTTGACTAAATTAAAATAAGAAAAAAAAAATGTAATTAACTATTTGATTTTACTTGTACTTGGATAATGATTTGAGTTGTAAAAATTATAATAAGATTTAATAATTAAAAAATTATTCATAAAATAGATATTCAGACCTCTTACCTCTTTTCTTTTCTTCTTTAAATTACATAAATTTGAGAGTACTTTCACGTTGAAGAGGGAAAATTATCAGAGAATCATAGTAGAGGAGATTCAACAATGGTAACAGGTGTGCTTCAAAAGTTGCAACAAGGCACACCCTGAGAGAAAATCTCAAAAAGCTGGAGAACAGCAGCTCTTATAGAAGAAATGAGTCAATTGATGAAAAAAATTCAGTATCTGATCCGTCGCCATGTTAAAAGAAAAAGTAATGCAGCAACGGATTACTTGGCCAATTGGGGATGCCAAAATGTGGAACGATCCATAGATGGCCGCCCTACAGATGCTATCTGGGATGTAGAACTTCATTCTCTCCAATTGATTGTCAATAAGGACCTACAACCCCCCGATTGGGGTGAAAAAATGGCAGAAAGGCGACAATGTCATAGCAACATGGTGCATGCTCGTCCTCCAGGCAATCAAAGATATTAATGACGGACTGTTAGACAAGTTCGGCGAAGTGTGCGAGCTCGAGGATAGGAATGATGTTGTAGGGTGGCCAGGCTGTTTCGTTCGAAGACCGAGGGCAAGTTTCCGTTAAGGTAAGTGCAATCCCTCCATTTCTCCATTCATTCATGCATTGCTTTTTGCATGCAAGTGGCTGGAGGAAGAGGAGGAGACAAAGCGCTGCGCAGTCTGTCAATCCTTCAAACCTGACAGGGTATGTATATGCCATTCTCCTTGTTCTCATGGCGCCATTTTCTGTGGATAAGTTTAGATTGCTGCATATGACGACTGGTTTGAGCAGGTTTGTGAAGTTTTGTTGTGCTATCCCCAAACTACAACCTATCCAACCATGCTTCCGCGACCCCTGCACTCTGTTTGCCTATACAATATCTCATACTATCGGTAATGGTAGTAACCCACCCGCTAATCTGATAGAAGTCTTATACAAGCAGTGGACCTTTGGGCGAAATTTTTGTCAAAATTTACTTCTGCACTTGTCTTGTTGGGCAATGAATTGGTTCAAGCTTCATTGTTGGAATCTGGATCTCTCAACTTGCTATCTTTTAATTTTGTTAAGTAGGGTTTCTCATTGGGTCAAGTCTCAAATTTGCAAACAAAGTCGTGTCCCTCCCAATCTCTGTTTGGTCTTACTCAGCAGAGTGGTTCAGGGGGGTTACAGGAAGCGGTTGGAGATGCTCTGTCCCTCCGACATTCAAAGTGAACCTTACTCTAGTTCTCTGATTTCGACCTTAAGACCTCAAATTTCTCATCCCCTATCTATCTTATGCATGGAACCCGCAAATTTCAATTGTGAAACTGTCTATCCCTGTATGAGGTATATTACGTGTAAGGTTATTTGCACTATCAATTTCTGGAATAGATTTATGCATACAGTCAAGGAGTCTGTGAACCATGCTTCTCGCTCTTTGCATTGGCTACAGAGGTTGCTCTGTTATGTTGGATTCAAGTATTTTCATGTTACTCGCGTCATCAGTGCTCAAAGGCGGGTCACGGGTTGTATAAATATAGATCCTCACTCTTATGTTGTTCAATTGTCGCTGTCTGTGTTATTCAATAGGCTCTTTCCAGCCATGGGAAAACGGCGTCCAAGGGCTGAAGCTACCAAAGGCAAACAACAAACTCAGTTAGAGCCAGCCCCCAGAAAACGAGGTCGCAAAACCAATCAGGAGCACTTGGAGAATCTAGCAGCAAATTATGTGATAGGTAATTCTTCCACAGTTCGTCAAGAAATTCGTGGATGGGAAAGAGAGATCCAAACAGACCCTGAAGATATGGAGACAGAGGCAGAGATCTTAGATTTCATAACAGATCCAGGAAATACCCATGGCCACCTGAATCTATTCAACCAGACTATTCACACATACTGGATAGTCAAATGCCTCATAGCGAAAGCTATCCAGAGTATTCATCCTGCAACAGCAAAAGTAGACCCAGCAAAAAAAGACCCTTGTCTTCAGGACCTGCTTGAGGAAATTCAGGACCAGCTGCAACACATCAAGATCACACAATATCAGGCAGTTGATCGACTTAGCAGAATGGATGATAGAGTTGGCCGAATGGAGAAGATGCTCCAGCAGCTTCAGCAAGCTGAAATGCCTGGGTCCAACGTCAAAGACCCAGCTCCAGTTTCCTCCTCAAATGGATAGGAGTTTTATGTTTTAGAATTTTGATGCACTTTTTAGATAGATATGAACTCTACTTATGTTATATGAATGTACAAACTACAGTAGTAGGACAGATAGCACATGCAACTCATAGACGGATGAGACAGTTTCAGTTTTGTTATGCTTTTCACACTCTCAGATGGCCAACAGACCAGGTTTCCTCCCGGCAGGTTGAGGCCACAGTATGACTTTTATATTTTGTAACCTGTCTTTTAAATATAAATAGAAAATGGCATGGTCCTACCCAATTTACAAAAAAAAAAAAAGAGTAGCTTTTCCATCCCATAAAGAACGTTGTGGTCACATATTTGCATTTACATTTCGTATTTGATCTATTCGATACAACAAAACTTTGTTGACACATATTTACACTTGAATTTCGTATTTCATCCAAATGTAGTAGAACAAACAATCTTATTCTAGATGAACATCAAAAAATATCTTTTTGTTGGCTATCAAAAAAAACTTACAACCATTAAAAAATTAATATTATTCGCCTTGTATGAAGAATAAAATAGTTGATTACTTTGATAGTTTCCAAGAATTTTAGTAAGTAAAGTTTGAACATAAACACCTAGATAGACCCTTAATAAGTGTGTTGTGGTACATAAACAACATTGTTGTCACATATTTGCATTTACATTTCGTATTTGATCTATTCCATACATTTAAATTTGTTGACACATATTTACACTTGCATTTCGTATTTCATCCAAATGTAGTAGAACTTACCAATCTTATTCTAGATGAACATCATAAAACACTTTTTTGTTGGCCATCCAGGGTATCAAGAAACACTTACAACCATTAAAAAAATAATATTATTTTCCTTGTATGATAAAATAGTTGATTACCTTAACAGTTTCCAAGAATTCCAGTAAGTAAAGTTTGAACATAAAAACCCATCTAGACCCTTACAACCTTTAAAAATCCTAGAGTGGAAATGGAAAGTAACCTTGTAGATTTTATCATTGGGCTACCTAGAAAAAATAGATAACATGAACCAATCATGGTTTTTCTGGATAAATTAACTAAATTAGTTCACTTCATCTTTGTTAAATGATCATTTAAGAGAGAGATACAAAATTTAATTCAAAATTTTGGAAGGCCTCGTTTGAAATATTAGAAACTCAACTAAATTTTAGTATAGCATATTATCCATAAAAAGATGCAAAAATAGAGGTGGAATCAGATCATAAAAGATATGTTAAAAATTTATGTGATGAACTGACCAACTAAATGGGAGGGTGATCCTAGTGGATATTGGTGGCCACATGCCTATTCCACCTAGTTAGTTTCATCAGTTTCCTTATTTACTATTTTTAGCATTTTTCAGGTCCTGGACTTCCGGAGCCATTTTGAGGCCCAAAACGACATTTTTTGGGCATGATTCCTTTAGTAATTTTAGAAGAATCGCATGAGTGGTTGTATTCCTCGGAAATTTCCTCCCAATTAGGTATCATACACGTCAAACAAAGATAATATGACCAAGTTACGACCCCAGAATGTTGGTTGCCCAACTAAACCCAATGGGACCCATGAACTCTTCGTGTTACATCTCCTCGGGTTAGGGGTTTGGCTGTTTAGGGGTTTCTCTTATTGTTAAATAATAAATAGGTCATTCAGCTTCATTGGAACACTGTTGAGAGGCATTTAGCTACCACATCTCTTCACATAGATAAGATACCATCGTCGGAGATAGTTTATTTTACATTCTATCTATAAGAATTTTTTCAGTATTTTATATTAATGAAATGAAGTGGTAATCCTGATGCATCTCAGTTTTTATGTTTATTTCTTTATTTTATTGTGTTCCTGCATAAATCCAGATCAGAGGGCTAGTTACCTTTGTTTCTAATTTTCATACAATAACAGTTATCGAAGCTCATTAAGGATGAGCTCATTTGAGGTGTCGTACAATAGAAAATGAAAAAATTCTATTGCTTGGGATAAACTAATGGATAAGATATTATTAGGATGATATTTTCTCAAGGAAAGGGATTAGTTAATACAATAACCAAGACGAAATTTAAAAATGGGAGATGATAATGAGAAAAACTATGCAGATCCAAAAAAATCATATAGGGAATTTTCAATGGGAGATCATGTTTATAAAAAATTAAATCATAAAAGGATTACATTATGAATAAGGGGCTATCCCAAATAAACTCCTAGATTTGTGGACCTTTTCAAATATTGGCCATGATAGGCCCAATTTCTTATGAGCTGGAGTTTCCAAAACATTTGAAGGTTCATAATGTTTTTCATGTTTAATTATTAAAGAAATATATTCATGATCCTACTCACATCATTGACTGGAATGTTGTCTACTTGGAACCAAAGGGAGTGTTCCCATTAGAACCTATGTGCAACATGAACAGAAAATATATTGTGCTATGGAATAATGTCATCACTTGAGTCAAGGTTTAGTGGCAAGACATTTATCTTGAGGAATCCATGTGGTAAATGAAAGATGCTATCAAAAACCCATATCCTTTCCTATTCTAGAACTTGGATGCTTTGGAAGGGACACCAATAATGGTGTATGTTTTAAAGTGGGGAGAAATGTAATATTCATAGTTTCAATTGTTGAGAAAGTTGGAAAATACTTTCATTTATAATCATTGTTAATTATTTAATTGTGGAAATTGAGAACATTACATGATATTGTAATGATTGTAAAAAATAGTTGATAAATAAAACTAATTGAGAACATTACATGATATTGTAATGATTGTAAAAAATAGTTGATAAATAAAACTAATGAAACACCATTTGATGAACCATGTGAGAATAGGATAAACTATGAGTTTCTGGGACGTAAATATGGTTGTTTTGTTGCAAAACGAATTTTACCAAGTGGTGATAGACACGAAATTCATGTTCCCTACCTAGAGGGTGAGGATATATAGGTAAGAAAAAAATAGGGTGACATAATTAGTTTGGAAAAGTGGCTGGATAATGGCATTAAATTCCTAAGAAATTTTGAAAATGGAAAAAGGAATTTATGGTAGGGAGGAAGAAAGGTGTATATGTTAAATACAGACACTTGGAAATATAGTTGAGAAATTTGCTTCGTTATTGGGAGCACTCTAGAAGTGTTAGGCTAAACTCTCTGAGGAAAAAAGTGACCATTACCATAATTAGTTTAAGGAAAAAGGAGAGGAAATATTTTTTCCTACATGATAATTTTTATACGATTGTTAGGGAAAATACTATAAGGAGTGGAAAATTCTTGGTTATCTCCCTACAAAGTCATAGTCTAGGCTAGGGGGTGTCCTGAGTAGTGAAAGAGTCTTGATTTATTAGTGACTATGGTAGGGAGGAATGTGGTACATTAAATAGTGTTGAACAAGTTCTTTTCATGCATTTATAGTTGTATATTTCATTTACAATGTAAATTCGATATTTCTATTTGGAAATGATAAGAACTACTTCACTTACATAGAGTAATGTTTAATAATATGTTTTAAATCCTAGATTTGAATTGAATAACATGTGCATGGGAGAGAATAAATATCATACAAATGAGTAATTCTTAGATTAGCTTTATTGTGCATAAAGAAGAAAAATATTCCTTATGCGTATCCTAAATAATGAGAAAGGGTTAAGTTTCAAATTTCATTGTATTTAGGAAATAATAAAAAAATATTTTATATGCATGGTCCAAATAAAGTAAAAGGAGTTAAGCTAAACACATTAGAATTGCATGAACAAAAATATCAAACGCTACTGTTACTATCTTATATACAATGCATAGTTCAATAATTCAATAGAAATGGTTAGTATTATTGTCTTTTTCTTCACATACATTAATAGTTTTATTTATATGACCAAAAATATTATAGATATAAGGTCTTTTAAAAATAATAACATGGCCTCACTGAGTAAGAATGCAAAGAAATTGTTGTTTTTATTTATAAATATAAATATATATTTGAAAATAATATAAACTATTGGAGCATATATTACAATTAAAGGGGGCAGGATCCCAAGATATCATTATATTAAACAATAGAATGGCTTCATAAGAGTTAATTCTTGTGCTAAATAAACATTTATTTGTTTTCTGATACATGGAAAATGTATGGATCCTTGCTATCATTTGCATTTTCAAATTGTAAATCCATTACCATTGATATGCACTAGCTAGTAAAAAAATAACACAATGTATTTGTATATGTATATGAGATTTGATATTGACATGTGGTATTCCCATGCTTGAACCTTTCCTAATAGTATTAAAAACAAATTTCAATGGGTTTTATGAGTTATTCGCAAGAAATACTAGGAGGTCTCTTGCATCTAGGAAAAAAACAACATACAACAAGAAAAGGGTTGTGTTACCGAGAGGGTTAATAACCTTTATCCTTAGCGTTAACATTGAAATAAAAACTAGGTGACTTATTACCTATCAATAACTATGGGGAAACATTTTAGCGAAACCTAAAACAAAATTAAACTTAAATATTTCACTATTGTTGAACAAATGTGTTTCAAGGTAACACTTACCCTTGCAAATTGAAACTAGCACTATCATTGTGGATACAAGCCTTGCTACAATGCCACATCCATTACTTATCATTTTCAATGGTGTCAACCCATGAAAATCATGCATTCAATGCAAATTGTGTTCAACAAAAAAAGTTGTCGGTTGTTTTAACTTGACGAGAGCACCCCTTCTCTTTTCCTCCATCACCCCTTTTTGATGAGAAATTCCATGGAGGAAAACTACGAAGACGTGAAGGAGAAAGATTATAAATAAATGAATTACAAATGATAAACATAAACAAAAATTAACACATCAGAATGTAGGCAAGAGTATTCGACCTTTGAAACTTGAAAAAAACTAGTAACTCTCAAATTATTATCATGATGGCAAGGAATGATGTGGGTGAATCTCTCACCATAGGCCTGAGAGAGATAAGACCTAGATTGTTCTAATGTCAATGCTCAATGTTTCACTGACAGACTATGTGAGTAATATAACTTAAAGTAACATTGTAGGTATGAATTTCCTACCTATGCAAATGAAAACAATCTTTGGAGTAATGAGAAATTATTCTCTATATATTTGTGTACCATAGAACGATGTATGTAAGGTCATACATGAGAAGATCATACATACGCAAATAGTGGTTCATCCTCTGTGGTGGAGCTTCTTAAACTCAACACCACTAGTGTGGTACATAGATAATTATGCGTAACCTTGAACGTGTTAGACATGGCATGGTTCAAACCTACAAGTAGTTCACCACATATAATCGATATGGGTGTGACGTGGAGCCCTTATGCCATGTCATATTATAATTTTCATCCCATATGCAACTTTTATTGTGCCAAGAGGAACATTCTACAACCCCCGATGTGTAAGTATGTCTAAGTATGTTGGAAGGAAAAATAAAAACTATTTTTTTTTAATAAAATATAAATAATGTTGGATTTAAAAAAATCTTACATAACCATATAAATTAAAAATTAAAAATAAATTTAAAATATGAAGAGTTTACGAACACTCAAAAAAGTGATATGGTAGATAAATAAAAATATAAATAAACCAGAGGTATGGTAAATAAATAAAACCTCTTTTTATACTTAGTCAGTGGGTATGGTAAATAAATAAAACCTCTTTTTATACTTACTTGGGGGATAGGGTAAATAAATAAAAATATAAATAAACTATAGGCATGGTAAATAAATAAAACATCTTTTTATATTTACTCCATAAACCTCTTTATATTTACAAAAACTCAAAAAGAAGTTTTATTTAGGCGAAACCTATGGGCCAAATATCATGGGACAAATTATTATCAATACCATGGGCCAAATACCATATTTATAAAATAGGTATAAAAAGGTAAGGTAAATAAATAAAAATATATCAAATAGGAGTATAAATCAACATCTAATTATATTTGAAGCCTATGGACCAAATACCATGGAAAAAGTTAATGATAATACCATGCAAAAAAAACATTATTAACCCTAACATTAATATTAAAATTTATTAAATTTAATAACATTATATTAATACAATATTAAATCTGCTATATATATATATATATATATATAAACTCTAGATATATATATGGGAGGGAAGAACAAAGACATATGATAGAGGTGGAGAAATAGAGGCAATGGAAAGGGAGAGATGGAGATAAACTGGAGGGGAGGAGGAATGAAGAGAGAGAGGGAGAGGAGTGATAGAGGTAGAGAATGGTAAGAGAGGGAGAGGGAGACATAAAGATGGAGGTGGGAGAGAGAGAAGGAGAAAGGGAGGGAGAAGGAGAAAGGATTAGAGAGAGAGAGAGAGAGAGGATGACATGAGGAGAAAGGGAGGGATAGAGAGATAGAGTTGGAGGAAGAGAGAAGAAGAAAGACATGGAGAGTGATAAGTGGAGAGAGAGGGATTGGCAAGGGAGAGAAGGAGATAGAGTGTCTATGTTTAGGGGTGAGATAAAGAGACATATGAGGAGTGATGGAGACAAGGGGGGAGACAAGAAGAGAGAAGAAGAAAGGGAGGGATATAGTAACATAGTTGGAGAGATAGATAGAGTGATGGGGGAAGAGAGATGATTTTAGGGTAGAGATATATAGAGAGAGAGAGAGAGCAGGGGGGTGAATATAGAGGGAGGTAGGCGATAAGGGGAGAGGGAGGAAGGACGAGAGATAGGACTTGAGAGAGAGAGAGAGAGAGAGAGAGAGAGAGAGAGAGCAGGGGGTGAAGATAGAGGGAGGTAGTCTATAAAGGGAGTGGGAGGAAGGAAGAGTGAGAGGACTTGAGAGAAAGAGAGATAGAGAGAGAGAGAGATTAGGGGGCTGAAGATAGAGGGAGGTAGGCGATAAAGAGAGTGGGAGGAAGGACGAGAAAGAGGACTTCAGAGAGAGAGAGAGAGAGAGAGAGAGAGAGGTTGATGGGGGAATATAGAGGGTTGTAGGGGAGAGAGAGAGAGAGAGAGAGAGAGGTTGATGGGGGAATATAGAGGGAGGTAGGAGATAAAGGGAGAGAGAGGAAGGAAAATAGAGGGGACTTGACAGAGAGGATTAGAGAGGGAGGGATAGAGATATGGAGTTGGAGGGGAAGAGAGGGAGGATAGAGAGATGGAGGTGGATGGGGAGAGAGGGAGGGATAGAGAGATGGAGTTGGATGGGGAGAGAGGATGGATAGAGAGATGGAGCTAGATGGGGAGAGAGGATGGATAGAGAGATGGATTTGGACGGGGAGAGAGGGAGGGACGAAGAAATACATAGAGAGTGACAAGTGGAGAGAGAGAGTGGGTGAAAATGGAGAGATGGAGAGAGATTCTGTATATTTTGGGGTGATATAAAGAGAATAAGAAGAAGATATGGAGAGAATGGGGGAGAGAAGAAGAGATAGAGGCATAGTGACAAAGTTAGAAGGTGTGTGTGTGTGTGTGTGTGTGTGTGTGTGTGTGTGAGAGAGAGAGAGCGAGAGAGATGAAGAGAGAGAGTGGAGAGAGGTAGGGAAAGAGAGATGGAGGGGAAGAGAAAGGGAGTTAGGAAGAAATTCATAGAGAGTGAAATTTGGACAGAGAGAGAGGAGTGATAAAGAATATGGAGGGAGAGCGAGAGAGGATACCAGGAGGGAAGAGAGATAGAAGCAGGGGAGAGGGAGGGAGGGGGATGAGAGAGAGAGAGGGAGGGAGAGGAGGAGGGAGTGAGAGATATATATATTGGAGAAAGGGAGTCTATGTTTTGGGGTTGATATAGAGAGGCAAAGGGAGATAGATATATATATGGAAGTTGAAGAGAAAGAAGAGATAGATGGAGACAGGGAGGAAGGCAGAAAAAGATTGATAAATATGGAGCGAGAGATTATGTGTGTTTGTGGGGGTGAGATAAAGAGACTAAGAAGGAGAGATGGAGGGACATATAGATATATATGGAGGGGGAGAGAGGGAAGAATATTTCTTACAATAGATGCATTGATTTTATTGTAGATGGTGATTTCTAATTCTATTTGATTGCTTGCACTAGAAGCATCGATTTTATTGTAGATTTTGATTTCTAATGATATTTTATTACTTGCACTAGATGCATTGATTTCAATGTATATGATTTCTAATTGTACTTGATTGCTTGCACTAAATGCATTGATTTCAATGTACACGGTGATTTCTAATCCTATTTCATTGCTTGCACTAGATGCATTAATTTAAATGTAAATGTTGATTGATGATTATATCTGATTGCTTATACTATATGCATTCATTTCAATATAAATGATTTCTAATCATATTTTATTGCTTGCACTAAATCCATTGATTTCAATGTAGATGGTGATTTATAATCCTATTTGATTGCTTGCACTAGATGCATTGATTTTAGTGTATAGGTTGGTCTCTATTCCTATTTTCTTACTTGCACTACATGCATCAATTTGATTGTAGATTTTGATTTCTAATCCTCTTTGATTACTTGCATTAGATGCATTGATTTCTGTGTAGATATTATTTTCCAATATTATTTGATTTCTTGCATTAGATGCATTGATTTCATTGTAACCAAAAAAAATTATTGACAATGTAGAACGCTTTTGTGTTATAGTAATTAAACCTAATAATGTCGGAGAGCAAGAGAGACAAGGTATGATGTTTACTACAAAAAATCGAGCTAAATATTTAAATGGCTTATGATTTATGATTTCTATTGTCTTTTTCATATAATCGATATGAAAAGATGACAAAACTAACAAGGGTGTCAATAAGAATCTTAGAAGAAAATAGTTTGAGATTGACGACAATTAAGGCTCTTTGTAATTGACTACATTCTTATTATTCACATTTTATATCATTCAATATTATTATATTTTCAGTTTGCACTCAAAAATTTTATTTCATCATTTTTCATAATTAAAGTTATTTTACAATATTTATCATCTCAACAAACTCAAGTAACTAAGAAAATTTAAAATTAAACTGGCTCGATAAATTTCAAACATATTTAGCATATTTAAAATGGCTATATTAATATTAGATGTATTTAGATATTTTTGATAAAATTAATCATATGTTCCTCATATTATTGATATATTTTCCTTGGTCGCACATGACTGAAACCAGCCTAGATCCATCTTAACTAAGGTTCTATCAAGTGCCACGAGGGATCACATCTCTCGAGGTGCAAACCTTTCCTCAAATTTTTCACTCAAAAAAGAGGTTTGCACCTCGAGAGATTTGATCCCTCTTGGCGCTTGACAGATCCGTAGTTAATATGGATCTAGGCTGGTAACATACCTTAAAAATGTAAAAGATGAATGATGCTATGGTCGTGGGAGTTAAAACATAAAAGGTTGCAACATATACATATATGAGTATGTGACAATGAGTGAATTTGGAACTTTTGCATTAGGATAATTCATACTTTACCATCGTCGTCATGATATTTTAACGGAATAAATCCACTATGAGTGACTATCAAAGTAATGGGTAATCAATTAACGCACGGAGGTTAACAAATATAATTATGAAAATAAGAGCTATTTTTCCAATGTCATATGAATTAAAAATAAAAGATAATAATATTGTTTTTAATTGTGATATAAGATATATATTGATGTAAATGTTACAAACATAAATAAATAACTGTGATAATCACATTATAAAATTGGGTTTTATTTAAAAAATAAAATTAAATATATGCATTTTACTTGAATTATTGTTTTTATGAGAGTCTTTGAAGTATGTTGAAATTTTTTTACCATAATTCATCATGGTAATCATGGTCAACCATGCTGAGGCGGGTTCAATTATAAGTAACCATAATAAATGAAAGTCAAACATGATTTATCCTTTATATCCTTAGTCAACCATGTTAATCATAACCACTCATGTCAAATATAATATTCTTCTTATTCCATGGTCAACCATGGCAATCATTGCCAATCATGTTTAAATGAGGTTATCCATGGTCTATCTTGACTAACATGGAAGACCCTCTTCAACCATGGTAAACCCAGTTCAATCATTAATGTAACCATTTTTGTAACATTAATTTAATTTTGGCATTGTCATTAATGTTACATCAACCATGGTCAACATTAATATTTCATTACTATAAGAATTTAGCAATGCTCTAACATGGTAAACCGTGGTAAGACAAGGCTAACCATAACCTTTCGTCTTAATCCTTTGTAACATTAATGTAACATCACCTCAACATTAATGTAATAATGTAACCATGGTCAACATTAGTATAAAATTTTTAGGTTCATTTAACACTAATACATTGTTACATATATTTTTGAAGAGGATCAACCTCATTAAACCACTGTCAACCTTAGTGAACCTTATTCGACCATGTTCAACCATCGTAAAAAAATCTACACCACACACACCAACCATTAACTAGCACAACCAAATTAGTAAATGTGTTTGATATACAATGATCGACTAAATTTTCTATATTTTATACACCAATTGGTATATGAGAATGACGTTGTTCGTCATATCTCAACCACATTTACTAATGTGGTTATTCTAGTTATAAGTTTTATAATTCAAGTGGTCTAAGTAAGAGTAGGATAAGTTAGCTAAATAAAATGTTAAAAATGAATTCCTCTTTATGCTAGCTTTATTAGTTAATAATTCTATATTTGTTTTCACTAACGACATTTATTTTTTATTAATATTTTTTGCGTTTAGAGGCGCACTCTGCAACCCAGTATGAGGGAGATTTATAATTCTTTTGTTCTAAACAAAATATGCCTTTGCTCTAAATATAAAATAAATGTCGATTGTAATAAAAATAAATGAATATACATATTTGGTTAGTTTAACTAAAAGAATTAATAATCTCACTCTTATTTTTTTGGTTATAAATTAAAAAAAATATCAACTATGATAAACAAAAAAAAATGAATATACATATTTGGTTAGTTGTAACTAAAAGAATTATAAAAAACTAATAATTCCACTGTGAGTCTGCTCGCTTCATTATTAATATTATCCACCATAAAGACTGAACTGCAGTTTGCATACATATGATCTCCTCAAAAATGATATTACATCGTTTTATTATACATAATTGTATGGTGGATCCTTGCTCATTACTCTCAATATTGTTTTAATTCCCATAGGCGAAAAAACCCTACCTATAGTGTTAGTTTCTTGTACAATCCTCGATTTCTCTATGAATGACACATTGGGCATTAGTAGAAGAAGTTTCAAGGGTTTATTTATTGCATGTGTATGGCGTGAAATTCACCTAGATCATTCCTTGACATCGTGATAATAATTCGTTCATTAGTCACTTTTTTGGTTTCGTAGTGTTAGGGTCCTATAAGTATAGGATTCATAATTTGGAATTGACTTATGATAGTCTTGTAAATATGTACATACTTTGCCTTTTGCAAGTTGTTTTCCCATATTTTGTAAAAAATAAAAAATAAAAAATAAAATCAAAAAAACGGTAAAAGTCCTAAAAGAAAAATCAAAGGACTTAGAAAAAATATAGACCCCAAAAGAAAAAAGAAATAAAACATGAAATTGTTCAAGTCCAAATGCCACTACTTTTTACTTTGTTACTGATGATTATGCCAGAGTGTTAATAAATTCCATAATCCATGATGAGTTGAACTGCTTAAACTTGACTTGTCATGATTTCAATTTTATTGTTGTAGAATAGTGAATAAAGATTAGTTAGACAGTTTAATCCTGACTAATCAGTAGATAGGTAGAGAATAAAGAGAAGCTCAACAGTTTAATTTGAGCCCTCGGATGAAATAAGGTAGAAGTAGATAGTTTTTATTGCTTTCAAAAGAATAAATGTTCAAGGTTGCTAGCTCAAATGGACTTGAAAAATGGAAGAAAAAATGTTAGATTAAAGTTGGGTAGGTAGAAAGAAGTGGGAAGAAGCATATAAATATCCATCACCGGGAAAAAATAACTAATT
This sequence comes from Pinus albicaulis, assembly GCA_034641835.2. NCBI lineage: Eukaryota > Viridiplantae > Streptophyta > Pinopsida > Pinales > Pinaceae > Pinus > Pinus albicaulis. The sequence goes on along the minus strand of CM076576.1, from coordinate 751,805,009 downwards.
TCCCATCCGTTATAGTTATTCTGCATTCTATACTTTTAGTCAAAGGGGCTCAGAGCATTTCTCTGACTTCTGTTGAGACTGGACCCAAGGCTCAATGACTGTTAGTTGAAATTTTTGAATTTCTATATTAATCCCTAATTATCATTATTTACCTTACATTTCATCCATCACAACTCAAAATCTTAAGTAAAGAACTCTTCTTACTTAATGATACATGAAAGCCCATCTGATTAACTCCCTCCATCATACATAGCATAAAAACCCTCAAAAACATTATATCCTAAGTAAAAGTGATGACATTATGAATGATAAAGCCTTGCTTTAAGTTTTCACTTTTCTTAGTTATATTAGTGTATTTTTGATGTATTACATTGTCCCTTGTCATATTAACTTTTGACTTATGCTATTAAATCCCCAAAATGACCTTATCCTACCTATATAATTCCCTTTATGTTAAATATCCCCTTAAAACCCACTATTATATAGTTTTTAGACCACATTTAATATGCACATGCGGAATTAAAATCCCAATTTATACTCCCATTGGTCTAAAACTAACATTAATCAAATACCCCGACCCCTATGGTTATAGACCCCTCCAAAAGTCTAAAACTATATAATAAAACTAAAAATGCAAATCCGCTTTTATCGCATATCTTATGTACTTCTAAAAGTGCTATAACATTTTCCTACCCATCACATTTTATCGTAAGTGTTAAAGATATATTAAGTCTTTTTTATAAAGATTTAAACCCCTGCTCCTTTGTAAATGCACTTACCTCCCCGCATAAACTCAAGCCAGGGTTAAAGTGTGACCTTCCCATTATATAAAACCTCAAGTTTTATATAAAATCAACCCAAGGATAAATCTTATAATCCCGCTCCATGCGCCCCCACTCACATACATTTTAAATCCCTTTTAAACTACACATAATCCCCGCTTATATATAACCTATTCAGATATAAAACTTTGGTTATAATGAATATAAGACATAGGTTTTATTACATTATTAATTGCCCAGCACATATTATTTAAACCCCGGTCCCACATCCGTTTGACCGCAACTTCCCAGCAAATCTCCACCGTTCGCTCCCTTTTCGATGATCTGACGATGCAAGATCCGTTTCACACTCATAACTTGATCACCTATCCGCAACCCAAATGGACGCGAAATGGGTGGTTTTCCCATTTCCGCCTCCTTCGACGTGCCACAAAACTATTCGATCGCATTCATTTCAATCTAAACCACTTACCACCAAGATCAAACGCGAAAACCACTGCTGGTTTCGCATTTCAAAATCTAAACTGCCTCCCGTCTTTGGATTATACCCGCATTTAATACGTTTAATAAATATTCATATCAAAGGTTAAAACCTTTGTTATGTTATTTTTCAGTGTTATTTGTGCATTCCGATTGATAAAAGACTCTACCTGACTACATCAAGCCTCCCGACTATGCTAAAATCCCTGAAATATGATTTTATCCTTGAAAACTCCCTATTTTCACCATATATTTCTATTTTGAAGACTAGTAAAGACTTTTTTGGATTCAACTATTTGAACCATACCTCGAATTTGACTATAAAAGTTGTAGAAGACCTTCCGACCTTCAAAATACCTACAGCCGAGGTATTTCTCATCAATTTTAACCTACAATTTCTAAAGTTAAAACCATTTATAAGTGAAGCCAAACCTGAATTAGAGAATTCATCCAAATAGTTTCCCCAAAAATGCTCAAAAACAGGGCAAACCCTCACAATTCTTTTCCAGAAATTGTTGTTCACGTAAAATCCTTTTCAAAACCAAATTCCTCAGTTAAAGATCCCTAAAAGATCAATTCCACATCTAGAAAAGGTTTTAAAACCTGCAGATCTCCTCAAAGACACTTTTACAGTTCAGATCATTCAGAAAACCTGTGTTTTATGTCTTATACTAGTTTTTACCCATCCCAGATTCCTGAATTTAGCAATAAAGCACCCATTGAGACTATATTTCCCTAGGAATTTCTGAATAAACCCTCTGATTTTCAAGAAATTGAACTATTGCAAACTGTTTAATCTTGCTCTAGTTGTAAAAAATAACTAAGAAAAAAATGACATCCAAAGCTGGGGGATCTAGGCTTGTTAAACCTGGAGGATCCAAGCCTCCTAAGTTAGAAGCATCAAAATCCATAAAGTCCACTCCTACACTCACTGCAAAAACCACTGTGTCTGTCACTCCCCTTCAGCCACCAGTACCCAATGAAGAAACTATCCCCTTGACTGATATGGATTATAAAATTGCAGACCCTGTGGTAGAATTCAACCTATTAGAAGTTCACAATTGGTGTTATGAAACTTTCCTAGATAAAGATTACATGCCTATCCGGGAGACAAATTTACCCAAATATGTAGTCCCAGTAACACACCCTGGTTAAGACCTGGTAAGATTGTGCCAAAAGTACTATGTTCCAGATCAAAGAGAAATTGTAAATGCTGATAGGGAGATTCTATTTTCTATCACTGCAGAGTCTATAAATGAAATGTTGCAACTACAGTTTGACCCTAAGGCATTCCCCCTATCCATTCAAGCATTAACTCAGTTATATTTGGGATTGGATTTCCCTAAGAGATTTATGATTTTCCAAAACTTTATGCCATCTCATTTGGAAATTCCAAAGCTAAATCCACCTTAATCCACTTCCAAATTTCCTGAAGGGTCCAAACATGTGATATCAATGCTTTCTTTCATACTAGGATACTTCACTGATGAATCCATCCTTGGTTTTTTATCTACTTTATCTTCTGATCAGCCTCCTGTTATGATTTTTTACCATGCCAGGTTTATAGCTGATTGTATCCATCAGCAATTGACCAAACTACCCACTTAAGGGGTGTTCAGATATTCATCATACTTATTTCACTTGTTCTTGTATTTTCAATCTGACAAGTTTCGAATTGCATTACAAAAAATGGACTTAGAGGGCCAGCCTCTATTCATTGTTTTCTGGACCACCTTACTAAGGAAAGAAAGCAGTGATTTCAGTTTTACAGAATTTTCAGATCTGTTTCTCCAACAAGCAACGAGTTTATTATATAAAGTAGAGTAGCCTAGGATAAGTGAGGACATGAAGAGAATATTGCAGTTATCATAACAATGCAAGATGGGGGACTGGTATTTGTATGAAAAGCACATAGAATTGAGGATCTTTGGATCAAATCTACTGCCTTACAAATTGCCAAATTATTTGACTATCAGAGTCTTTGTATTAGAATACTTAAGAAAGGTTTTAAACTCCGATTCCATTAATTTCATGGCTTCTAAAAAAAAAACTCAGTTCAAGTTGAAAAATTAGATTGGTCCTTTTATTGTAAATAATAGAAATGTTGAAAAGGAAATAGAGAAAAGATTATCAGAGTTAAAATTTCAGGAAATCTTCCCTTGGAATTATGACCCTCAAGGCATTCTCAGCAATATAAGGGTCAACTGTAAACTGCCTCCTTTCATACATGAGCCCAAGCCAGAGATTGAAAAATTTGCAAATCAGACAGAATGGGTAGAAAACACGTTGATAGATACAATCATCAATGCAGAGCCAGCAGAAAACATGGATGTTACACAAACTATGGTAGTTGCAAAGTATACTGAAACCTCTGCCAAAAGAGGCAGAGATGAGGGAACCTATACAGCTGAGACCACCACATATACTAAATTCAAGTTGATTTACAATAAAAGGCTCAAATTCAGGTCCATAGGGAAAGAAAAGGTTATTGATGTTGAGGATACAAATGAGCCTGAGGTAAAAAATGATGAGGCTACAGTAATAATAAAAGAGACTCTTGTATATATACAAAAATATCAAACAACAGGTGAACAGGATACTCAGATGATCGAAAGATAGAAAAACATGGAGGCTTCTTCCTCACACACAGTGGAGGAAAAAGACCCAGACATCAAAGAAAGATTTAAGCAAATAAAACAAAAGAATGAAGAGATCAAAAGTTGGATTTACTCTCAATTTCTTAAACATAAGCCAAGGAATCAAAACAGGTTACTTAGTGCCTTTGATTATACAACAAAAAAGATGATCATGTATTTTCTACAACCAACTACTCCAACTCCAAAAAAAGTGGTTGATTACATGAAGACCGAATTTGAAATAGATGCTGAAAGTATTCATGAACTTGACCAGATAGAATTTCATAGGCACAACTCCGAAATGCTATATTCAACAGTTGTGACAAAGGCCATGAGTCTTAAAAAATTGCAAAATATAGTTTTGAATTTGCAGGATCAGACGAAACTTGATAAGGCATCCATTTATGCCAAGGATCTAAGGATTAAGTCCTTAGAAGACTTAGTTTTGCAGGTGGGAGTTGATACTTCAGATATTCAAGCTGCTAAAATACTGATTAAAAAGAAAAATGAAGACATTGTTGCTTTGAGGAAATAGCTGAAGCTTCCTCAAAGTGAGCACCCTCAAAATAAAGAAATTCTTCAAGAGAAGACAGAGAAAGAAGACATGATGCAGTTGATTCTGAAACTAACTGCTCAAATAAAACAAATGGAAACATAATTGGATCAACTTGTGAAAGAGAAAGAAACTACCAAAGAAGCTGAAGATCCAATTATTCCCACAATCATACCAGTAATTACCACAGCTGTACCCTCTACATTGGGAGAAAAATTAGCACCTAATGTACCATTGGAAACTACAGTGCCAGTGCATTCAGCTACAAAATCAACAACATATTCTTCAACCACAAAGGTACAACACACAGATGATGGTGGGTAGATAGTAAAGGCTATGGAGGAATTTTCACTAAAAAAACATGAAATTAATAGTTTAAAGATAATGATTCGGAATATGGAAGTCTCTAACAAAGCAGCATTAATCAATGCCAACAATTATGAGCAAAGGGCCAAAAGACTTGAAGAGAAAATCAAAAGCCTTTAAAAAGACTTGAGTTTCACTGCACAAACTTTTTACATAAGAAATTACCTTTGGACCAATATAATTGATGTCATTCATCTCCAATGGCCATCAATTCAAATTATCTATGAATAGAGAGACTTGCTCCTAGCAGCCCAAGTTGAAATTCAAAAGACAAAAGAAGAACTAGCAGATAAACCAGCACAAGCATTGAAGCTAATCACTTTCTTGAATAGTAAAAACAGAACAGAGCTAGAGGAATTACAGGTACAGGATAGGATAAAGACCATTTTGCAGTTCAAGAAGATTCTGACAAAGAGAAATCTAAAGAACACTTCAGAGGAAAAATGTGATGCTATGAATATTTCAATAATCAAGTTCTTAACAAAATACACTATGCTAAGACAAGCTGGTATTCCAGATATTCATGTCTTCAATGAGAAGTTGATGAACCAAAAAGAGTATGACAAGAAGATAATGGATTATGCAAAAGAACAAGTCAACAAGCCACTACCACAAGGCTCTCCCACAGGAAAGGTTATTCTTGAATATATTGAAGACTTGTTTTTTCTTCAAAATGAGATCAATCATCTTTTTATCTTTAAGCCTAATTTTTCCAAGTACACAGATGTTGATGAAAACTTCCGGAAACTCAAAAATGTAAAAATACCAAATGCAAAATAGTGGCAGGCTTTTACAGATTTAATGTAGCAGTGAAAGGGCAGGACAGTGAACAAAACTACTTCAGAAACAGTCAATGAGAAAATGAAATAAATAAAACATTCAACTGATTTTTTACTGCTAGCAGTTTTCTTTTTACTGCAGTAAAAGAGTAAAAAATAACAGTGAAAGTGTATCAGGGTCAAAGGGACAACATTAAAGTGTATAAGACAAAAGAGTATAAGTGAAGGCAGCTCCAACAAAGATATTTCATAAGCAGTTAGTTAGCAGGACATCTTGCCAATAAAGGCTCCTTGATTAGATTAAGTTGTTCTATATATTTTGGATAAGAGGACAGCTTGCTAGTTTGTTAAGCAGTTGTCCCTCTAATTTTGTGAAGATATTTTATTTTCCTAAAGATATTCCTACATCTCTCTAAGATATTTGTAAACAATATTTTGTATAAATACTTCTGCATTAGAAGTATTATGTGTGGAAAAAAATTTCTAAGATTATTATAGAAATTTGCTGATACATTGGAGGCTTTCATGTGTTGAATTCAAAAGTAGAAGATTGGACAAAGAAAATTGGACATCATAATTCAGGATTCTCGCGATAAGTTAAAGAGTAAAGTGCATCTATCTTTTCATTGTTTATTTTCTGAGTTCCACTCATTTCATTATGTGTTTTTCTTTCTTAATGAGTAACTAGGAATATTACTTCAGGACTAGCTTATGGCTCCCTGTCTTAACTAAGTTACCATTTAAATGTTTTCAACTAATTTCCGGTGTTAGAAATTCTTAACTACTCCTACTCCCGTTTGACTCCTGCCTCCTTCCTCTATTGTCCGGATCAAAGGATCCTTCATTTCCCTTTGTCCTAACTACACCATTTCGTCAAAAACCTTTTACCCAAAGCTCTGAGCATTATCTATCTTTCCCTAACTGTATTTTCATCCTTTCGGCATTGCCTTCTAGTATTGTTATCTAGACTTAGACTCCATTAGCCCAATGGTCAAGTAGATTTCTCCCTAGTTTACCTTTAAGTGATTTTTTCCCACCAAACCAATTCAAAACCAAAACCAATTGTTCTATCATAACTAGCCTAAAACACTAAGCAAAAATGAAGTTAAATCATAAAGAGAAGGCCCTCTCTGAAATTTAGGAAGGCTAGATCTTAGATTTCCAAAGTAGGTTTGTGGTTACCCCTAGTGTTCTTTGACTAGAAACTCAAATCCCATAACTTAAGAAATTACTAGGGTGATAACATACTGGCGACCATACTGGGGACTTAACCAATCTCTAGTCTTAAATTTAGTCTTGAAGGAATATCTTTAATTTATATTTTCTACTTTAAGATTTTTTTTAAAGGTTGTGGGTATTTAAAAACAGTCATTATAGCTTCTAGGAAAACCTACTACACTAGGTCTAATCCGGACCCTAACCCTGCAGTGATAGTAGACAACCCAGAACAGATTGGAAAAAAGAAAAAACAGATTGTCAATTTAGAGACTGAAGTACCATTAAGAAAAGAAAATTCTTTACCCAAAGAGTTAGTGAGCTTAACTGATATAGATTTTGATTTCAAGTTTGAACAATCATTGTTTAAAAATAAATCTGAAATTGACTTGAAAGATATTGTAATAGATCATGTTTTTACTTCATTTTTGAATGCAAAACAAAAAATTATTTCAGCAAGAATAAAATCAAACAAATCTGAATCTCAAAGTCAAATAGAAAAAATTAATGTTACATTGATTAAAGACATTGATGAAGCCATTGAATTAGCCCATTTATTGTCTTACATCAAGCCACGGTTTCTCAATTGCACACAACAATAATTCCAGCAGCAAATTCAACTCTGTATGCTGTCACCTCATTTTTAGATCCCGCTGCAAGTTCATCCACAGAAAAATTTAGTCCTAAGTTGCCTTTATAGCCTAGGATATTATTCCCCTCATCCACTCAATCCACTGCATCCACTAGTTTTATAAGCACTACATCTTTATTTCCAAGTAATTCCATATATATACCAGCCTCTTTTCCAAGTTCTTCAAGTACAGCTTTAAGCACATCAGCTACCATATCCAGCACTGCTCCTATCATCACTATTATACCTCCCAGTTCAACAAAAATTCAAGCCATGGTTTCTAGGTATGCTCCCCTTGTCTTACCCCAAAACTTCCATGATATGCCTTAGGATTATCAAAAAAATGTACCATTATTTGATGGTCTTTTCCAATATACTGCTCAACAACATGTTACAAAAATGACAGACTACTGTGAAATTTATGAAATTGATGAGTCAGATGTCCAAATGAGGTTATTTGCCCAAAGTTTGACAGGAGAAGTAAAAAAATGGTTTAAAAATTTAGCTGCTAGTAGTATAGTTGATTTAGCTGCATTTCATAGAATATTTTTAAATAAATGGGAAAAGAAAAAGAACCCCCTTAAAATTTTGTCTGAGTTTGATGCTTTAAAAAGATCCCCTAATGAGTCTGTACAAGATTACTGCACTAGGTATAACAGTATTTATAATGCCATTCATGCAGCTCTTAAACCCACACCATACTCTGTTCTGCTCAAATTCCCTAATGGATTTGATACATATATGGCATATCAATTGAGAGAAAGAGATGCTCAAACATTAGAACAGATGCAATTAAATGTTGTTAGTGTAGAAATTAACATTTTAGCTAAAAAGGTGAGACTTAGGAATAAAAGGAGAGTCACAATCAAAGAGGAAACATCAAATTCAGATGCTAAATTGGATTTATTTGCTAAAACTTTAGAAAGGGTGGTTGATAGATTAGATAATATTGAAAGAAAACCACAATGGGATAACCAACCTCAAATCAGAAATCCCAATTTCAAAGAAAACAATAACCTTGGAAAAGCTAAGGAAACCTCTCCAAACCAAAACATTAGGCCCCCATTTCAAAAGAACTATGCTGAGAGTTCTCAAAATAATGATGAAGATGAGGATAACATCAATCTAATAATGGGGATAGATGAAAACAACACTCTTTTCCTCACTTAGGAGGATCAAGAACTCTTTGAGCTTCAACAACTCAAAGTAGAATCTGGTGAATCATTTGACTATAAACAAGGTTATGACTTTTCTATTAACGAAATTCACAGCCAGTATAACCTGAGAAGCAAGAAAAAAAATGATCCTTCTACTAAAAAAAACTCTCAAAACCAAACTAAAAAGAATGTAGAAGCACCAAAAACAAAGATTTTGCAAATTCTCCCAAAGGAAAACAAGCAAAATTCCAATCCTCCCAATCCCAAAAAATTGCCAAGTCCAAAAATTATTGACATCACTGAAGAAGTGGCCCAATCCTCTAATAATTCCTAAAAGGAAAACACTACCAAAGCCCCTAATTCAGTAAAATCAGAAATTCCTGATCCTAAGAAGAATCCTACTGATTCTAAATCAACAAATCCCAAAACTGTTAAGACCAAAGCTTTTGCAGAAAGTTCAAAATCTGAAAAAAATTCTGCTGCCCCTGAATCTGTCCCTGAAAAGTGAACTAAAGACAACAAAAGTCAAGAAACTCAGACAGAGAACAATAGGACAACTCAAGATAAAATTACATCTCCTGAAATTCATGAAAAACCCACTCAGATAACTGTCACAAAAGATGAACTAATTCAGATTAGTAAATCTCAACCAACATTTAATATTCAAACTGGAATAGCAAAGTTAAAGATACCAATTCCTTTAACAGAATTAGTAAAGAATGACTTGTATAGATCAACGATTACTGAGACTTTGAATATGAATGATTGTGAAGATGTCATTAATCTAAATGATGATCAGCCTGAATTAATTTTTGGCCCTGATGTAAATGGTAAGCATTCAGATGGATCAGTTCCTCCCTTCTATATCATTCTTACTATTCATGATCAAATTTTACACAATGCAATGTTAGATTCAGGAGCTTCCCACAACTTAATGCCAAAAGCTATCACAGAAACTCTGAATCTAGAAATAACAAGGCCTTATAAAGATTTGTTCTCTTTTGATTCAAGCAAAGTTAAGTGCATAGGATTGATAAAATAATTATGTGTGAATTTGGTTCAGTATCCTAGTAAAAGTATGGTTATGGATATTGTAGTAGTTGACATCCCACCAAAGTATGGTATGCTTCTTTCTCGCTCATGGGGAGCTAAGTTGCAGGGATCTCTACAATTGGACATGAGCTATGCCACCATATCAGTGTTTGGACAACCTAAGAAACTTTATAGAGAAATTTTAATGAAATACATGGTTAGCAGTGCTGAGAGATCAATAAATTACCCAATTTACTCAACACCAACTGATCTTGACTCTTTCATTTTATGTAACTCTGATAATAATGAAATCCAAACTGAATTAATTGACATAAAGCCTAAACTAAACAATGATAATATTTTTCATGAAGCCCTTTGGCACTTAGAATTTGATGGCTCAGTGAACAAGTCAGGAGCAGGAGCTGGAGTGTGGGTCACAAACATTGAGACCAGTCATTCAGAAGGACATGCCTTTAGACTCAACCTCAAATGCACCAACAACATGGCAGAGTATGAGGCACTTATCTTAGGCCTCCAAATCCTCAAAAAATTAGGAGGTAAGATAATTTTAATCATGGGAGATTCGGAATTAGTCATTAAACAAATAAATGTTGAATATTCTGTTCATAATCCTAGATTAGCCAGATATAGAACTATAGCAACTGATTTGGTTGATGATTTACTAGAATGTAAGTTTGCTACTATTCCTAGAAAGCAAAATTTGCAAGCACATTGCCTAGAAACTTTTGCTAGCACATGTAACTTACCTTTTCAACTAACACATAGATATACTGTTGAAGTTAAATATAGACCCATTGTCCCAGACAATGTCAAATACTGGTAGATTTTCTCTGAAGATGAACAGATTTACCATTTTTTGAATAATGAGGATGAATTTCAAAATTGTAAGATAGACATAGATGGTAATTCAGATTCAGAATGTAATTTAGATTCAGATCTTAATTGTGAAATAGATAACATAGATGTACATAAACTTACCAAACCCACTATATTTACTCAATCTGGCATAGATAACTTAGAAAAGGTAGATATAGAGGAAATAATTGAAGATGAAATTGAGATGTTAGATTTAAAAGATAATTTTTTTCCTAAAGTTTTAACTCCTTTGGAGGACCTGTTTGATTCCAATGATGTGCCCAAAAAGCCTAAAATGGAACCAGTCAAGTCTGACATTGAAGAATGTAACATTGGGATAGAAACAAAACCAAAAATGATCAAATTTTCAAAATCTTTACCCCCTCAAGAAAAAGAAAAATACATTGAACTTTTAAAGGAATATCAAGATGTGTTTGCATGGAGTTATGAATATTTAAAATCATATGACACAAACATAATTCAACACAAGATTCCTATAAAAGATGATCAGAAACCATTTAAACAAAAATTGAGGAGGATTAATCCTGTCTTATTACCTTTGATTGAAAAAGACGTTAAACACATGTATGATGCTCAAATCATTGTACCAATCAGATATTCTGACTGGGTTTCGAACTTAGTACCTACAAGAAAGAAAACTGGTGAAATCAGATTATGTGTAGACTTTAGGAATCTTAATAAAGTATCTTTGAAAGATAATTACCCTTTACCAAAGATGCACCACATTTTGCAAAGGGTAGTTGGTTCTTCCAGGATATCTTTATTGGATGGTTTTTTAGGATACAACCAAATACTTGTTCAAAAAGAAGATCAACCTAAGACAACTTTTACCACTCCTTGGGGCACTTTCATGTATGTGAAAATGCCTTCTGGTTTGATGAATGCTAGAGCTACCTTTCAGAGGGATATGGACATAGCCTTTGCAAAAGAAATACATGAATTCTTGGTTATATATTTAGATGATATTACTGTTTTTTCTAAGTCAGATAATGAACATTTGGATCATCTGAGACAAGTTTTCATTAAATGTAGAAAATTTGGTATATCTTTAAACCCCAAGAAGAGTCTTTTTGGATTAGAGGAAGGTAAGTTACTAGGACACATAATCTCAAAAGAGGGTATTAGGATAGATCCTGTAAGGATAGAAGCCATACTAAACATTCACCCACCTAGGAACATCAAAGAGTTACAAGCATTTTTAGGTAAAATTAACATTTTGAGAAGATTTATTTCTAACTTAGCAGAAATCATAAAAGAACTGAATAACATGCTTAAAAGGGACTCTGTTTTAAAATGGACAATTGAAGCAAAACAATCATTCGAATCCATTAAACATGCTTTAACAAAAACACTAGTCCTAATCAGTACAGACTTCAAGAAATATTTTATAATCTTTTCATTTGCCTCAGAACATACCATAGCTGCAGTTCTACTGCAAAAAAATGATCAAGGTTTTGAACAGCCTATAGAATTTTTTAGTAAAACCCTTAGATATGCACCTTTGAAATATAACATAATGGAAAAAAAAGCTTTAGCCTTGGTTAAAGCCATAAAATATTTCAGAGTGTACCTTCTTTACTCCCACATTATTGCCTATGTCCCTAAGTCTGTAGTCAAAGATATTCTTACACAGGATGGGCCAGATCGAAGAAGAGGAAAGTGGATTTCCACTATCCTTGAATATGACATAGAGATTAAACCAACCAAGCTCATAAAAGGACAAGGTTTAGCCAGACTGATGGTTGAATCCAATTGTAATGCTTTATATTTAAATTTTATTGCCTAGGTTGATGACCAGGAAGAGATGGCGACTCCATCGATCAGTGAAGCCTTTCTAGACTCACCATGGTACTCAGATACTATCTTTGTACTTACAAATTTACAAGCTCCTCCTGTATTAACTAGAACTAAAGCTAGATTCACCAAAATTAAAGCAATGAGATATTGTATTCTAGATAATGTGCGTTTTTGGAAAGAACAAAGTGGTATATTACTTAACTATTTACTGAAATCAGAAGCTGACAAAATTCTTGAATAATTTCATGCAGATTACTGTGGAGGGCACTTATACTGGGAAAGTACAGTAGATAAGATTCTTAGAGCTAGTTTCTACTGGCCTACTTTATTTGCTAATGTGAAAAAATTTGTTCCCTCATGTCACAAATGTCAGATTTTTGAAGGAAAAAAGAAATTGTTACCTTTACCCCTGAAACCTATTTCTACTGAGATGCCATTTAAACAATGGGGTTTAGACTTCATTGCAGAAATTCAACCTCCATACTCTGGCCAACACAAGTGGATTTTTACTACCACAGATTACTTTACTAAGTGGATTGAAGCCATTCCAACCAGACAAGCCACTGACTCAGTCATTATATCTTTCTTAGAAAACAACATTTTATCTAGATTTGGATGCCCACATAAAATTATTACTGATAATGCAGTTGCATTTAAATCTAAGAAAATGATTTCCTTTTGCCACAAGTACCATATTACCCTAGGCCACTCTACTGCTTATCACCCTCAGGGTAATGGCCTAGCTGAATCTTCTAATAAAAGCCTTGTGAGTATTATTAAAAAACTACTTGAAGATAACAAGAAAACTTGGAATAAAAAGTTAGTCTATGCCTTATGGGCATATAGACTTACTACCAAGAAGTTAATTGGAACATCTCCTTACCAGATTGTATATGGGATGGATGCAATTTTCCCATCATCTTTAGGTGCTCCAGTAATGAAAATTATCCAAGAATAACAAGTAGAACTTAATGATATATAAATAAGGATAAATCAAACTATTCATCTGCAACAGACAAGGGAAGAAGCATATGAAAAATCTCAAGTTATTGAGGAAAAGATCAAGAAAATATTTGATAAAAGAACTAAAGAAGATGACTTTTCCATTGGAGATAAAGTGTTAAAATAGGATTCCAGGAGAGAAGAAAAATGCAAGCATGGAAAGTTTGACTTTCTATGGAAAGGGCCCTATGAAATTTATGGATATAGGGGTAACAATGCTTTCTTCATCAGAGATTTGGATGGAAATGATATTCAAGATGGACCAGTTAATGGTATAATGCTCAAACACTACTATTCCTCTGAGTTAACCAATAGTTAGTCCCAATTACTTTGTACATCATTGTAAATATTCATTGAAGTTGTTTAGATTGGATTGGATATTCTATTTCCAAAGTTGAAGCATGGAGTGAAGGCCCTAAGCTTTGAAGAGTAAAATGTCATAAATATGAGTTTTTTGCAGAAAACAGAAGACAAATACTAGATCATCATGGTTAAAATTGAAGGCTACTAGTCTTAGAGTTCTTGACATTTCACCAGGAAATGCCATCCCCATGTGAAGTCGTTGTTAGGGTCCTATCAGTATAGGATTCATAATTTGGAATTGACTTATGATAGTCTTGTAAATATGTACATACTTTGCCTTATGAATGATAAAGCCTTGCTTTAAGTTTCACTTTTCTTAGTTATATTAGTATATTTTTGATGTATTACATTGTCCCTTCTCATATTAACTTTTGACTTATGTTATTAAATCCCCAAAATGACCTTATCCTACTTATATAATTCCCTTTATGTTAAATATCCCCCCAAAAACCCACTATTATATAGTTTTTAGACCAAAGTTAATATGCACATGCTGAATTAAAATCCCAATTTATACCCCCTTTGGTCTAAAACTAACATTAATCAAATACCCCGCCCCCTATGGTTATAGACCCCTCCAAAAGTCTAAAACTATATAATAAAACTAAAAATGTAAATCGGCCTTTATCGCATATCTTATGTACTTCTAAAAGCACTATAACATTTTCCTACCCATCACATTTTATCCTAAGTGCTAAATATATATTAAGTCTTTTTATAAAGATTAAAACCCCCGCTCCTTTGTAAATGCACTTACCTTCCCGCATAAACTCAAGCCAGGGTTAAAGTGTGACCTTCCCATTCTATAAACCTCAAGTTTTATATAAAATCAACCCAAGGATAAACCTTATAATCTCGCTCCATGCACCCCCACTCACATACATTTTAAATCCCTTTTAAACTATACATAATCCCCGCTTATATATAACCTATTCGGATATATAAAAAAAATTATAATGCATATAAGACATAGGTTTTATTACATTATTAATTGCCCAGCGCATATCATTTAAACCTCGGTCCCACATCTGTTCGACCGCAACTTCCTAGCAAATCTCCACCGTTCGCTCCCTTTCCGATGATCTGATAGTGCAAGATCTGTTTTGCGCTCATAACTTGATCACCTGTCTACAGCCCAAATCGATGCGAAATGGGTGGTTTTCCCATTTCTGCCTCCTTCAACATGGCACAAAACTATTCGATCGTGTTCATTTCAATCTAAACCACTTACCACCAAGATCGAACGCAAAAACCACTACTGGTTTCACATTTCAAAATATAAACTTCCTCTCGCCTTTGGATTAGACCCGCATTTAATACGTTTAATAAAGATTCATATCAAAGGTCAAAACCTTTGTTATGTTATTTTTCAGTGTTATTTGTGCAGTCCGACTAATAAAAGACTCCACCTCACTACATCAAGCCTACCAACTGTGCTAAAATATCAGAAACATGATTTTATTCGTGGAAACTCCCTATTTTCGCCATAGATTTCTATTTTGAAAACCAGTAAAAAAAATTTCAGATTCAGCTATTTGAACCAGAGCTCGAATTTGACTATAAAAGTTGTAGAAGACCTTCTGACCTTCAAAATACCTGTAGCCGAGGTATTTCTCATCAATTTTAACCTACAATTTCTAAATTTAAAACCATTTATAAGTGAAGCCAAACCTGAATTAGAGAATTCATCCATATAGTTTTCCCAAAAATGCTCAAAAACAGGGCAAACCCTCGCAATTTTTTTCAAGAAATCGTTGTTCACGTAAAAGCCTTTTTAGAACCAAATTCCTCAGTTAAATATCCCTGAAAGATCAATTCCATAGCTAGAAAAGGTTTTAAAACCTACAGATCTCGTCAAATACACTTTTACAGTTCAGATCATTCAGAAAACCTGTGTTTTATGTCTTATACCAGTTTTTACCCATCCCAGATTCCTGAATTCAGCAATAAAGCACCCATTGAGACTATATTTCCCTAGGAATTTCTGAATAAACCCTCTAATTTTCAAGAAATTGAACTATTTCAAACTGTTTAATCTTGCTCTAGTTGTAAAAAATGACTAAGAAACAAATGACATCCAAAGCTGGGGGATCTATGCCTGTTAAACCTGGAGGATCCAAGCCTCCTAAGTCAGAAGCATCAAAAGCCATAAATTCCACTCCTACACTCACTGCAAAAACCATTGTGTCTGTCAATCTCCTTCAGCCACCAGTACCCAATGAAGAAACTATCCCCTTGACTGATATGGATTATAAAATTGCAGACCCTGTGGTATAATTCAACCTATTAGAAGTTCACAATTGGTGTTATGAAAAGTAACTTGATAAAGATGACATGCCTATCTGGGAGACAAATTTACCCAAATATGTAGTCCCAGTAACACACCCTGGTCAAGACCTGGTAAGATTGTGCCAAAATTACTATGTTCCGGACCAAAGAGAAATTGTAAATGTTGATAGGGAGATTCTATTTTCTATCACTACAGAGTCTATAAATGAAATGTTGCAACTACAGTTTGACCCTAAGGCAGTTCCCGTATCCATTGAAGCATTAACTCAGTTATATTTGGGATTAGATTTCCCTAAGAGATTTATGATTTTCTAGAACTTTATGCCATCTCATGTGGACATTCCAAATCTAAATCCTCCTTACTCCACTTCCAAATTTCCTGAAGGGTCCAGACATGTGATATCAATGCTTTCTTTCATAGTAGGATACTTCACTGATGAATTCACTGATGAATCCATCCTTGGTTTTTTATCTACTTTATCTCCTGGTCAGCCTCCTGCTATTATTTTTGACTATGCCAGGTTTATAGCTGATTCTATCCATCATCAATTGACCAAACTGCCCACTAAAGGGGTGTTCAGATATTCATCATACTTATTTCACTTGTTCTTGTATTTTCAATCTAACAAATTTCCAATTGCATTACAAAAAATGGTCTTAGAGGGCCAGCCTCTATCCATTGTTTTCTGGACCACCTTACTAAGGAAAGAAAGCAATGATTTCAGTTTTACAGAATTTTCAGATCTGTTTCCCCAACCAGCAATGAGTTTATTATATAAAGAAGAGAAGCCTAGCATAAGTGAGGACATGAAGAGAATATTACATTTATCAGAACAATGCAAGATGGGAGACTGGTATTTGTATGAAAAGCACACAGAATTGAGGATCTTTGGATAAAATCTACTGCCTTACAAATTGCCAAAGTATTTGACTATCAGAGTCTTTGCATTAGAATACTTAAGACAGGTTTTAAACTCTGATTCTATTAATTTCATGGCTTCTAAAAAGATAATTCAGTTCAAGTTGAAAAATCATATTGGTCCTTTTATTGTAAAAAACAGAAATGTTGAAAAGGAAATAGAGAAAAGATTATCAGAGTTAAAATTTCAGGAAAGCTTCCCTTGGAATTATGACCCTCAAGGCATTCTCAGCAATATAAGGGTCAACTGCAAACTGCCTCCTTTCATACATGAGCCCAAGCCAGAGAGTGAAAAATTTGCAAATCACACAAAATGGGTCGAAAACACATTGATAGATACAGTCATCAATGCAGAGCCAACAGAAAATATGGATGTTACACAGACTATGGTAGTTGCAAAGCAGACTGAAACCTCTGCTAAAAGAGGTAGAGATGAGGGAACCTATACAGCTGAGACCACCACAGATACTAAATTCAAGTTTATTTACAATAAAAGGCTCAAATTCAGTTCCATAGGGAAAGAAAAGGTTATTGATGTTGAGGATACAAATGAGCCTGAGGTAAACAATGATGAGGCTACAGTAATAATAAAATATGCTCTTTCAGATATACAAAATGATCAAACAACAGGTTAACAGGATACTCAGATGATTGAAAGATAGAAAAACATGGAGGCTTCATTCTCACACATAGTGGAGGAAAAATACCTAGACATCAAAGAAAGATACAAGCAAATCAGATAGAAGAATGAAGAGATAAAAGGTGAGATTTACTCTCAATTTCTTAAATAGAAGCTAGGGAATCAGAATAGGTTACTTAGTGCCTTTGATTATACAACAAACAATATGATCATGTCTTTTCTACAACCAACTACTCCAACTCCAAAAACAGTGGTTGATTACATGAAGACCGAATTTGAAATAGATGTTGAAAGTATTCATGAACTTGACCAGATAGAATTTCATAGGCACAACTCAGAAATGTTATATTCAACAGTTGTGACAAAGGCCATGAGTCTTAAAAAATTGCAAAATATAGTTTTGAATTTGCAGGATCAGACAAAACTTGATAAGGCATCCATTTATGCCAAAGATCTAAGGATTAAGTCCTTAGAAGACTTAGTTTTGTAGGTGGGAGTTGATACTTCAGATATTCAAGCTGTTGAAATACTGATTAAAAAGAAAAATGAAGACATTGTTGCTTTGAGGAAATAGCTGAAGCTTCCTCAAAGTGAGCACCCTCAAAATAAAAAAATTCTTCAAGAGAAGACAGAGAAAGAAGACATGATGCAGTTGATTCTGAAACTAACTGCTCAAATAAAAGAAATGGAAACATAATTGGATCAACTTGTGAAAGAGAAAGAAACTACCAAAGAAGCTGAAGATCCAATTATTCCCACAGTCATACCAGTAATTACCACAGTTGTAGCCTCTACATTGGGAGAAAAATTAGCACCTAATGTGCCATTGGAAACTGCAATGCCAGTGCATTAAGCTACAACATCAGCAACAGATTCTTCAACCACACAAGTACAGCACATAGATGATGTCAGCCAGATAATAAAGGCTATGGAGGAATTGTCACTAAAAAACAATGAAATTAATAGTTTGAAGAAAATGATTCAGAATATGAAAGTCTCCAACAAAGCAGCATTAATCAATGCCAACAATTATGAGAAAAGGGACAAAAGACTTGAAGAGCAAATCAAAAGCCTTCAAAAGACTTGAGTTTCACTGCACAAATTTCTTACATAAGAAATTACCTTTGGACCAATATAATTGATGTCATTCATATCCAATGGCCATCAATTCAAATTATCTATGAACAGAGAGACTTGCTCCTAGCAGCCCAAGTTGAAATTCAAAAGACAAAAGAAGAACTAGCAGATAAACTAGGACAAGCATTGAAGCTAATCACTTTATTGAATAGTAAAAACAGAACAGAGCTAGAGGAATTACAGGTACAGGATAGGACAGAGACCATTTTGCAGATCAAGAAGGTTCTGACAAAGAGAAATCTAATGAACACTTTAGAGGAAAAATGTGATGCTATGAATATTTCAATAACCAATTTCTTAACAAAATACAGTATGCTAAGACAAGCTGGTATTCCATATATTCATGTCTTCAATGAGAAGTTGATGAACTAAAAAGAGTATGACAAGAAGATAAGGGATTATGCAAAATAACAAGTCAAAAAGCCACTGCCACAGGGCTCTCCCATAGGAAAGGTTATTCTTGAATATATTGAAGACTTGTTTTTTCTTCAAAATGAGATCAAGCATCTTTTTATCTTTAAGCCTAATTTTTCCAAGTACACAGATGCTGATGAAAAATTTCGGAAACTCAAAAATGTAAAAATACCAAATGAAGAACAATGGCAGGATTTTATAGATTTAATGTAGCGGTGAAAGGGCAGGACAGTGAAGAAAACTAGTTTAGAAACAGTCAATCAGAAAATGAAATATATAGAACAGTCAACTGATTTTTTACTGCTGGCAGTTTTCTTTTTACAACAGTAAAAGAGTAAAAAAAAAAAAGTGAAAGTGTATCAGGGTCAAAGGGACAACGTTAAAGTGTATAAGACGAAATAGAATAAGTGAAGGCAGCTCCAACAGAGATATTTCATAAGAATTTAGTCAGCAGGATAGCTTGCCAATAAAGGCTCCTTGATTAGATTAAGTTGTTCTATATATTTTGGATAAGAGGACAGCTTGCTAGTTTGTTAAGCAACTGTCCCTCTTATTTTGTGAAGATATTATGTATTTCCTAAAGATATTCCTACATCTCTCTAGGATATTTGTAAAAAATATTTTGTATAAATAATTCTGCATTAGAAGTATTATGTGTGGAATAAAATTTATAAGATTATTATAGACATTTGCTGATACATTGGAGGCTTTCATGTGTTGAATTCAAAAGTAGAAGATTGGACAAAGAAAATTGGACATCATAATTCAGGATTCTCGCGATAAGTTAAAGAGTAAAGTGCATCTATCTTGTCATTGTTTATTTTCTGAGTTCCACTCATTTCATTATGTGTTTGTTCTTTCTTAATGAGTAACTAGGAATATTACTTCATGACTAGCTTATGGCTCCGTGTCTTAACTAAGTTACCATTTAAATTTTTTCAACTGATTTCTGGTGTTAGGAATTCTTAACTACTCCTACTCCCGTTTGACTCCTGCCTCCTTCCTCTATTGTCCGGATCAAAGGATCCTTCATTTCCCTTTGTCCCGACTGCACCATTTCATCAAAAACCTTTTACCCAAATCTCTGAGGGTTATCTATCTTTCCCTGCCTATATTTGCATCCTTTCAGCATTTCCTTCTAGTATTGCTATCTAGACTTAGACTCCACTATCCCAATGTTCAAGTAGATTTCTCCCTAGTTTACCTTTAACTGATTTTTTCCCACCAAACCAATTCAAAACCAAAACCAATTGTTCTATCATAACTAGCCTAAAACACTAGGAAAAAGCAAAGTTAAATCATAAAGAGAGATCCCTCTCTGAAATTTAGGAAGGCTAGATCGTAGATTTCCAAAGTAGGTTTGTGGTTACCCCTAGTGTTCTTTGACTAAAAACTCAAATCCCACAACTTAAGAAATTACTAGGGTGATAACACGTAGGTCAAAGACTCTTCCTTACATTATGATATGTTAATTTTTGTTTATGTTTATAATTTGTGATTGGTTATTTTACAATATTTATCCTACATGTCTTTATTTTTTTCCTCTATGTCATTTCTCATCATACAAGAAATATGAAGGCAAAGAGAAGGGTGGACCTTGTAGAGGTAAAACAACTAGAAACCCTTTTCACCAAAGACAATTTACTTTTAAATGATGTTTATATCTTGGGCTGACATCCTTGTAACTAATAAGAAATGGACGTGACATTATAATAGGGTATAATCCATGACATCAATGCTAGTTTCATTATGAAATGGTAAGCATTACCCCTAACCACATTTCTTCCATAGTAGTGAAATATTTAAGTTTATTTCCACTTATTGGTTCACTGAATTGTTTCACCATGGTGTTTTATAGGTAAGAACTCGTGTGGTTTCACTTTCAATGGTACGTTAAGGATAAGGGTTGTGAACCCTCTAGGTAACACAACCTTTTTGTTGTTGCAAGTTTTTCATTTACGGGATGCAACACGCCTCACAATCCTTCTTGCAAATAACTGAGAGAGCCCACTAAAATATATTTAATAATGTTAGGAAAGGTGTGATCATGGAAAGATGATTTCTGGTAGATATATCCTTATTAATTACTTAAGAGCCCATCCCAAAATTATGCGATTCATATTTCAACCGATCATGGAAATATGAATTATAGTAGATATATCCTTATTAATTCTTGAATATCTCATCCCAAAATAATGTGATTCATATTTTAACATGATCCAATATTTGGTCCGATGGAATTGTTCCTAAAATGCTACCACAAAATTATGATCAACTATGTTCACGCATAATCAAGAAAAGTCAACCATGTTCTTAAAATTTCATCCATGGTGGAATAAGGTGACAATGGTGAAACATATATAATAAGTTAAACCATATTTAAGTAGCTAAACAAAGACTAACCATGATCATTAGTGGTCAACCATCTATAGTGAACTAGCAAGACCAAATTATTAGAAATGGTTTGATTGTATTTCACCTTATTTGAAAATAGTTTCATATATATATATATATATATATATATATATATATATCTATATGAAATTGAAATAATTTATTTAATATGAAAATTGCAATATTCTGTTATTATTAATATATTTTAAATGCTACATATTAATTTTATATTGAGAATTAAATGAATTGGACATTTTCCAAAAAGTTTTTTTTTTTTCAAAATATTAAATTAATTACTTATTATGTGTGCATATTGAAATATTTTATTATGGTAAATATTAAAATAATATAAATTTTCTCTCTGTATATGTATGATTTTAAAATAAAATAATTAATATAGATATTCAAATAATTAGTTTAAGTAATATATTGAAACGTATAAAGTTTAAAGATTGTGCTCACATTAAAAGTAATGTTCCTTCACATCGATCTTAAAAGGTCTTTTACTTATGATTAAGAGTGACAGTAAGGTAGAGTTTTTTCTAGAATAGAGCGGCGATGAAAGAGCGGCGACCTAGGGTTTTGAGACAGCTACGAACCTAGGGTTTCGAGATAGCAGCGAACAGTAGATTTCTTTGGTATCAGTGAACAGAAAAGAGAGGAGGACCGATACTAGTCGCTCCATGTCTGCGTCCTCGGGGGGAGGGCCGCCACCCTCCTACCATAACGTTGTCAGTGGTGATCATTCCCAACGAGCTACACATTTAGAAACAGTTCAGCAACAGTCATCTCCGGTTCTGGGAGCAGCATGGCAAGCGAAGATGAAAGGAACTTGCTTGCCAAAGGCAGCCAAAAAACCCAGATTTATTATTCCAGCGACAAAATTGGCTGAGTATCGGGGCTACATGAAGAACCATGCTTTAATCTGTAAGTTTATAGGTATTTGGCCTTCTGAAAAAGAATTACTAAAATGGATACAAACTAAATGGCAGCCCAAAGGTCATATTGATCTGAAATTAGGGGCGAAAGGTTTTTTACAGTTATTTTTTCTAATTTAGCAGATAAAGAACGCATTTTCGAGGGAGGGCCCTATTTTTACAGTAATGCAGGGCTTTTTCTTAGACAATGGGAGGAATGTTACAACCCCGAACAGGAGCAATTTCTGGCTGCCCCTGTTTGGGTTCGGCTTTTTGGGCTTCCTATTGATTTTTGGGACCCTGAAATTTTAGAAGGAATAGGAAATTCTTTAGGCTCATTTGTCAAAATAGCCGACTCCACTGCTCGGGGTCGATATACTTCTTTTTCAAGAATCTGTGCATACATGAATATCTCTGAACCGCTACCAAAAATGATCGATTTGGAATACGAAGGTAAAGTCTGGCAACAGCCTCTAGATTATGAGCATATACCGTTTAGATGTCGTCGTTGCCATGAATATGGGCATCTGTATAAATCTTGCCCTCTTAATGCCCCGGAGCAGCAACCTTCTAATGATAGCAGTCCTGATAAGTCACCACGACAGGACGAAGAAGGGTTCGTTACGGTCCCCTCAAGAAAACGCCAATCACGTTCTGTGAACCCCCATCCTGGACAGGCTACCAAACAAAACCAGGCGGGCACCACCATAACTAAGAACAGGTACGAGACCCTCCAAGAGGAAGCTGAAACGTCGGATGCAGAGATTACAGGGGAGGGACAGATAGACGGACAGGCAGAGATGGCACAGAAAAATCAATCATCAAAACGTAAAGCTGAGTCCGAAACGGAAGCCAATGAAGAAAGGTCGGTGCAAGATCTCATTCCAATGGAGGTTGAACAGCCCAAGGAGGTCGAACAACCCAAAGACGATCTGAGCGCAGAGGAGAAATTGCTGAAACGTCTTTTGGGAGAATGGCGAAATCTGGATGATAGATTCATCCCGGCAGATCAGAAGCAACTATATAAGGAAACTTTTGAGCATTACCTTACAGCCCAAGCTCAAAGAGAGATTCAGGAACAGGCAGCCGGTAAAAAAAAGATGACTCCCCTTCAAAGCCAGCGAAAAAAAGAGGAAGGCCAACTCTGCAGGAATCAATACAGTTAGTTGGTGAAATGTTGATTAACACGGGCAAGATAATACTGTTAACAACGGTATTTCAACAACTACCCAAGAACCCCTAATGAAGGTACTCTCCTGGAACATTAGAGGTCTCAACAGTAAAGGAAAACAAAGGCATCTGAAGGACAAATTGCAGACAGAGAAACCACAAGTTATGTTACTCCAAGAAACCAAAGTATTGGAGCAAAAGATGAAAAGCATAATACAATATTTTAAAATGCAATATGAAGTCACGGCTATTGATTCAGTGGGCACCTCAGGAGGCATAGCAGTTCTGTGGAATGAAGCAGAGGTCACAGCAGAAGGTTGGATTGGATGTCCAAGAATATTATCAACTATCTTCTGCCAGATAGGTTCAGAGGCCAAAATCCTAATCTCGGCGGTATACGGACCCTCAGTTCCAGGAGAGAGAGCAACTTTCCTTCAAATTTTATGAACTTTGAGCACTTTGCACAATGAAAAGTACTGGCTAGTAGCGGTGGACTTTAACATGATCTTGAACCTGTCTGAGAAAAAAGGAGGAGTAAGAAGGGAAGACCGGGAAATGATGCTGTTTCGCGACCTCCTTAATGACCTGCGACTAGTGGATATTCCCACTATAAATGGGCACTATACATGGAACAACCGTAGGGGTCAGACACACCAGATAGCCTCCAGGCTAGACCGGTTTGTTGCAATGGAAGAGCTTGTGAGTCTGGACTTATACTATGAAGCAGCGATCCTCCCAACACTTGGCTCCGATCATTGGCCAATTAGGCTAGAGATTGATGTTAAAGCTAGCCATCTGAATCGCCCTTTTCGGTTTGAGCTCTTCTGGCTCTGAGACCCTACCTTCATGGAAAAAGTCAAGAACTGGTGGTATTCCAACCCAATCAGAGGCAATAACAAAATGCATTCGTTCCAGATACGATTGAAACAGCTAAAAACAGAAATCAAAAGATGGAATACTGAAGAATTTGGGAACATTCAGCAGGAACAAATCAGATTAAAGGAAAAAATGAAGGACATTCAGCAAAAAATTATTCTTCAGGGCAGAACGGAGGAGTTGGCTTTGGAGGAAGGACAAACTCTTAGCCAACAAGAAGAGAGAAGAAAACAGGAAGAGATCCTGTGGAAACAAAAATCCCGTGTAAATTGGCTGAAGGAAGGCGACCGCAATACGAAATTCTTCCACAAAGCAATGCTTCAGCGACGCCAGCAGAACAGAATATTTTCACTAAAAGCAACCAATGGAGAATGGCTGATCAAACACGAAGATATGGAAAGAGAATTGATAAATCATTTTAAAAACCTCCTTACTGAACCCCTCCAAGGAGGACATCCAAAAGATAACTCAGCACATTCTGAAATTAATCACTAGAGAGCAAAATCTGGCTCTGTTAAGAGAAATCACCCTCAAGGAAGTAGAAGAAGTCATTCTTAGCCTACCCAGGAATAAAGCCCCGGGACCGGATGGGTTTACAAGTGAGTTTTTTAAAGCAGCCTTGCCTTTCATGGGCCCAGATATTCAAGAAGTTGTGGAAGAATCCCGCAGGCATAAGAAAGTATACCCAGCACTCAATTCAACATTTATCACCCTGATTCCCAAACAGAAAAATGCTGATACTCTGGTGGGATTCAGACCGATAGCCCTTTGCAACGTTGTATATAAAATTCTCTCCACGATAATGGTTAACCGCTTGAAGCCTCTACTCCCTACTATTATCTCTCTGGAACAGACTGGCTTTGTCAAAGGCCGCCAAATTTTGGATGGAATAGTCGTTGCCCAAGAAGCAATACATTCTCTTACCAAAGAAAAAAAGCGAGGCTTATTAATTAAACTAGATTTGTCTAAGGCATATGATCGGATAAGCTGGCAATATCTCATTGAAGTCATGCGGGCATTTGGGTTTGACGACAGATGGCTGCAATGGATCCATTCATTTATCTCTACGCCCCATTTTTCAATTCTGTTGAACGGTAGTCCTACAACGCCTTTCAACATTACAAGAGGGCTTCGACAGGGCAACCCACTTTCTCCATTTCTATTTATCATTGCTGCAGAAGGTTTAGGAAGACTTATCAAAGCTCAGCTAGCGACAGGGAAAATTCAAGGCCTAAAGCTGTGGGGTCCCCATCTCCCTCTGAGCCATCAGCAATTCGTAGATGACACCCTACTTTTCTGCATGGAAACCTTGAAGGAATGCCAAGCAATCCTCCGAATTCTGCACACCTTCATGGACGCGTCAGGTACTGAGATAAATAATGACAAATCGAATGTTTATTTCTTCAATTGCAATGCAGCGATGCAAACCTTTCTAGCAAGGACTTTGGGATTTCAACGTGGATCCTTGCCTTTGAAGTACTTGGGAATGTACTTAAATTCTGGCCCTATTCGATGAGTGGATTGGCAAGATATCCTGATCAGAGTAGAAAAAAGAATACAAATTTGGGCCTTTAGAACCCTTAATGCGCCTGGTCGCTTGGTCTTGCTAAGATTTGTCCTTCAAGCTTTACCTGTATACCAGCTGTCAGGCCGAGCTTGTCCGAAAGGGATATGCTCGCAATTGGTGTCTCAGTTTACAAAATTCTTATGGCAGGGAGCACAAGCAAACAGGAAATGGGCTCTAGTCTCGTGAACGAAACTTATTCAATTAAAGACAGCAGGGGGATTAAGTCTCTGAGATCCCTTCATCTTGAATAATGTGCTAGGAGCGAAGCTATGGTGGCGCTGGCTCATGGGAAGACCGGATCTGTGGAAAAACATCTGGCAAACAAAATATGCAATGCCACACACAATAGCAGGACGATTAAAGACAGATACGGTTCCAAAGGGATCTCTAATATGGAACTTGGCTTCCACAAATAGGTTTTTAATTCGCAGTCACAGTTTCTGGGAGGTTCGTGAAGGAAGCACAGCTCTTTTATGGGAAGACTCATGGAATCAACGGGAGAAACTATTCACACGCCTGGATCTTGGAGAAATCTTCTTGTATAAAAACACCCCAAATCAGCGCTTAGTGAAACATTACTAGAGCCCAAATAATAATGATTTCTGGCAAAACTGGAAAGACAAGCATGAGTGGGAGGCAGCCCCAGAAACGCAACAATGGGATAACTACACTAAAGAAATGAAAACAAGAAAACTCAGACGGGTTTCAGGGCCAGACATACTAAGATGGGGACACAGGACAAAAGGTCAGTTCTCCACCAAAGAAGGGTATTATATTCAATCTCAACAAAATCAACAACATGCACGGTCACCTTGGAAAAACATCTGGGCATTGAAACACTGGCCCAAAGTAGAATACTTCTTGTGGTTGATAAGTCATTGCAGAATCCTTACTTGGGAGAATCTTCATAAACGAGGGATGATAGGACCTTCATGTTGCTCCCTCTGCAGTTCAGACAGTGAAACGACAGAACACCTTCTCAACACCTGCCCCCAAGTGCAACCGCTCTGGAGGAATCTGGCACTTTTGTTTAGGCAAACAGATAAA
This sequence comes from Pinus albicaulis, assembly GCA_034641835.2. Classification (NCBI taxonomy): domain Eukaryota; kingdom Viridiplantae; phylum Streptophyta; class Pinopsida; order Pinales; family Pinaceae; genus Pinus; species Pinus albicaulis. Next base: position 751,777,949 of record CM076576.1, on the reverse strand, counting down.
AATAATGAAAGCATAGTAGAGACCATAAGCAATTGGAGAAAACGAAGGTATCACTGTCAGGTGATCAACAGAGCATGGAGCCTTTCACTTGGCTTCCTCCTATGGAATATATGGAAGGAAAGGAACCACAAAATCTTCCAGGAAACAATTCAACCAATACAACACGTTTGGCACTGTTCTATAGAAAATATTCGCGAAACTATTTTAGCTGAAAGATGGTCTGATGAAGACTGGCAAACAGTAGGAAATGAAGCCCAGATTTTGGAAAATTTAAATCTTAAGCCACAAATGTTGTATTCTAGACTTTGGAAATATAGATCGCCGGACCAACAGATAGAGGAACACTGGTCAACGCCTCAGCCAGGTTTTATTAAATTAAATTACGATGGCGCCTCAAAAGGCAATCCGGGACAAACTGGAACAGGAGGAATTTTCCGTAATTCCCAAGGGGCTGTCTGCCGATTCTATGCCTTTGAGTTGGGCCATGCCACAAACAATGAAGCAGAGCTAATGGCGATCAAGCAAGGTATTCACATAGCCATCAGAGAAAATTACCAGAGAATAGTAGTTGAAGGGGATTCAGCCATGGTAACGGGTATAATACAAAAACTCCAGCAGGGTACTCCTTGGGACAAAATATCTCAAAGCTGGCGCACTGCCACACTCATTGAAGAAATAAGCAAATTAATTCAACATATTCAGTACCTAATCCCCAACCACATCAAAAGGAAAGGGAACGCAGCAGCAGACTATTTGGAAAACTGGGGATGTCAACATTTAGAGAGATCTATAGATGCTCGCCCCATAGATGAAATCTGGAATTTTTAGCTACATTCCCTTCAGTTGATCGTGGATAGAGACCTACAACCCCCCGATCGGGGTGATTAGATGGTGTAACGTGGCGCTCTGGCGGAGGCCTTCTCCCGGCAATTACTTCTCACTATGATGCACCACCTCATCCGATCACTGGAGTGTGTGAGCACCTGCTTTGGAATGATCACTATGTGCGCGATCCAGCCTGGTCTGTCAGCGCACGAACAGCATTTTCTGCTTAAGGTTTGTATCCGCCCTCCTTCGTCCCAATTGCTCATGCAAAGCTCTGTGCATGCAAAAGCTTGGGAGCAGAAGCGACGGTGCGAGCAATTTATCAACCGGGAAACGCTTGAACGGTATGTATCGGTATTCCTTCTCCATTGCATGGCGTTCACCTCTTGGCATATGATCATGGTTTTCGACTATACATAGGATAGTTGGGTTACATGTTGGTTTTTTGGGTGGTTTATTCCCCTGCCCAAATCGGTTCAACCTTGTTTCAGAGATCCATGTTTAAATTCCACAGCTACCATCCATCCAAATATTATTTCTTTAAAAAACCAGTGGTTAGAGTCGGGCCTTGTTAGTCATACAATGGTTTTATATAATCCCTGCAACTATGCTTGGTTGGTTCATCCTTGTTTCAGAGACCCATGTTCAAAATTCGCAGCTACCACCCTTCCAAATGTTATTCCTTTAAAAAACCAGTGGTTAGAGTCGGTCCTTGTTTGTCATACAATGGTTTCATATAATCCCTGCCACCATGCATGGCTGCAAACAATCCACAAGGAGTTGCAATGTCGTGCGGGTATCAATGCCTTTCATAGCACCTTGAACAAACCGTGCACCCAAGCTTTAAACCTGCAGATTTATAGTGGCTTTGGCTCTTTGCTCACTGTTTATTATATCTTCATTCGGGGAGTTAGGTATGACTGCCGCTGTAGCTCTCGTCCCTTGGAAACTGATAGCCTTGGTTTGAAAAGCGAATTGGGGCAGCGACAGTCCTGGGTCATTAAGTTGTGCCCAGGCAGTCCTAATTATCGCACTGTTGACAGATACAAGCTGTCCGTAAACTTGTTTCATTTGAATAGTCCTTCTAACCTCCTGTATGCTCTTTCATACATTATGTATTCGTTGTATAGGCACAGGATAAGGATGGGGAAACGTTGTTTAAGGTCTGAGATTGCGAAAGGCAAACAGAAGGTGCAGCGAGAGCAAGTTTCAAAGAAAAGAGTTAGAAAAACTAACCAGGAACATTTGGAGAATCTGGTTGTCAGTTATATCATGGGCAATTCTTCACCAGTGCGCCAACAAATTCGAGGTTGGGAAAGAGACCTGCAGATTGAACCAGAGGACAATGAGGTTGAAGCAGAGATTTTGGATTTCATCCAGGATCCTGGAAACACCCGGGCAGACTTACTTTATTAAACCAGACCATCCATACTTACTGGCTTCTGAAATGCCTTCTTGCAAAGGCAATGCAAAGTTTTAAGCCCACCCAGGACAAAGTAGGACAGCTAAAGAGTGAACCTCAGGTCAAAGAACTGCTGGAAGATATTCAATGTCAGCTACACCATATTAAAATCACCCAATATCAAGCAACTGATAGAATTCAGAGAACAGATGACAAGATTGGACGCATTGAGAAGCTGCTCCAGCAAATGCAGCAAGTAGATATGCCTGGATCCACTGTGAAGGATCCAGCACCAGTTTCTTCCTCTGATGGATAGTTGGCTTAGGAAGTTGTTATATGTACTTTTGGATATTTGTTGTATTTAGTTTCTGTTTTAGTCTTGATTATAATGTCATAGTAGGACAGCTAGTTCAAGCGGCATATAGAAGAAAAAGACAATTTCGGTTTTGGCAAGCTTTTCATGCACTCAGATGGCCAACAGACCTGGTTTCCTCCGGGCAGGTTGAGGCCATAGAAAAAACTCTATATTTTGTAGCCTGTCCTTTTTGATAAATCGAAAATAGAAGGTCCTACCGAATTTACAAAAAAAAAAAGAGTGACAGTAAGGTATTTTTACCACATGGTTGAAACATCAACAATGAAGGTATCTCAAAGACAAGTTTATAATATTAGCAAATGAGTGAGTACACTGAAAATATGATTATTGATATTTTATAATTCTTTTAGAAAAAGCTAACATGTATATTAGTTGGAAGAAGATTATTGATATCATATAATGTTTTTAGTAAAATTAAATTGAAAATAGTGAAAGTGGAATTATCAATATTTTCTAATGGTTTTAGTTAAAAAGTATATATATATATATATTAACAATTCTTTTGAGAAAAATAATTAAAAACAAATCGCATTAATGAAACAAACATAGAAGTGTTGACTAAATTAAAATAAGAGAAAAGATTCTATTTAACGATTTGATTTTACTTGTACTTGGATGATGATTTGACTTGTAAAAATTATAATAAAATTTAATAATTAAAAAATTATTCATAAAATAGATATTCAAACCTCTTACCTCTTTATTTTCTTCTTTAAATTAGATAAATTTGAGAGTACTTTTGCGTTGAAGAGAGTATCTTTTCCATCCCATAGGTATTTTAAAATGAGTGTGTTGTGGTACATAAACAACGTTGTTGTCACATATTTGCATGTACATTTCGTATTTGATCTATTCCATACATTGAAATTTGTTGATACAAATTTACACTTGCATTTCGTATTGGATCCAAATGTAGTAGAAATAAACAATCTTATTCTAGATGAACATCATAAAATACCTTTTTGTTGGCCATCGAGGGTATCAAAAAACACTTACAACCATTAAAAAAATAATATCATTCTCCTTGTATGAAGACTAAAATAGTTTATTTCTTTGATAGTTTCCAAGAATTTCAGTAAGTAAAGTTTCAACATAAACACCCAGCTAGACCCTTACAACCTTTAACAATCCTGGAGTGGAAATGCAAAGTAACCTTTGTAGATTTTATCATTGGACCACCTAGAAAAAATAGATAACATGAACCAATCATGGTTGTTTTGGATAAATTAACTAAAGTAGTTCACTTCATCTTTGTTAAATGGTCATTTCAGAGAGAGATGCAAAATTTAATTCAAAATTTTGGAAGGCCTCGTTTGAAATATTAGAAACTCAACCAAATTTTAGTACAACATATTATCCATAAAAAGATGCAAAAACAAAGGTGAAATCAGATCATAAAAGATATGTTAAAAAAATATTTGATGAATTAACCAACTAAATAGGAGGGTGATCCAGGTGGATATTGGTGGCCACCCACCTATTCCACCTAGTTAGTTTCATCAGTTTTCTTATTTACTATTCTTAGCAGTTTTTAGGTCCTGAACTTATGGAGCTGTTTTGAGGCCCAAAACAATGTTTTTTTTGGGTAGGATTCCTTTGGTGATTTCCACGAAATCACATTAGCGGTTGTACTCCTCAGAAATATCTTTCCAACGAAGTATCATAGATGCTAAACAAAGATAATATGACCAAGTTACGACCCCAGGAAGTTGGCTTCCCAACTAACCCCAACGGGGCCCATAAACTCTTGGTGTTACATCTCCTCAGGTTAGGGTTTTGGTTTTTTTGGGTTTTCTATTATTGTTAAAAAATAAAGAGGCCATTGAACCTCACTAGAACACAGTTGAGAGGCACGTAGTTGCCACATTTCTTCTGAGAGATAAGCTACCATTTCCTGAGCTAGTTTATTTTACATTCTATATGTAAGCATTTTTCCAATATTTTATATTAATGAAATGAAGTGTTATTCCTACTGCATCTCGACGTTTATCTTTATTTTTGTATTTTATTGTGTTCCTGCATAAATCCAAATCATAGGGCTAGTTACCTTTGGTGGAATTTTCATACAATAACAGTTATCAAAACACATTAAGGATGAGCTCATTTGAGGTGTGGTACAATAGAAAATGAAAAAATTCTATTGCTTGGGATAACCTACTGGATAGGGTATTATTAGGACGAGATTTGGTCAAAGAAAGGGATCAGATAATACAATAACCAAGGCAGAATTTAAAAATGGGAGATGATAATGAGAGAAACTATGCAGATACAAAAATATTGTATAGGGAATTTTCAATGGGAGATCATGTTTATCTAAAATTAAATCATAAAAGTAGTACTTTATGAAAGATGGGTTATGCCAAATTAACTCCTAGATTTGTGGACCTTTTCAAATATTGGCAAGGATACACCCAATTACTTATGAGTTGGACTTACCAAAAAATTTAAAGGTTCATAATGTTTTTCATGTTTAATTATTAAAGAAATATATTCATGATCCTACTCACATCATTGATTGGCATGTTGTCTAGTTGGAACCAAAGGGAAAGTTCCAATTGGAACTAATGTGCAACATGGATAGAAAAGATATTGTGCTATGGAATAATATCATCACTTGTCTAGCACCAATGATGGTGTATGTTTTAAAGTGGGTAGAAATGTAATATGCACAATTTCAGTTGTTGAGAAATTTGGAAAATTCTTAGTCATTTATAATCATTTTTAATTATTTAATAGTGGAAATTGAGAACGTTACATGATATTGTAATGATCGTAAAAATTGGTTGATAAATAAAATTACTGAAACACCATTTGATGAACCATGTGAGAATAGGATAAACTGTGAGTTTGTGGGATGTAAAGATGGTTGTTTTGTTGCAAAATTAATTTCACCAAGTGGTGATAGACAAGAAATTCATGTTCCCTACCTAGAGGGTGAGGATATATAGGTAAGCAAAAAAATAGGGTGACATAATCAGTCTGGAAAAGTAGTCAGATAATGGCATTAAATTCCTAAGAAAATTTGAAAATGGCTAAAGGCATTTATATTAGGGAGGAAGAAAGGTGTATATGTTAGATACACACACTTGGAGATATACTTGAGAAATTTGGTTAGTTATTGGGAGCACTCTAGAAGTGTTAGGCTAAACTCTTCGAGGAAAAAATTGACCAATATCATAATTAGTTTAATGAAAATGGAGAGGGACTTTTTTTTTCTACATGATAATTGTTATAAGAGTGTTAGGGAAAATACTGTAAGGAGTGGAAAATTCTTGGTTATCTCCCTACAAACTCATAGTTTAGGTTAGGGGGTGTCCTGACTAGTGAAAGACTCTTGATTTCTTATTGACTATGGTAGGGAGGAATGTGGTACATTAAATAGTGTTGAACAAGTTCTTTTTATACTTTTATAGTTGTATATTTCATTTAGAATGTAAATTCGATATTTCTATTTGGAAATGATAGGAACTACTCCACTTACATAGAGTAATGTTGAATAATATGTTTTAAATCCTAGATTTGGATTGAATAATATGTGCATGAGAGAGAATAAATAGCATACAAATGAGTAATGCTTAGAGTAGCTTCATTGTGCATAAAGAAGAACAATATTCTTTATGCATATCCTGAATAATGAGAAAGGGTTAAGTTTTAAATTACATTGTATTTAGAAAATAATAAAAAATATTTTATATTCATGGTCTAAAGAAAGTGAAAGGAATTAAGCTAAAAAAATTATGAGTTCATGAACAAAAATAAAGAATGTTATTGTTACTATCTTATATACAATTCATAGTTCAATAATTAAATAGAAATGGTTAGCATTATTGTATTTTTCTTCACATACATTAAACAGTTCTATTTATATGACCAAAAATATTATAGATATAAGGTCTTGTAAAAATAATAACATGGCCATACTGAGTAAGAATCCAAATAAGTTGTTGTTGTTATTTATAAATACAAATTAATATTTGAAAATAATATAAATTATTGGAGAATATAATACAAATTAAAGGGGGCACAAGCCCAAGATATCATTATATTAATCAATAGAGTGGTTTCATAAGAGTTAAGTCTTGTGCTAAATAAACATTTTTTTTTATATACAACGAGAGTGTATGGATCCTTACTATCATTTTCATTTGAAAATTGTAAATCCATTACCATTGATATGCACTAGCTAGTCAATAAAAGACATAATTTATTGTATATGTATATGAGATTCGATATGGACAGGTGGTATGCCCATGCTTGAACGTTTCCTAATTGTATTAAAATCTAATTTCAATGGGTTTTATGAGTTATTTGCAAGAAGGACCATGAGGTATGTTGCATCTAGGAAACAAACAACATACAACAAGAAAAGGTTTATGTTACTGGGAGGGTTACTAACATTTATCCTTAGTGTTAACATTGAAATAAAATCTACGTGAATTATTGCCCATCAATAACTATGGGGAAACATTTTAGCAAACCCAAAATCGAAATTAAACTTAAATATTTCACTATTGTTGAACAAATATGGTTCAAGGTAACACTTACCCTTGCATATTGAAACTAGCACTAGCATTGTGGATACAACCCTTGCTACAATGCCACATCCATGACTTATCTGTTACAAGGGTGTTAACCTAAGAAAAGCATGCATTCAATGCAAATTGTGTTCAACGAAAAAAGTTGTATGTTGTTTTAACTTGACGAGAGCGCCCCTTCTCTTTTCATCCATCATCCTTTTTTTATGAGAAATTCCATGGAGGAAAACTATGAATACATGGAGGAGAAAGATTATAAATTAATGAATTACAAATCATAAACATAAAAAAAAATTAACACATCAGAATGTAGGCAAGAAACTTGAAAAAAGCTAGTAACTCTCAAATTATTATCATGATGCCAAGGAATGATGTGGGTGAATCTCTCACCATAGGCCTAAGAGAGATAAAACCTAGAATATCCTGATGTCAATGCTCAATTGTTCACTGATAGACTAAGCGAGGAATATACCTTAAAGTAATAATGTAGGTATGGATTTCCTACCTATGGAAATGAAAACAATATTTGGAGTAATGAGGAATTATAATCTATATATGTGTGTACCATAGAACGATGTATGCAAGGTCATCCATGACGAGATCATATATATGAAAATAACGGTTCATCCTCTGTTGTGGAGCTTTGTAAACCCAACACTACTAGTGTGGTACATAGAAAATTATGTTAACCTTGAACGTGTTAGACATGGCAGAGGTCAAACCTACAGGTAGTTCACCACATAGAATCAATATGGGTGTGATGTGGATCCCTTATTCCATCTCATATTATAATCTTTATCCATATGGAACTTTTATTGTGTTGAGAGGCACATTCTACAACCCAGTATGACCCCGATGTGTATGTCGGAAGCCAAAATAAAAATAAAAAAACTATTTTTTTTAAATAAAATGTAAATAATTTCGGCTTTAAAAGTAACTTACATAACCATATAAATAAAAAATTAAAATTAAATTTAGACAATATAAATTTAAATATGAAGAGTTTTACGAACACTCAAAAAAGAGATATGGTAAATAAATAAAAACATAAATAAACCAAAGGTATGGAAAATAAATAAACCTTATTTACCATACTTACTCGGTGGTATGGTAAATAAATAAAATCTCTCTTTTTTTTTACACCATAAACCTTTTTATATTTACAAAAACTCAAAAAGAAGTTTTATTTAGGTGAAGCCTATGGGCCAAATACCATGGGACAAATTATTATCAATACCATGGGCCAAATACCATATTTATAAAAGAGGTATAAAAATTAAGGTAAATAAATAAAAATATATCAAATAGGAGTAGAAATCAACCTCTAATTATATTTGAAGCCTATGGACCATATATCATGGAAAAAATTAATAATAATACAATGCAAAAAAAAATTTATTAACCCTAACATTAATATTAAAAATTATTAAATTTAATAACTTTATATTAATACAGTATTAAATTTTTTATATTAATATATATGTTAACTGTAGATATATATGGGAGGGAAGAACAAAGACATATGATAGAGGTAGAGAAATAGAAGGAGTGAAAAGGGAGAGATGGAGATAAACTGAAGGAGATGGGAGAGGGGAGACGAGGAATGAAGAGAGAGAGAGGGAGGAGTGATAAAGGTAGAGAAGGGTAAGAGAGGGAGAGGGAGACATAAAGATGGAGGTGGGAGAGAGAGAGAGAGAGAGAGCGCGAAAAAAAGAGAGTATTGGAGGGTAGAGAGAGAGAGAGAAAGAGAGAGAGAGAGAGGTAGGAGAGAAAGGGACAAAGAGGAAGTATGAGAGGAGGAGAAAGGGAGAGATAGAGAGAGGAAATTGGAGGGGGAGAGAAGAAGAAATACATGCAGAGGGATATGTGGAGAGAGAGGGAGTGACAAGGGAAAGATGGAGGGAGAGTGTGTATGTTTAGGGGTGAGATAAAGAGACATAGTAGGAGTGATGGAGACAAGTGGGGAGAGAAGGAGAGATAAGAAGAAAGGGAGGGATATAGTAATATAGTTGGAGAGATAGATAGAGTGATGGGAGAAGAGAGAGGATTTGAGGGCAGAGAGAGACAGAGAGAGAAAGAGAGATAGAGAGAGAGAGAGAGAGTAGGGGGGTGAAGATAGAGGGAGTTAGGAGATAAAGGAAGTGGGAGGAAGGGCGAGAGAGAGTAAGAGATTAATGGGGTAATAGAGAGGATTGTTGAGGGGAGAGAGAGAGAGAGAGAGAGAAGAGAGAGAGAGTGTGATGGGGGAAGAGAGAGGGAGGTAGGAGAGAAAGGGAGAGAGAGGAAGGAAAAGAGAGGGGACATGAGAGAGAGTAGTAGAGAGGGAGGGATAGAGATATGGAGTTGGAGGCGAAGAGAGGGAGGATAGAGAGATGGAGGTGGATGGGGAGAGAGGGGGGGATAGAGAGATGGAGTTGGAGGGGGAGAGAGGATGGATAGTGAGATGGATCTGGATGGGGAGATCGGGAGGGAAGAAGAAATACATATAGAGTGACAAGTGGAGAGAGAGAGGGGGTGACAAGGGAGATATGGAGAGAGAGTGTGTATGTTTGGGGGTGAGATAAAGAGAAAAATAAGAATATATGTATAGAATGATGGAGATAAGGAGAGAGAGAGGCATAGTGACAAAGTTAGAAGGTGAATAGAGAGAGAGAGAGAGAGAGAGAGGTGGGAGAGAAATAAAGAGAGATAGTGGAGAGAGGTAGGGAAAGAGAGATGGATATGGAGGGGGAGAGAGAGAGAGGTAAGAAGAAATACATAGAGAGTTAAAGCTGGAGATAGATAGAGAGAAGGAATGATAAGGAAGATGGAGGGAGAGCGAGAGAGTATGGCAGGAGGGAAGAGAGATAGAAGTGGGCGAGAGGGAGGGAAGGGGATGAGAGAGAGAGGGAGGGAGAGGAGGAGGGAGTGATAGATATATAGATTGGAGAAAGAGAGTGTATGCTTTGGGGTTGATATAAGGAGGAAAAAGGAGATAGATATATATATATATGGAAGGTGAAGAGAAAGAAGAGATAGATGGAGACATGGAGGGAGGGACAAAGAGATTGATAAATATGGAGTGAGAGAGTGTGTGTCTTTTTGGGGGTGAGATAAAGAGAAAAAGAAGGAGAGATGGAGGGACATATAGATATATATGGAGGGGGAGAGAGGGAAGAATATTACTTAGAATAAATCCATTAATTTCAGTGTAGCTGGTTATTTCTAATCTGATTTGATTGCTTGCACAAGATGCATTGATTTCAATGTATATGATTTCTAATTCTATTTTATTGCTTGCACTAAATGCATTGATTTCGGTGTACATGGTGATTTCTAATCCTATTTTATTTCTTGCACTGGATGCATTAATTTCAATGTAGATGTTGATTTATAATTATATTTGATTGCTTACACTATATGAATTGATTTCAATATAAATAATTTCTAATCATATTTGATTGCTTGCACTGCGTGCATTGATTTCAGTATAGATGGTGATTTATAATACTATTTGATTGCTTGCACGAGATGCATTGATTTTAGTGTATATGTTGGTTTCTATTACTATTTTCTTACTTGAACTACATGCATTTATTTGAGTGTAAATTCTGATTTCTAATACTATTTGATTACTTGCATTAGATGCATTGATTTATGTGTAGATATTTTTTTCTAATATTATTTGATTTCTTGCATTAGATGCATTGATTTCAGTGTATATGCTGATTTTTGATTTGATGTAATTGCATATATGATGGTACATTAATTTTAAAGTCATTGGATTAATAATGTGCATTGATTTCATTGTAAGTACAAAACATTATTGACAATGTAGAATGATTTTGTATTATAGTAATTAAACCTAATAATATTGGAGAGAAAGAGAGATAGTGTATGATGTTTACTACTAAAACTCAAGCTAACTATTTAAATGGTTTATGATTTATGATTTCTATTGTCCTTTTCATATAATCGATATGAAAAGATGAAAAAACTAACAAGGGTGACAATAAGAATCGTAGAAGTAAATAGTTTGAGATTGATCACAATGAAGGCTATTTGTAATTGACTAAATTCTTATTATTCACAATTTAAATCATTCAATATTATTACATTGTCACTTTGCATTCAAAATTTATTTTTCATCATTAAAGTTATTTTACAATATTTATCATCTCAACAAACTGAGGTAACTAAGAAAATTTAAAATTAAAATGACTCAATAAATCTCAAACATATTTAGCGTATTTAAAATGTTTATATTAATATTATATGTATTTACATATTATTGATAAAATTAATCATATGTTCCTCATATTATCGATAGATTTTCCTTGGTCACACACGATTAAAACCAGACTCGCTCCATCTTAACTATGGATCTATCAAGCACCGAGAGGGATCAAATCTCTCGAGGTGAAAACCTTTCCTCAAAATTTTCACTCGAAAAAGAGGTTTTCACCTCAAGAGATTTGATCCCTCTCAGCGCTTGATAGATCTGTAGTTAAGCTGGATCTAGGGTGGTAACATACCTTAACCATGTAAAAGATGAATGATGTTATGGTCGTGGGAGTTAAAACATAAAAGGTTGCAAAGCATACATATATGAGTATGTGACAATGAGTGAATTTGGAACTTTTGCATTAGGATAATTGATACTTTACCATCATCGTCATGATATTTCAAGGGAATAAATCCATTATGAGTGACTGTCAAACTAATGGATAATTAATTCAAGCATGAAGGTTAACAAATATAATTATGAAAATAAGAGCTAATTTTCCAATTTCATATGAATTAAAAATAAAATATAATAATATCATTTTTAATTTTGATATAAGATATCTATTGATGTAAATGTTACAAACATAAATAAATAACTGTGATAATCACATTATAAAATTGGGTTTTATTTTAAAAATAAAATAAAATCTATGCATTTTACTTGAATAATTATGTTTATGATAGTCTCTGAAGTATGTTGAACAATTTTTGCCATAGTTCATCATGGTAATCATGGTAAACCACAGTTAATAGTGGTCAACCATGGTGAGGAGGGTTCAATTATAAGTAACCATAATAAATTAAATTTAAATATGATTTATCCTTTATATCCTTAGTCAACCATGTTAATCATAACCACACATTTCAACTATAATATTCTTCTTATTCCATGGTCAACCAGGGAAATCATTGTCAATCATGTTTAAATGAGGTTATCCATGGTCTATCTTGACTAACATGGTCGACCCTCTTCAACCATGGTAAACCCACTTCAACCATTAATGTAACCATTTTTGTAACATTAATGTAACTTTGGCATTTTCATTAATGTTACATCAACCATGGTCAACATTAATGTTACATTACTATAACATTTTAACAATTCTCTAACATGGTAAATCGTGGTAAGCCAAGTTTAACCATAACCTTTCCTCTTAATCCTTTGTCAACCATGGTATTAACTGTTAATCGTGGTCAAATAAGTTCAACCATGGTTCTCGTTGACCAATAATGGTCCATTATTTTCAAGTATGGTCAACCTTGTTCACCATGGTCAACCATATCAATCAACGTCAAGCATTAAAGAAAAAAAAATTGTAACATTAACATTAATGTAAGATCACCTTTTGTCCACCATGGTCGATAATGGTCAACCATGGTAAACATTAATGTAACAATGTAACCATGGTCAACATTAGTATAAATATTTTAGGTTTATGTAACACTAATACATTGTTACATATATTGTTGATGATGGCCAACCTCATTAAACCCTTATCAACCTTAGTCAACCTTCTTCGACCATGTTCAACCATAGTAAAGAAAATCTACACCACACACACTGACCATTAAATAGCACAACCAAATTAGTAAATGTGGTTGATATACAATGATCGACTGCATTATCCATATTTTATACACCAATTGGCATATGAGAATGACCTTGATCGTCATATCTCTACCACATTTACTACTGTGGTTATTCTAGTTATAAGTTTTATAAGTCAAGTGGTGTAAGTAAAAGTAGGATAAGTTAGCTAAATCAAATGTTAAAAATGAATTTCTCCTTATCCTAACTTTATTAGTTAATAATTCTATATTTTTTTTCACTAACGACATTTTTAATTAATATTTTTTGCATTTAGAGGTGCATTCTACAATCTAGTATGAGAGAGATATACAATTTTTTTTTCTAAACAAAATATAACGTCACTCTAAATATAAAAGAGATTTCGGTTGTAATACAAAAAAAAATAGAAAAATGAATATACATATTTGGTTAGTTTAACCAAAAGAATTAATAATCTCACTCTTATTTTGTTGGCTATAAATAAAAAACAATATCAACTATGATAAGAAAAAAAATGAATATACATATTTGGTTAGTTATAACTAAAACCGTTATAAAAAATTAATAATTCCACTCTGAGTGTGCTCACTTCATTGTTAATATTGTCCACCATAAAGACCGAACCATAGTTTGCATACATATGATCTCCTCACAAATGATATTACACCATTTGATGATACATAATTGTATGGTGGATCCTTGATCATTACTCTCAATATTGTTTTAATTTCCATAGGCGAAAAAACCTTACCTATAGTGTCAATTTCTTCTACAATCCTCGATCAATATATCAATGACACATTGAGCATTAGTAGAATAAGGTTGAAGGTTTTATTTATTGCATGTGTATGGCGTGCAATTCACCTAGATCATTCCTTGACATCATGACAATAATTCATTCATTAGTCACTTTTGTGGTTTCGTAGGTCAAAAAATCTTCCTTACATTCTGATTTGTTAATTTTTGTTTATGTTTATAATTTTTAACTGGTTATTTTACAATATTTTTCCTCCACATCTTTATATTTTTCCTCTATGCGATTTCTCATCATACAAGGAATATGAAGGCAAAGAGAAGGGTGGACCTTGTAGAGGTAAAACAACTAGACTAGACACAAATTTCTTGAATGTGATTTTCACCGAAAGATTTGATACATAACTAGAAACCCTTTTCACCAAAGACAATTTACTTTGAAATGATGCTTAGGGATTGGGTTGACACCCTTCTAACTAATAAGAAATGGGCCTGGAATTATAATAGGGTATAATCCACGACATCAATGCTAGTTTCATTATGAAATGGTAAGAATTACCCCTAACCACATTTCTTCCATAGTAATGAAATATTTAAGTTTATTTCCACTTATTGGTTCACTGAATTGTTTCACCATTGTGTTTTATAGGTAAGAAATCGTGTGGTTTCACTTTCAATGTTACGTTAAGGATAAGGGTTGTGAACCCTCTAGGTAACACAACCTTTTTGTTGTTGCAAGTTTTTCATTTACGGGATGAAACACGCCTCACAGTCCTTCTTGTGAATAACTTAGAGAGCCCACTAAAAGATATTTTTAATAATGTTAGGAAAGGTGTGATCATGGAAAGATGATTTCTAGTAGATACATCCTTATTAATTCCTTAAGATCCCATCCCAAAATTATGTGATTCATATTTCAACTGATTATGGAAAGATGATTTCTAGTAGATATATCCTTATTAATTCCTTAAGATCTCATCCCAAAATTATGTGATTCATCTTTCAACATGATCCAATATTTGGTCCAATGGAATTGTTGCTAAAATGCTACCACAAAACCATGATCAACTATGTTCACGCATAGTTAAGCAAAGTCAAACATGTTCTTAAAATCTCATCCATGGTGGAATAAGGTGACAATGGTGAAACATAGAAAAGAAGTTAAACCATAGTTAACTAGCTAAAAAATGACTAACCATAGTTAACATGATCATTAGTGGTCAACCATCTATGGTGAAAAATATGTGGTGAACCATCTATAGCTAGCAAGACCATTATTAGAAATGGTTTGACTGTATTTGACCTTATTTGAAAATAGTTTCACAAAGTATCTATGCTGTAAGATGGTTAAAAAATGCTAACGAAGCCTGATTTGATGGTTAACTATATTTAAATATGATCATATCATCGTGAAAGGTTGATTTAGGTTGACAATTGTTGATTTAGATCAACCTAGTTTTATCTTTAACTATAAATAAACTAGATAAAGATAAAAGATAAAAGATATCTAGTTTGTTTATTAATATAAAAATGTCATAGATAAAGATAAAACATATATACTTGAAATTATAGGAAATAAAGGATAAGAAAAAGAGATATTAAAATATAGGAGTTTGATCTTATCAAATATATTTTTAATTAACTTTTCAAAAAGTCTTTATAGATGAAATGGAAGTGTAATTATATTAATATGTTTTTTTGAATTGTCAAAATTATTATGATAATTTTTTTTTTTTAATTTATTGGATTTACTTTTTAATTTAAGTAGAGATTTATGATAACTATAGATTTAGCAAGGGTTGAGAGGAATCAAATCTCTTGTGGTGTAGGCCCCTTTAAGAGGGAAAACTCTTAAGAAAATTGATGAGTATCAACACTTGCTAGATCCATTGCATTTTTAAATACATATTTCTTAATTGCTAGATTTCTGGTAACTATAGATTTAGCAAGGGTTGAGAGGAATAAAATCTCTTGTGGTGTAAGCCCCTTTTAAATGCAAAACTCGTGAGAAATTTGATAAGTATCGAAACTTGCTAGATCCATTGCATTTTTAAATACATAAATTTGATGAGAATCAACACTTGCTAGATCCTTGCATATTTTACACATTTTCTATCTTATTTTTCTCTTATCTCCTTTGGCATTCCGTTCCCCATCTAGAGTATGCTAGTTTATGATTAAGTGTGAAAATAAGAATAAGAAATTTTTACGAAATAGTTGTAGCACACATCCCATAATCAAAAATAGGTTGTAATATTAGCAACTAAATATATAGAGAACATTGTCCACACATATTTGCATTTACATTATGTATTTGATCCATTCCACATTTATATAGCTAACGTTGTTGATACATATTTGCATTTACATTTCGTATTTGATTGTATTTTCATTTGAATTTACATTTCGTATTTGATTCATTCCACATTTAACATTGTATTTGCATTTACATTTTGTATTTGATCTAATCTACACATTTGATTTTTGGTTCATATTAAATGCATAGTCTAAAAAAGTAAAAAAGTAACAGAATGACTCAGAATAAATATTTTATCATAATCTTGTTTACAGTTGTTAAATTTCAGTATTTTGGGTGCCCTAAGGATTTTTGATAGTGCTGAATCCATACCTGATTTTTTGAATTTTATTTTACCGGATTCCAACAAAAAACTGTCGTCCAGACTATTATGTATGCTCGGTAGACAACTTCCATATTAACTCGTGGCTGGATGGGAACCACTAATCGCACATGACATTTAGACATCACAATTGGAATGTGTACTTTGTCTATCCGTTCAGCAAAAAGAGGCTTTCTATTTTAATTTTATATTGAGAATTAAATGAAATGAACAACTTCAAAAAGTATTTTTTTAGAACTCTTCAACTAATTACTCATTTTTTATGGACATTAAAATAATATCTATTTTATTATGGTAAATATTAAAATAATATCTATTTTCTTCTTATGATTTATAATAAATTAATTAACATAGATATTCAAATTATTAATTTATGTAATATATTAAAACAGATAATTTATGTAATATAATGAAACGTATAAGACTTATACATTTTTCTCACATTAAAAGTGGAAGTATACAATTTTTTTTTATTTTTGATTACATTATTTTATTTTTCATTTTTTTTAAAATTAATAAAAATCTATATTATCTCATATGAATATTAAATAATTGTATTACGCCTAAGGCATTTTTTAAGAGAGTGGTACTCTTCGAGCTTTCACCGTGTGTCTATTGCCAATGAGAGGTTTCCATCTTTTGTTGGTCCATTGCAACTGAAACTCGACATTTGTTGTTTCGTCCACTTGTACTTTTATCGGCCTCCATTTCTGGCACTCATGTAATGCACCCTCATCCTATTGCCACATATTTCCAACGATGTAGCCACGTATTATCTTGGACTGTATTAATTTAAACTCTATTCATAACTTCTTTTTATACAAACTGCTTAGAATGAATGCATTTTCTTATACGATATGGGAGGAGAGAACGTTTGTGGGCTTAAGAGCTTCCAACGAAGCGGTAGAGCCTCTGCACTGTCAAATGTGCATCTGTCGTTTTTCAATTTTCTCGCCACCAGCAGTGGAAGCTCAGTTACTAGGTTCTCATGTTAAAAAGCTCGCTGCAGTGAATAGACCACCACACTGCTATTGAAATAAATTACTACAACAAAGTCAAATAATATTATCTATTGGCATGGGTTGAGCTCCAGCTTGACCAAAAATAGAAATAGCCAATGCCAAAATCATTAACTCTTAGTCTATAAGCATGTTAATTCATGGTGTCCCTTCAAATTTATGGTGAAAACTTCAAATCCATGGTTTAAATATTAGACCGACCTCCAAATTCCTGAACTTGGTGAGAGTTAAATGTAATGGCAGTTTCTTGGTGATTTAAATTTATATTAATGATCCATCACTCACTCTGTCTTAATAAATACATGTATTATAAAAACATTAATGAATGTAGTCGTATCAATTTCAGTGTACTACTAATTTTCCTCCAACAAAAAAATATTGGTGGGCTTTTTCAGCAAATATTTAATTTGCTTCACGGGGTAGATGACTGGGTAAATTAAATTTACATACCATTACTGGTTCCACCTATGCCTACATTTAATGGGAAGGCTATGTGAACTGACAGGACATGAGCACAGCAAGAAATCTAGAGCAAGTCGGTCTATCAACGGGTGAACTGACAAGTTTAAGAGAAAGTCAGTTCTGTAATTCTGTAATTTGAATTACTTATATATACATGAATGCTTGATCAATTTTTAGGTTGAAGAATGTATTGTGGCCAGATTTGCAATTCCAATTTTCTTTCTTACTTACCTGTTGTTGTGTGCTTGACTCTGTTTCTTGATTTGCCTTTGCGCTAGTTTTTAACTATTGATACGAAGCCGTATTCAGACGCCGACCACCAACCTCACCGACCTTTGACAAACAGCGGTGCTGAACCTAACATGTCGCCCAGCCGCTCAAAGCAACTGAATGCTGCCCACCATGACTGACTATGTAATTATATGTTTTTCACATGCAGAATTATCCCTCTTTTGCAACTGTAAATTTTTATTCCTACCTTTCTCTAAGCATGTCAAGCTGAGCAAGGTTGGGCTTCCTGTAATAGAAGAACTCTGTATTTTATTCTTCTCCAGTTTTTGTGTATTAATTTCATTTCTCCTATCTCTCTTTTTGTTTTCTGTTCTGTTGTGCTGCTCTGAACCCCAACAACTGGTATCGGAGCCAAGTTACTTCCCTCTGCCACTGCAATTCATCTGCAAGTCCGTAATCCTCAAAGTAGAGTGAATCTGTGCCTGTAATTTCTCTAAGTATGAAAAGTTGCTGCATTGTGCCAGAAATCGTGTGAACTGACTGAGGGGAAGCGCCGAGCTTGGTGTGCTACATTGTTGTCGCTAGCGTAGGCGGCAGGATTGCTGTAGGTGGCCTCAACTTCCATTGGAGGGTGCGTAGTCATATTTGGCGGACTCGCTGCTGGCAAACAACTACGAACAGTGCGAGAATTGCAGTAGTCGGCATGAGTCTCATGTTGTGTGCAGACCGTGGATGCAGAGAGTGAACGCAGTGTTAAAAGGCCAGCAGCCTTTGCAAAAAAAATAGGAGCGTTGTTCAATTTATCTATTTGCAATGTCAAAGCTTTTTTTTTTGCAGCGTTATGGTATTTATTTTTGGAATGTGGTGATGAGGTTTAATGTTCCTCACATTTTGCCTAGTTTAGATTATATAATTAAGAGTTTCTACACCCACATAAAGCAAGTTTTATAAATACAGGTTTTATAAATATATATTATATATGTTTTATATAATATACTTCATAATAATTATTAATTCTGTTAAAAGGGAAAAAAAAAAAAAAAAAAAAAGAGAAAAGGCCATTATTTGTGGTTATTGTTTTTATGAGATAAGTTTAATATTTTATTTAAAAGTGAAAGTGGAGTTTTGATTTTGGGTGAATTTTATTAAAAATGGAGACATTAGTTAATGGTATGGAGAAGTTGAGTGGAGTTAATTTTTCCCTATAGAAATTACAGATGGAGGATATACTGATTTTAAAAGATCAGTATTTGCCAATTGAGTGTGTAACAAAGAAACCCTCATTGATGATAGACGAGGAAGGGAATAAGCTAGATAGAAAGTTGATTGCGACAATCCACCAATATCTAGCAAAGAATGTGTATTTCAATGTGTCCAGAGAAAAGACGGCAACATGATTATGGAAGAAGCTCTGTGATCTATATGAGAAGAACACAACATAAAACAAAGTGTTATTGATGAAGAAGCTTTAGAATCTCAGGATGAAGGAGGGTGCTTTAGTTGTTGAGCACTAGAATGAATTCAATATTATAACTGGTCAGCTTTCCTCTATTAAAATAACTCTAGATGATGAAATTAGAGCTATTTTGTTAATGTCTTCTATGCAAGACAGCTGGGAAAATTTAATTGTGGCTATGAGTACTTCAGCACCTGCAGGGACCCTGAAGTTTGATGATGTTAGCAGCAGTTTAATGAATGAGGAGCTGCGACGCAAGTCAATTGTGGAAAACCAGGGAGGAGAAGCTCTAGCTCTAGCTGATTGTGGTAGGAGGATTGATTGAGGCCAACAAGGGCGATCAAGATCGAGAGGCCGATCAAAATCAAGGAGGGGCGGGATCATCTGTTTTCATTGTGGCAAACTCGGGTACATGAAGAAAGAATGTCAAGCCTTAAAGAAAGGGCAAAAGGATCAAAGACCAGCCAATACAAATTACAAGTCATTCAGCACAAATGAAGGTGAGACTACTGCTATAGTCACAGATGGTGATGTGTTGTTCACTGTTTCAGTAGAGGATGCATATTTATATACATCTAGTGATAGCTTTGATTGGATCCTTGACTCTGGGGCATCTCACCATGTAACCCCATGCAAAGATAGTTTTGTTGAATATAATATTGGTGATTATGGTAGAGTGAATTTGGGGAATAATCATTTTTACAGTATTGTTGGAGTGGGAGATGTCCAGATCAAGATGAAGAATGGACAAGATATATTGTTCAAACAGGTCAGACATGTACCAGAAATGCACATGATTTTGATCTCTATGGGGTGGCTAGATGATGAAGGCTATTCCACAAGATTTGGAAAAGGAGGCTGGAAAATTAGCAAAGGAGCATTGGTCGTGGCCAAAGGACCCAAGACAGAAACATTATATTCATTGAAGGCAATGATAGGAAAATCAGATTTGGTTGTTGTCACAAGAGAAGGAAATTCAGCAGATCTATGGCATAAGCGCTTGGGTCACATGAGTGAGAAGGGTTTAAAAATCCTTGTTGATAAAAAATTACTACCAGGTTTGAGATCCTACAATCTTGATCTTTGTGAGCATTGTATATATGGTAGACAAAGAAGGGTTTCATTTCTTAGAGGTGGTCATAAGAGAAAGAAAAATGTGTTAGAATTGATACACTCAAATGTGTTTGGACCAGTTAACATCAAGTCATTAGGAGGAGCATCATATTTTGTAACATTTATAGATGATGCATCCAGGAAGGTTTGGGCCTATCCCATGAAAAGTAAAAGTGAAGTGTTTGAAATATTTCAAAAATTCCATGTTGTTGTTGAAAGAGAGACAAACAAATTTCTCAAGTGCCTAAGAACAGATAATGGTGGAGAATATTTCTCAAATGCATTCAAAGAACATTTTAATAGGTTTGGCATAAAGCATGAGAAGAATGTGACTGGTACACCTCAACAGAATGGTGTTGCAGAACGAATGAATCGCACCATTATGGAAAAGGTAAGGAGCATGTTGTCAAGAAGTTTGGACTGGTAATAAGTTGAATTATTCTCATTTTAAAATATTTGGATGTGAAGAATTTGTACATATTCCCAATGAAAATAGAACTAAGCTAGATGATAAATCAATGAAATTCATTTTTCTGGGATATGCAGATGAAGAATTTGGTTATCGTCTATGGGATCCAGTCAAACATAAAATTATCAGAAGCAGGGATGTTATATTTAATGAGTCAGAAATGTCTAAGAGGAATGTAGGTGAGGTGGAAGTCAAGAAAGTTATTGACAGGTTTGAAGAGCAGCATGAAGACATCCCACCAATGCAGGAAAATGGACAGCAAATTCAAGAACATGAAGCACAACAAGAGGAAAGTGATGAACACCAAGAAGAAGAAATATTGCAGGAACCTTTACAGGAGAATCAACCTAATAATGCACCACCGCAATTGGTTCGCATATCTTCTAAGCCTCATGAGCCTTCACAAAGGTATCCTCCTTCAAGCTATATTTTATTGACTGATGAAGGTGAGCCTAGTTGTTTTCAAGAGGCTTGTAAAGTTGAGCATAGTAAAGAATTGAATAAATCAATCGAAGAATAAATGAACTCTTTGCTGGAAAATAAAACTTGGGAGTTGGTAAATCTCCCAAGAGGTAGAAAGGCTTTGCAAAACAAATGGGTATATAGAATTAAGCAGGAAGGTGACAAAAAGAAGGCAAGGTATAAACCAAGGTTGTGTTGGGAAAAATACTGAGAGGGGAGGGGGGAGGGGGGTGAATCAGTATTTAGAGCTGATTGAAAAATTTTCACTTTTTGTTTCTCTTAAACCCATACGTCACTTTACTGAACCCAACTCACATATAAATGTGGATATCCTTAAGAAAACTTGCATATGTCCAGAGATCTTATTATACGTTTAATTCTTTACTTAGATCATTGCATCATTCATTCATCAGATGATTAGTAAGCAGAAGCATGTGCAGTAATAACAGAATAAACCATCACACATAAGAAACACACATGAACACCGGTATTTAAGGTGGAAACCCAATTCAGGAGAAAACCACTGCTGCTGTCGTCTCTATCTTCAATATTTATTATAAAGAAAACTTCTTACAATTTTGTACTAGCGCAGACTCATACTAGCACGCAGGCACCCACCTGCAGAAAGGCTACAACCTTCTCTCGTTCTCCAGCCACTACTAGAAGGGAGCTCCAACCCCCTGATTTTAACACCAGCTTCTACTAGCAGGAATCTTCCACTTTCATACAGAAGGCTTCAACCCTCAGATCCAGCAGATTTCTTCAATTTCTTCATCAGACTTCCATCAGGTCTTCATCATTTATTTTGCCGATCATCATAGAGATTCATTATTTCTATATCATATCCATAGGTGCATCATATATGCAGATATCTCTTAAAGAGATTTATTTATTAACAACCCTTCCACACGCACACCATGTATTATGATCCTCTTCTCCTTATATAGTTTAGCCTTTATCAATACCATGAGTCAAAACCACTCAACCGCTAATGGTATTCCTGGACAGGATCAAAATAGGTAATCCAGCGGGGTCTACCCAAGCCCCAAACAACTTTTAATTGTTTTATTTTCTTGATCTAGAAATTAATTAATCTAAGGCTTTTTAATATCTCAATCTGAGATTGAGATATTAATCCAATTCCCCCTTCAGTTGTTACAAACATTAACGTGCCGCTGACTTATATAAAAACCCAGCAGTAATATATATCCATATAACCTTTCGGGCCCTTCAATAATATTTAATCTTCGACTTGAGGATCTGCGCTGATAATTAAAGTTCCTATCAAAAGGCCCAACCCGCGGACACAACTAGCGCACCGGATATCGAGACAAGTGCCTCCACAGTTAACTGAGTTAACTGTGGGGACAACAGAGATGAATGGCAGAGATTGAGTGCGGGGGCACCAGCCAAAATTTTCATCCGTACCTCGAGAGCCCCCGCAGTGACGCAAGACGCTAAGTTGGTCACAGCTGTCTTCCACGTCGGGTGAAGATCTCGGCATAACACAACAACGTATATTGAACCAATAATGTGAAGGGAAATCGGGTCCCACACCCTTAATACACGACATAATACTTTGGGTTAAACCCACAAACCTCAATACATGCGTATGGGCCCCAACGTTAACGGTCGTCTCCATTCGACGGTTGTTATCGCGTCGTGCCGCCTCATTTGATCGGACGGATATCGCTCAGCGAAGACGCGCAAACAATAACGCACGATGGCCGCCATACTTTGGTTAACCTTCATGCATCTTCCTCATACGACCACCGTCCGATGGCTTCCCTCCAGATCGACGGTGCTCAACAATATCGCGCGGCATCCTTGTTCTAACGTTAACGTGCGATGGCGCGCAGTGATGGAAGTTTTGTAAATACGCTCAAGGACGTGTGTCGCTTGTTCTATGGAATCGCTCCCAACCTCTTGAATACCGCTTGCCCGTCGAGAGTGGTGCGATGAAAACCAGAAACCCCCTTCACTGTTTATTCCGCTCGTGGTTCCTCTCCTTCGCTCAAGGTTCTGTCCGTCTTTATTCCGTCATTGCTACGTTTCTCCACGAAAGCATAACATTGTTTTAATTGTTCTTCCTCCGCATTATCAGTTCATATAACCATAATACTGTTATACAACTCCGATGAGATCCTTATGGACTATTCGACTCGGTTCTCTTGCATTCAACAGGGACACCTTTCTTTGTATTGTCTAACACATGCGGAACGCACTATTACTTTGACCGATAGAGCTTATGTGCCCTGCACACACAGAGCACGTCCGTGGCTCACTCTCCCAACAGGACTTCACACAGAGTTTCAGGGCATTCCAAGAATTGAACCAATCAATACCCAAATACTCTCGGTATTCTCCACCCATCATAGTATCACCAGAACTCAATCATACACAGGATTTCCTTTATCCACCATCAGGATGCATACATACACCGAACTTATTCAAGAAAAGCTTCACACATGATTTAAATCGTCCTTATTTACATCGAATTTCCCATTAAATACAGAGCTTCGTTCAATTCACATTCAGTCGTATATTCTGCTTGTATAGAACTGGTGATGGTTTTTTGAGTTATTTATACAGTCTGCATCCTTTGTCAGAGAGTTTCCATCAAGGACAATCAATTGAATATACTAGGATACCAGAAATGCCAACAATCTCCCCCTTTGGACTTGATGGCAACCATGACCAGAAATACATTTAGCAATATTCTCCCCCTTTGACATCAAGGGCAAAGGATAGATCAAGATCCTTTGTACCGACAGTACCATGCTCCCCCTGAGATCATGCTGCATCTTCAAACATAATTAGAATGCCAACAATGCATCCTTTCCACAAGACCAATGCTCCCCCTTAACCTGTGCATCCAGAGATACCCAACAGCACCGTAGTTGTGCTGAAGAATGTTGACCCAGAAAAAATTTGTCAGCAACTACCCATACGCGGTTTTCTGTCCTTCAGGAAATTCGCGTATCAAATTTAATCTTTTGTATTTAAGTAGATATGATCTTCTGCATGGCAGAGACTACTCCCAGCTTCTTTCTGAGATATTCGAACGCTTCCCTGGGTAAAGGTTTGATAAAAATATCAGCAACTTGTTCTTTGGAGGGCACATATTCCAACTTCACCTTTTGTTCAAGAACTTGTTCACGTAAGAAGTGATACTCTATGGGAATGTGCTTGGTCTTGCAATGCATAACAGGATTCTTTGAGATACTGATGGCACTTGTGTTATCACACATAATGGATATAGGAGGTGAACATTTGATTTGAAAGTCTTGTAAGGTTTGCATCATCCAGAGAAGTTGAGTGCAACATGATGCGGCAGCCACATATTCTGCTTCTGCTGTAGATAAGGCAATAGAGCTTTGCTTCTTGCTAAACCAAGATACTAACCGGGGCCCTATGTAGAATGCACCACCACTAGTGCTTTTCCGATCATCAACATTTCCAGCCCAATCTGCATCAGTGTAAGCATGAAGAGTGAGACCAGCATTCTTTGGGTACCATAGTCCAAATTCTTGAGTTCCTTGTAGATATTTGAATATTATTTTGACAACTTGAAGGTGAGACTCTTTTGGATTAGCTTGGAATCATCCAACAATTCCAGCTGCATGCATAATGTCTGGTCTAGTCCCAGTGAGATAAAGTAGACTTCCTATCATAGATATGTATTCTAGTTGATTCACTGTGGGAGAATAATCATGAGAACTGAGATTACATCCGGTTACCATTGGTGTACTTACAGGTTTGCACTCTTCCATACCATACTTCTTCAGAATTTGCTTAAGATATTTTGTTTGTGATAAGAATATGCCATCTGTTGCTTGTTGCACTTGCAAGCCAAGAAAGAATGTTAGTTCCCCAAGTAAAGACATTTCAAATTCTTGCTGCATATTAGAAGCAAATTTCTAACTCATAGACTCTTCATTACTTCCAAAAATGATATCATCAACATATACAACCACAATCAATAGTTTATCATTTTCAGTTTTTGTGTATAAGTTGCTATTAGCATACCCCTTTGAAAATCCTTGTTGATGAAGATATTTGTCAAGACGATAATACCATGCCCTTGGAGCTTGTTTGAGACCATATAGAGCCTTTTTAAGTCTACAAACAATATTTTCATCATTTCCCAAAATGAATCCTTCTGGTTGTTCTATATAAATTTCTTCTTCTAGATCACCATTGAGAAAAGTAGATTTAACATCCTTTTGATAAACTTTGATTTGTTGGAAGCTTGAAAAAGCAAGAAACATTCTTATGGCTTCAAGTCTAGCTACAGGAGCAAAAGTTTCTTCAAAGTCTATACCTTCTTGTTGAGCATAACCCTTGCAAACAAGTCTAGCTTTATTTCTTATAACATCCCCATTCTCATTTAACTTGTTTTTGAATATCCATTTAGTTCCAATGACATTTTTGTCATGAGGTCTTGGTACTAATTCCCAAGTGTGATTCTTTTCAATTTGATCAAGCTCTTCATTCATGGTTTGAATCCAACATTCATCTTTGGTAGCTTGATTGACATTGTGTGGTTCAATAGTGGATAGAAATTCCAGATAGCTAGAAGATCCCACAAGAGTCCTTCTTTTTTGTACACCTGATCCCTTTTCTCCCAAAATTTGAGATTCTGGATGATTCTTTTGAACATATCTGGATGGAGCCTTTTCAGATAAATCATCTTCAGGTTCTTCATTGGGTTCACTGTCTACATCATTCCCATTTGATGTAGAAGGATATATGTCATCATCGTCTTCTGTTGTTTGTTTTTCTTCTTTTGGAGCTGCAGGAGACTCATCAATAACAACATCAATACATTCAACAATCTTCCAAAGTGTTTTATTGTAACATTTATATGCTCTACTTCTAGAGGAGTAACCAAGAAGTATTCCTTCATCTGCTCTGGGTTCAAACTTACCAATTTTTTCATCATTATTTTTGATAAATAATTTTCTTCCAAAAACTCTAAAATGCTTTACAGTGGGAGGATTACCATACCATAGTTCATATGGAGTTTTATCACTATTTACACGAACATGTGCCTTGTCAGGTGTTCCGGAATCATCAAGCATAGCTCTAGCCATTTGTTGAACTGTTCTATTCATTCTTTCTGCTACGCCATTTTTTTGTGGAGTGCCAGCTACAAAAAACTGTCTTTTTATGCCATGTTGTTCACAAAATTCAAGGAATTCATCTGATGTATATTCTCCTCCTCGATCAGATCTAAGACACTTGATTTTTAGATCTAATTCATTTTCAACTAGTGCTTTGAAGATCTAAAATTTCTCAAATGCTTCATATTTGTGTTTAAGCAACCTAATCCAACACATTCTAGAGAAATCATCAATAAATAAGATATAGTATTGTTCACCACCTGGTGAATTTTTCTTCACAGGTCTACATATGTCAGTATTAATGAGTTCAAGAGGCTTAATTGATGATCCTTCCTTGGCATTAAATTTCACTCTGGTCTGCTTACCGAATTGGCAAGATTTGCATATGATACTTTCAGGTAGAGTAATATTGGGGAGATCACGAACAACTTTAAGTCTGCTTGATTTTTTGATTTGAGAGAAGCTCAGATGCCCCAACCTTCTATGCCATAGCCAGTTTTCTGAAGATTTACTCAAGTAACATTTTTCTTTGAAGCTCTTCAATACATACAGATTGCTTGGAGTTCTGTTTCCTTTTATAATTGTTTTACCTGTATCAAGATCACATACCACACATTCTTTTGAACTAAAGACAACTTCAGTTCCTTGATCACACATTTGACTTAAATTTAATAGGTTATGCTTTAATCCATCTACATACATGACATTATTAGCTTTCACCTTTTATTTTAGAAAAACAGACCCTTTTCCCTTAATAACAGTAGGAGTATCATTTCCAAATGTAACATTCTTCTCTTTTTCTAGAGCAGTATATGCAAGAAGTTTGTTTTTGTTACCTGTCATGTGTTTAGAGCATCCACTGTCAATGTACCATTGATTTTCTTCACCTTCTACAAATAAATCTATGCCACAATTTTCAACCTGTAATTCCTTCTTTTTCCACACTTTGGAGCTTGAAGGAAATTGCTCTTTTGGCTAGATTTTGCTCCTGCATTCAAAATCTTCATGGCCAAAGTTATTGCAATAAGCACATTCAACTTCATTTTGAAGAGGAGAAAAGTTGTTATAGGTATTCTTCTCTGTTCCAATATCCCTCCTTTTCTTTCTTGCTTCTCTTGTCATAATGGTTTTGTAAGCAACACATTGAACAACTTTATGACCAAAATTGTGACATGAGAAACATTGTCCATTGAAGAAGAATTTTCTACGATCATGAAATCTTCTACTTGAATTTACCTGTTGGTTGGTGTTTCTTTGAAAGGTATTCTTGTTAGTGTTCTTTGAATTGAGCTGGTCATGCTTTACCTGTGAAGATTCTTTATTCCCTTGCTGAGTGGCAGAATGTTGTATACTGGCTGTAGCTGCTTTTAGATAATTTGGTGCTGAAGTCTGAGAAGATTCTCCAATATATCCAAGACCTGTATTTATAAAAGGAGAACGTTGTACCTTGATAATCTCATCTAAGGTTTTAGATCCTTTAGCAAATCTAAGATTCAAAGTCTTCACTTTCTCAATTTATTTTCTTAGACTTACTACTTCACATTCTAATTTCTCATTGTGTTTCTCCTTTTCTTCAAGCTGATTTTTTAGAGTTTCTATGGATATTTTACTTTCTTCTAAGCATCTTTTACTTTCTTCTAAGCATATTTTGAGTTGATTGAATTCATCAAGAAAATAATTGTCCTCTAAAGCATCCATAAAAGTATATTTTTCTTCTCTAGATTCTTTTTCAAATGCCATGAGAAGTCTAAGATCTTGTTCACATTCTTCCTCACTGTCAGATAACCCATCACTGTCTTCATGAGTATAGTAACTTTTTCTAGTGCTAAACCGATTCTTATTCCTTCTTGCTGCTTCCTTTCCTTTTTCATGTGTTTCTTTGTGAGGACACTTAGCAGCATAATGACCAACTCTTCCACAAGAAAAACATTTGAAAGGAAGCTTACCTCTGAACCGTCCCGTACCAAGTTGGAGTTTCTTTACAAAATTTACCTCATCTTCTTCTGAGATATACCCTGATCCTTCTGTCTCTTGTACTTCTTTCCCTTTTGTAGAAGCTCTAAAGATGGCTTCTTTGACTTCAGATGGTCCTCCTCTTCTCATTTCATATGCAATTAGTATGCCATGAAGTTGCACCACAGTAAGATTTTGAAGATCCTATTATTCTTCAAGAGCAGAAACTTTTGACTCAAATTTTGTCGTTAGTGATCTTAAAACTTTCTCAACCAAGGTAGATTCGGTTATTGTTTCT
This sequence comes from Pinus albicaulis, assembly GCA_034641835.2. NCBI lineage: Eukaryota > Viridiplantae > Streptophyta > Pinopsida > Pinales > Pinaceae > Pinus > Pinus albicaulis. Next base: position 751,748,994 of record CM076576.1, on the reverse strand, counting down.
CCCAGATTTCTCATACGATTTACAATATCATCAAGACGTAAAAAGAAATTGGCAATGCTCTCCTCATTATCCATTTTTAGATTCTCATATTGAATTCTGAGAGTTTGGAGTTTAGCACTTTTTACCTTTGCATCACCTTCATAACTTAGAATTATTTTGTCCCATATTGCCTTTTCTGTATTCAACTGCATGACTTTGACAAATTCTAATTCAGTTAGACTTCCCAATAGAGCATTGACCGCTTTTGCATTTGTTTCGTAATTCTTTCTTTCCATTGGATCTGTTGGTACTGCGACTGGATACTGATATCCTCCTTCAACAATAGCCCATACATCTGCTCCCAGATACTGAAGATAGGATCTCATCCTTGTTTTCCAAAAGATTAAATTGTTTCCGTTGAAGAGCGGAGGCCTAATAGATGCTGTTCCATCTTAATTGCTCATCTTGATTGATCTTCCTTCTAGCGGCTAAGCTTTTCAGAAGGACCTACTCTGATACCAATTGTTGGGAAAAATACTGAGAGGGGGGGGTGAATCAATATTTAGATCTGACTGAAAACTTTTCACTTTTTGTTTCTCTTAAACCCATACGTTACTTTACTGAACCCAACTCGCATATAAATGTGGATATCCTTAAGAAAACTTGTATATGTCCAGAGATCTTATTATACGTTTAATTCTTTACTTAGATCATTGCATCATTCATTCGTCAAATGTTTAGTAAGCAGTAAGCATGTGCAGTAATAATAGAATAAACCATCACACATAAGCAACACACATGAACTCCAGTATTTAAGGTGGAAACCCAATTCGGGAGAAAACCACCGTTGTTGTCGTCTCTGTCTTCAATATTTATTATAAAGAAAACTTCTTACAATTTTGTACTGGCACAGACTCATACCAGCACGCAGGCACCCACCTGCAGAAAGGCTACAACCTTCTCTCGTTCTCCAGCCACTACTAGAATGGAGCTCCAACCCCCTGATTTTAACACCAGCTTCTACTGGCAGGATACTTCCACTTTCATACAGAAGGCTTCAACCCTCAGATCCACCAGATTTCTTCAATTTCTTCATCAGACTTCCGTGAGGTCCTCATCATTTCTTTTGCCGATCATCGTAGAGATTCATTATTTCTAGATCTTATCCATAGGTGCATCATTTATGCAGATATCTCTTAAAGAGATTTATTTATTAACAACCCTTCCACACGCACACCCTGTATTATGATCCTCTTCTCCTTATATAGTTTAGCCTTTATCAATACCATGAGTCAAAACCACTCAACCGCTAATGGTATTCCTGGACAGGATCAAAATAGGTAATCCAGCAAGGTCTACCCAAGCCCCAAACAACTTTTCATTGTTTTATTTTCTTGATCTGGCAATTAATTAATTTAAGGCTTTTTAATATCTCAATTTGAGATTGAGATATTAATCCAATTCCCCCTTTAGTTGTTACAAACATTAACGTGTCACTGACTTATATAAAAACCCAGCAGTAATATATATCCATATAACCTTTTGGGCCCTTCAATAATATTTAATCTCCGACTTGAGGATCTGCGCTGATAATTAAAGTTCCTATCAAAAGGCCCAACCCGCAAACACAACTAGCGCACCGGATATCGAGACAAGTGCCTTCGCAGTTAACCGAGTTGACTGCGGGGACAACAGAGATGAATGGCAGAGATTGAGTGCGGGGACACCAGCCAAAATTTTCATCCCTACCTCGAGAACCCCCGTAGTGACGCAAGACGTTGAGTTGGTCACAGCTGTCTTCCACATCGGGTGAAGATCTCGGCATAACACAAAAACGTATATTGAACTAATAATGTGAAGGGAAATCGGGTCCCACACCCTTAATACACAACATAATACTTTGGGTTAAACCCGTAAACCTCAATACATGCATATGGGCCCCAACGTTAACGGTCGTCTCCATTCGATGGTTGTTATCGCGTCGCGCTGCCTCATTTGATCGGACAAATATCGCTCGGCGAAGACGCGCGAACAATAATGCGCGATGGTCGCTGTACTTTGGTTAACCTTCGCGCATCTTCCTCATACGACCACTGTCTGATGGCTTCCCTCCAGATCGACGGTGCTCAACAATATCACGCAGCATCCTTGGTCGAACGTTAACATGCGATGGCGCGCAGTGATGGCGGTTTTGTAAATACGCTCAAGGACACGTGTCGCTCGTTCTATGGAATCACTCCCAACCTCTTGAATATCGCTTTCCCGTCAAGAGCGGTGCGATGAAAACCGGAAACCCCCTTCATTGTTTACTCTGCTCGTGGTTCCTCTCCTTCGCTCAAGGTTTCGTCCGTCTTTATTCCGTCATTGCTACGTTTCTCCACGAAAGCATAACATTGTTTTAATTGTTCTTCCTCTGCGTTATCAGTTCATATAACCATAATATTGTTATACATCTCCGATGAAATCCTTATGGACTATTCGACTCGGTTCTTTTGCATTCAACAAGAACACCTTTCTTTGTATTGTCTAACACATGCGGAACGCACTATTACTTTGACCGATAGAGCTTATGTGCCCTGCACACACAGAGCACGTCCATGGCTCACTCTCCCAACAGGACTTCACACAGAGTTTCAGGGCATTCCGAGAATTGAACCAATCCATACTCAAATACTCTCGGTATTCTCCACCCATCAGAGTATCACCAGAACTTAATCATACACAGGATTTCCTTTATCCACCATCAAGATTTATACATACACTGAACTTATTCAAGAAAAGCTTCACACATGATTTAACTCGTCCTTATTTACATCGAATTTCCCATTAAATACAGAGCTTCGTTCAATTCACATTCAGTCGTATATTCTGCTTGTATAGAACTGCTGATGGTTTTCTGAGTTCTTTATACAGTTTGCATCCTTTGTCCGAGAGTTGCCATCAAGGACAATCAATTCAATATACTAGGATACCATAAATTCCAATAGGTTGGTGGTGAAAGGATTCACCCAAAAGGAAGGTATTGACTTCACTGAAATTTTCTCAAATGTTGTCAAAATGTCATCCATTAGAGTCATTCTTCGTCTTGTTGCTACTTTAGACTTAGAATGTGAACAGTTAGATGTAAAAATTGCTTTCCTTCATGGAGAATTAGAGGAAGAAATTTATATGAAGCAACCAGAAGGCTTCATAAAAAAAGGCAAAGAAGAGCTTGTTTGCAAGTTGAAGAAGAGTCTCTATGGGTTGAAACAGGCACCTAGACAATGGTACAAGAAATTTGATTCATTCATGTTAGAACATGGTTTTCACAGGTTGGAAGTTGACCATTGTGTCTATATCAAGAGGTATGATCAAGGAAAGTACCTCATATTATTTTTATATGTGGATGACATGTTGATTGTTGGGCATGATAAGAATATGATCAATAGGTTGAAGAAGGATTTGGGCAGCATGTTTGCAATGAAGGATTCGGGTCCATCACAACAGATATTGGGCATGAGGATCATGCATGATAGGGAAAACAGAAGGTTGTGGTTGTCACAAGAAAATTATATCAAGAAGGTGCTCGACAGGTTTAATATGAAAGATGCCAAACCAGTTGGTACACCCCTTGCAGGCCTGTTCAAGTTGAGTGCTGAGTTATGTCCCAGTGATGACAAAGAGAAAGAAGAAATGAGCAAGATTCCTCATGCTTCAGCAGTTGGCAGTTTGATGTATGCCATGGTATGCACACGACCAGACATTGCATATTCAGTGGGAGTTGTGAGCAGATTCCTTGCCAATCCAGGAAAACAACATTGGCAAGAAATAAAATGGATTTTCAGGTATCTTAAGGGTACTAGTCATTATTTCTTATGTTTTGGTAATAATGATATTGTGCTTGAAGGTTTTACAGATGCAGATATGGATGGAGATATCGACACCAGAAAGTCCACTACAGGTTATTTGTACACATTTGCAGGTGCAGTTGTATCTTAGGTGTCAAGGCTACAAAGAATAGTAGCTCTCTCTACAACAGAAGCGGAGTACATAGTTGCAACAGAGGCTTGCAAATAAATGTTGTGGATGCAATGATTCCTAGGAGAGATAGGATCAAGCAGGACAAGTATGTGTTGTATTTTGATAGTCAGAGTGCCATTCTCTTGGCAAAAAATACAACATTTCATTCAAAAACCAAGCACATTGAATTAAGGTACCAGTGGATCCGACATGTGTTGGAGGAAGGGTAGTTATCTTTGGAAAAGATCCATACAGATAATAACCCTGTTGATATGCTCACTAAGATTCTACCAAGAAGTAAGCATGAGTTATGTAGAGGCATGGTAGGCATCGGTGTGACTTGATTCAAGATTCTTCATTCGGCTTCAAGTGGGAGAATGTTGATATGAATCCGTATTCAAACGCCAACCACCGACCTCACCGACCTCTGACAAACAGCGGCGCCGAACCTAACACATCGCCTAGTCGCTCAAAGAAACTGACTGATACCCACCATGATTGACTATGTAATCATATGTTTTTCACTTGCAGAATTATCCCTCTTCTACAACTATAAATTTGTATTTCTGCCTCTGCCTGAGCATGTCAAGCCAAGAAAGGTTAGGCTTCTTGTAATAGAAGAAGTCTGTATTTTATTCTTCTCTAGTTTCTGTGTATTAATTTCATTTCTTCTTTCTCTCTATTTGTTTTCTGTTCTGTTGTGCTGCTCTGAATCCCAACATGTTTCTGTTCGACAACCCTCTCTTTTGATTTTAGTTACATGGTATCCAACACCCCTGCAAAATCTTAAACGAGACGATTCAACAAGTTTCCAGTGGATTGCATATTCCAGATACGTTGGTTTGAATCCGTGCAACTTCCTCTGATCTAGGGAAACAAAACCGTTGGCAAGAATTGAAACAACGACTATTTGTAAGTTCAACTTTTGTGTCTTATAGAACATCTCTCGTTTTCTCGCATATCCCTTATATTATATTTCCTTTTTGTGTTTATAATATCAGGTATTGTCTTTTATGTTTTAACATTTTTATTTTCTTCTTGTGGTCATTCTTCAATATCGTTACTCATAAAAATGATTAGACATGTGCTTATAACCACATACTTTGTTTAGCTAACAATAGAGTTTTGTAGGCTTGATTGAGAAATAATCATACATCTGTAGAGTTTGTAAACATTAGAGTAGTTATCAATTCACAATTTCATCGGTTAGTTGTTTTTCATTCAAAAGAGTAGTGATTTGTTTTCTATAACAAGTAATATATCAATTTGTGTAGCTCGGTCATGGATGATGGTATCAAGCATAAGAGAAAATAAAAATTAAGCGGAAAAACATTATAGAAATATTAGAGTAAACTATACTTGAAAACATAAGTTGAACCCATAACATATTTGATTACTGGAGCATATCCTCTGACAGATATCAGAATCTGAGCATGTCAAAAAAACTGATTTACAAAGTATAGGTTTAACCAATAACAAATTTAATCATTGAAACATGTTGTCCCAACATATATATATAGTCTAATTTCTCGTCCCCATTTCTATTCCACATATATTAATATGAGGCAAACCTTGTTAATCGAAGGAATAATAATAATGACACTCATGTTCTCAAATATAATCCTTTAAAACCATTAAATATATGCATCTCTAGGAATGACACATTGTAACATGTAGATGTAAAAAGGATACATCAACTTGTGTTTTGAAATAGGGTCCTTCGAAGCCATAATCCTATGAACGAATGTCATATTGTAATGTGTAGAGGTAAATTAGGCAGTGATTCGTTGAGGCGGGCAAAATATTTAGACAAATAAAAGTTGTGTAGCAATGTTTATCATGGTCGTTGTGTATCAATGTTGCTCGTGGTCATAATAACATTTGGAATTTAATTAAAAATTATATGTGAAGTTGCAAATCGAAAATTTGATTTTTTATTTCCATAGTTTTTAACTCTGAAATACAGAATATAATAATTTGTATACTAGGAATAATTTTCCTTTAAATGAATAAATAAAAGATTTTTTATTTAATCTTTCATAAATATATTATTAACTATGTAGGTTAATTTATGTAAGTATTTCATTTACTTAGATAAATATTTTATTAATTGTATTTTTATCGATATATTTTGTAAAAAATGTTTGCCCATAAATAAATAAAATAAATAAGTGAACGTAAATGAGTCAATTCATATATATATGAGATAAATATTTTTTATTTACATTTTATTGATAAAATTTGTAAAATACTTTTGATCATAAAACAATTACATAATTTTAATATATGTTTTTTTTTTTTAACAAAATTTGTTTCATATTTATACAAAGTTATATAAATATTACAATTGTAAAAAAAATTTCAAACTATTAAAATATATTATTTTATATTTTCTCTCAAAATTATTTTCTAAGAAAAATAGATAAGATTGTAAATTTCATTTCACATTATCAATGTACATTATTTAATGTTATGTTATTTAATTTTTTAGAAAAAAATTAATATAATATCATTTTTTTACTTATTAATTTATATTTTTGAAATAAATATTATTTAAAATTTATGAAATATATATATCTATATATATATATATTACAACATTTAATTTTTTTTTTAATAAAAACAAATTCTTTTAGAAATATACTTTTTCCATCACAAAATATTATAGTATTATTATTTTCCTTTTTCCAACTCTAATTTACATTTTTTTTTGCTGATCCTTTAACTAATTTATTCTTATTTGTTAACTAACGTGAAAAAAATAGAATAACATATCTATATATCTGAAGGTTTCTCTATCTTGAAAATCTTTCTGTATTGATATTTATCCAGTTCCGTAGTGATATTTATCCAATTTTTCACCTTAGGAATATGGTTTAGAAAGGAGATTGTGTCCTATGTTATATGATTAATGACAAGTAAAGATTATCATATTGAATTATAATATTTTTAAATATTGATATTATCAAAATTTAGAAATAGAAATAAGAATGAAAATAAATTGAAATTTTATAACAAACAAAAAAACTTTTCTGGAATTAAGAACTTTATAGAATTATTTGAGACTCCCAACAAATAAATATATTTTTCTAAAATTGCCTAAAACTAATCACTATCAAATTAATTAAAAAAATAATAATTTTTAACACCCTTGAATTTCAATTACTGATTTTACTATAAGTATCGCTGCATATATATTGCATTAGTTTTGTTATTGATTTGACATTAATTTCATTTTGATTTTTAAAAAAATTATGTTTTTCTATGGTTTAACTTTAGTCATTTTTATTATTTATTAATTTATATTATATAAATCTATTTTCCTTATCTCTGATTGGTTAATATTTTTCACTTCTTATTGCCAAATGCTTCATAATGCTTCATAATTGCTACGTGCTTTTGGGTTGTCACTGACATTTCCACACCATACTTTTCATGATTTCTACACCTCTATGGAATCCTATGTTTAAATGCACATGTTATGACATACATGGTTATTAATTTTTCTATCTACTGTCATTCGTAGTTGATCCTCCCAAGAGGTTCATAGTTGTCACTCATTAATGTTGAGTGGCTATTTCATATATCGATTCACCAACCCTCTTTAGCATTATATCCTAAGTACTTCACGTGGCCTCCTCCATCTAGTTATCAATGTGCTGATCCGAGGGATAGCTTCTGATCCATCGACACGTGGACAATTTTGGAGAAATGCTCAATTTAGGGTTTCAATTGGCCTAAGTAGTTTCATTTCTGGCTGTGGAATTTCACATTTGGATTACTACCAAACTCCAGCCACAGTTTTTGTAACTCACCTCTACTACGAAAGGTAATTTGTGAGCTTGCGATATCGAAGGGGTAGATAGCATTCTGCACGCCGAGAACACTTCCCTGTTGCCTACAGGTAATACGTTCGGCTTTCTGTGAGATTTACCTAACTTTCGCTTCGTTCAGTTCGGTCTTTTAACCATCGTTTGTTAACTGGATTTATTTGCTTTATAATTCTTTTCTATTGTTATGTACAGGGATGAGTTCTTCCATTTCTTGCTTGATTTTCAATTGATAAGAATCTTCCAGCGTTCTTATGATTTTAGAATTGTCTCTCATTGTTTAACTTGAATCCCATTGTGCTGAGCATTTGGTAAGTTATGTAACGATGTTCATGGAAGACTTAAACGACTCAAATGGTTTCCATCTGATTTGTTTTTGAGGTATGGACTGTAATGAATTTTCGCAGATATATTTTCCCAAGAAATATAGAATTTTCCCAATAAATCGTGAAGCAACCCTTCATCCTGCAACAATTATGGACTCTGGAAACATAATAGAACAACATTGAAGCTTTTCATAAAAATTATCGCCCAAAGATAACCCGACTTGACTACGAAAAACATAAACCCACACTTCATCACTAAAACTCGATAACCCGACTTGACTACGAAAAACATAAACCCACACTTCATCACTAAAACTCCAAACACTTCATTTTCACAACGTTGGCGTTGTAGGTCAGTAATTGTAGTTTCCCAACAAGTAGGAAACTTTTGCTAGAATTACCGCCATTGCATTATAACTAATCGTTCAATGCATCGAATGAATTTCTCGGTAAAATGCAGGGAATGAATTTTACGTTGAAATTCGAAGTAAGAGATAACCTTTTAAAGTAAAAGTTCAAGAACAAGATGAAGATTTTAGCAACATTTTAGACAACGAACGATTTTTTTGGCAAAGTGTAAGAGCTACATGATTTTTTGTTATAATTTTAAGCATCATATCATTTTTTGATGGTTGTAAACATTCGGCTAAATTCACTGTAAACTTTTAAGAAGCGGCAAAAAATAGGGGCAAAATTTTAAGCACCGTGTGATTTTTCATGAAAATCTTACATCGGTTGATTTTTTTTGTAGCATAGATGGAATTTTATTTTAGCTAAATCTTCACATCTAATGGAGATTTTTTAATTGCTGCGAAGATTCGGAAAAAGAGGTTAAAACCCTACCAATTTCTCTGAGACGTGGATCCTTGGGATCAGTAATGCTGTCGCAGAGTGCTGCGAGATCAATATTTCCATCCAGTTCTTGTTTGTGAGGCACTCCTCCCACGGAAGCTTCTTGGACTCCTTGAGCAATTTCTCGTCCTCAGAGAATCGCTTTTCTACCACTATTGGAGGGGAAAGAAGAGTACAAGATTGCAGAAATTGAAGCTGATTTCTCCTTGTTCCCGTAATGTTGGTGGTCAAAGGAGAGTAGACGTACCCTACCCTTATCAATTTAACTCTCATTGTGCACAGAATTTGCGCCTTGTGGTGTCCTTATATGCCTTTCTCAAGGTCGATGGGATGGACATCTGTCAGGTCTAGTTGAAGTGTGGCATCACTGCTCGTTATATTACCTTCATTACATTTTTGGTTGCGGCATTTATCATTTGGATCACTACCAAACTCCGGCCACAGTCTTCGTAACTCACCTCTGCTACGAAAGGTAATTCGTGACCTTGTGATACCGAAGGGGTAGATAGCATTCTGCACGCCAAGAAAACTTCCCTATTGCCTACAGGTAATACGTCGGCTTTCTGTGGGATTTACCTAACTTTCTCTTCGTTCAGTTCGGTCTTTTAACCATCGTTTGTCAACAGGATTTATTTGCTTTCTAATTCTTTTTATTGTTATGTACAGGGTTGAGTTCTTCCATTTCTTGCTTGACTTTCAATTGATAAGAATATTCCAGCGTTCTTACGAATTCCAGAATTGTCTCTCATTGTTTAACTCGAATCCCATTGTGCTGAGAATTTGGTAAGTTATGTAACGATGTTCATGGAAGACTTAAATGGTTTCCTTCTGATTGTTGTTGAGGTATGGACTGTAATGAATTTTCTCAGTCTCTTTACCATTTTTGTCTCTCACTTTATAGGGTTATTGTTTGCTTACAACATCTATTCTTATGATTACTAGTTTAGATACTACAATACATAGAAAAATTGAAGAGTTTCATGAGAATGTATAAGAAGGAGGCAGACATTGCCCTTCGTATCAATTCCATAAATGGAAATGTCTGTCCACCTGTAACTTATAAACCAATACTTCATACCCTTCATTATTGTATTGAAATTTTTGTTTAATAGTAAAGAGACACACATCTACTAGTAATTCTAACTCTTTGCTTTATCAAGTAAAAACGCGTTGAAACACAAGGATTGGTAACCGTAACATTTCTTATAGCCCGATGGCTGGTGTTCATCTAACTATAAATGGGGGGTGAATATTCAGATATGTTTCTACAGAAAAAAAAGGGTTTACATTTCCATCCTCCCTCGAATTTATCAGCCATTTCGAAATACTTTTAACATTGCCATTTCATACGACAATGGATGCTTCCACCTCCACCGCTGCTCATTCCAACAACAATAGCTGCTATGGCATGTTCATCAGTCATAGAGGACCAGACGTGAAGAATACCTTCGCCGGTCATCTGTATCGTCGCCTCATTTCCTTTGGACTAGGAATTTTTCTCGACTACATCATGGTAGCTATTACCAACCGTAGAATATAACAGATTATCACTACGTACATTTTCCATTTTGAACAATAAATGTAATTAAAAGTAACAATTATTTGAAGTGATGGATTCCAATCCTATATTTCTTCTTACCAACTGAATTAACAAAGCACTCAAATCAAATACTCATAAACACTCAAACTCAAATTGCAACGTTTCTATATTTACATTAAGCGGCAGGTAGTAGCTACTCTGTAACCCTTGTTAATATTTGCAACGCCTTAAATTAGTCTGTGAAACTCCAAGAGTAATATTCCTAGCATCAAAGACCTGCCATGTTAATATTTCAATCGAACACAATGTTTCAACAGTGGAGGTTATAAAAAAATAAAAATCAATCACACATGAAAACTCCAAATGAGGGAGATACTAAATTTTTACCATTGGATGATAAAAAGCGATAATCATTTTTACGTGATGACGATGTAAGAATAATTATGATATAAGAATAAGAATGAATTGGCGGTGGGTGAGTTGTTTATCTCGCATATAAGGAAAATTTGTTTACTGTTTTTTTTTGTTTGTTTTCTATCGTGGTATTTGGAGCAAATTTTATTTGTTTTTGTAATATTTGTTTTATTATTTTGTTTCGAAAGTGGTGAAATTAATGTATAGTTTGGAAAATTCCAATTTATGGAAATTAAATTAATTAAAATTATGAAATTTTATTTTTAAATATAATAAAACTGAACTTATTAAGAATGAAGTTTCAAAAGTATTTAAAATACAACTTAAATTACAATTATTTTTAAAAAGTTTACTCTCTTAGAATTAAAAATCAATTTTACTACAACTAAAAATATTTTATGGTTATCAACATTTAATCAAAAATATTTGGGTTTTTAAAATTTTGTTTTTTGTTTGGCTTATACACAAGGAGATAGATGATGTGAATGTAGCCTGAGTAGTTATATCATTATTTATCTATTTGAATGAGCTATTGAATCTTTAATATTAAATTTTTGGTTTTCCTAAATTAATTGAATTTCTTTAAACATGGAATTAGTTTTTCTAAATTAATTGAATTACTTTACTCATTAGATTAGGTTTTCAAAAATAACTTTAGCACAACTAAATATATGTAAACATTTAATAATGTTAGGTTGAAACCTCCTTCATAGTTTCCAAATATTATGTCTAAAAATAAATACTATCGCCAATACTTTTTTAAAGAAATTCAATTTGAAATAACATTGTACATAAAATTCAAATTCAAATAGCATTAAATAATAGTCAAAAAATCAATTTCAAATAGAATTGAATAAATTGTATTGGCTTGAGAAGAACTACAAGCAAATTTGAACAATACATAAACTACTTGCATAAATTAATTTAAAATAATTTTAACTTTCATGTTTAGCTTATATGAACTTGCTATTGAATTTCTTTTTTTGTTGTGAGATAAGAGTTTCCTTTTAATAAACATCTTTCTCATAAGAATTTGAAACTATCATCCCTATATGTTAGATTATTTCATCTATAGAGATATACATATTGGCTTTTTGAATTTAAATTAATAACCTATATTTTATATTATTTGATTATTTCATCTTAAAAATTTACATATTTTAATCCTCCAATTTGAACTCATCATATTGATAATGTTATGTTTAATGGTAGATAACAAACAATGAAAATGAGAGGGTTAAAACTCAAATCCATTTGAAAGTAATACTAAATCCATTCTCTAATATTCTTTAAACAAAATTAGACATAAATAACCTTTAGTTGTAGTTTACTTTCTTAGGTTGATGGAAACATTACCGGGTATCAATTAGCATTGGTACTCGAACTCAGAATTTGATGGGTGAGAAACGTTATCTTACGTGAGCAGTATGGGTTGTGTGGACTTATGCAGCGTTGTATGGGTTATGTGGACGTATGTAACCCTCCTTACATATCCCAAGTTGGATGATAGACTGACAATGGGCTTTTCATCGACCCCATCTAATGAGGGACCCACAATCAATAATATATATTATTATATGTATTTCATTATATCTTTTATTCCCAAATAAATCACAATTAAATATGATAAGAACCATGCACACTTCTAGATTTTCTTGCACAATAGAAAGTCTATCACTTTCTATTTTCTTCTATCTTAATTTCACTCCACCTTTTTCACTTGTACACATTCTTGAATATTTTTTATATTCTTCTTTAACTTTATATTTAAAAAACATATTTAATGCATTTCTAGAAATAAAATAACTAACTAGTGTTTTTACATTGTTTCGAAAAAAATTAAAATACATATCTTTGAATTGTAGCTTTGCAGATAGCCTTAACAATGGAATCCGCAATGACACAACATACAATTTTCATTCGTCATCTTATTGATGATCTTCATCTACATAGAAGAAAATTTCAAATCCATGTTATCCATCCTGGAAGAGGAAACCTTTCAAGGTTAGAGATTAAAAATGAACTTGGCACAAAATTTACCATTGTTGATACACAAACAATATTCATCTCTTCATTTTATAAAAAAGTCCCATTCGCTAAAGGCTTTGGAATAATATATGATAGCGTGAAAGATGCATTGAAGCATGAATCAAAGTATCACTTAGTTAAAAATGGTCTTAAATCCCATGTTGACAAATCTACCAAAGCAAGCACAAGTAGAGAGAAAAAATATGTGGCACTAAAATCACACACACGGACAAAAATAAAAAGGTTAAAGCATAGTTGAAATTGACAAATCCTTCCAAATTTTCAACTCACCCATATTTTATTAATTTGATTCCTTTTGAATAACATGTTACTGCTTATTGTAGGCATGGTTGTATGTTTTATCTACATATAGTTTTTGATGATTTAAAAAATACACATGTTTTATGTGTACCATTTAAGAAGTTGAATATTCAAATTCTTCTAATATGGCTTTAAAAATAAGTGAATACATATACTTAATGTTGAAAATAGTATTGATATCATTATAGGTATACTAAATAAATCATTACACCAACAATACAAACTTATAGTACTTATGTATATCATAATATTTCTATACATTTTTCGTGTGCATAATATTCTTATAAATATATACTTACTTTTTTTTTAGATTTTCAAAATTAAGTTTATACCCCTTAAAAAAGTTAATATTTATTATCTTCTAAAACATTATGTAAACACTTTATTTTGTTGCTATTTATTTATTTATTCCATTCATTTTCTTTTACCTTAAAACCTTATAACTCAAAAAAAAAATTTGTTTTATATATATATATATATATATATATATTTATTTATTTATTTATATGATAAATTTTCTAAATAAATACAATATTTTATTTTTGAATTAATACATTTTTAAAACATATATTTTATTTTAGTAATTATTACTAATATTTTACAAAATAAAAATTTAATATTGTTTTTAAATTTGATTTTACAATTTGAAATATTTATTGTGTTGGTTATATTCTATTAAAATTGAAATATAAAATGAAATTTATTTCTATATTTTTCCATGTAAATAACAATTGTTTATAAAAACACTATATTCTTTAGCAAGCTCATTTTTTAATGTATAATATACAAATTTTAATATTGTACCAATAACATAAAATATCGTTTCCCATATAAAATTTTGTGATCGTGTTAATATATTTTCCAATATTTATCTATTTCATAAAAAAACTAATTTCTAACTAGATAGTGTGTTAAATGTTTTACTACTTTACATATGAATTTTCAATTCATATCACAGTAAACTAAATTCAATATATAGTTCACTCTATATAATTGATCTAAGTAAACATTTTCGATGTGTACATTTATCTTCCTCTCGTGTGTGTGTGTGTGTGTGTGTGTGTATACACACACACACTCTCTCTCTCTCTAAAAAAATGCATTTTTCATATTATGGCACAAATATTTTTCACATCATCAACATATAAATAACACTCTTCAAATACAAAAATATATTGACTACTTTAAGTTTAAGCTTTATTCTCCTACTATGTCATGCATATTTTTTAGTAAACTATGCACATCATTAGATTTTTTTGTTCAAAACATTACAACCATATAGTCATTAATTATTGATACTTTAACATAGAAAATTTTACCATTTTTGCAGACATTTTTCATTAAATTCCAATTGTATCCATTATAATTTTCGTTATTTCACCTAACACATTGTTTCACCATTTTTTTCATTTTGTGGTCTCCCAATGCCTTTCTACTTTCAAATTGTTAAACAAATTATCAACGTTATGGAAACTATATTGACATCAAACTATATTACAAGGCTTGGAGATGGAGAGATTACTCGTAGTCCTATTCTACAAATTATGGACTTTACATTAACCTTTGAAGATCGATATTTTGTACTACTCTCAGAGGAAACAATACAATGAAAATATTTTTTGCTTCAATGTTTGGGAGCTATTTCACATCGTCTCAAATTTAAAAAGTGTCATTGTTTCAACTTCAAAATTTCACTTGTAAATCTATTCAAATAACAAGTATGTACTCGAGTTAACTTATTCACATTGCTAAACTTCAGTTATAATTTATACAACTCTTCTCTTGCTTTTATGCCTACAACTCACGTTCATTCTCGCTAGGATCACACTCACTACCGAAATTTACAATACTTACTATATGACCACTAATTGAAGTACTAATTATACATTGCTTTTCTTTTTTTCATGGATTTTATAGTATATGAATGGATGTATGTACTTTCAAAGTGGATATTACTGGTGACCCTACATTGAACAAATATGTACTTTCTTCTGGAAAACAACCATTAGAAACCACTAAAAAACCTCAAAACTCTACATCTATTTCATGTTTGCATTCAACCCTAGCGGAATGGGCATTGAAAGTGAGAATAATCTCAAAAGCTAATATATGCACATTCATTAATGCCAAGGGACCTGGCCATGTGTTTAGCCTTGATGTTATTGATGCAGAAGGTGGTGAGATATGAATTACATGATTCGGCATCCAAGCAACACACTTCCATCCTTCCACAGATATTCGGAAAGCGTACATCATCTCAAAAAGGTACATCAAGCTCGCAAAAAAGGAATTCAATCATTTAAAAAATGATTTGGAAATAACTCTAGATATTACCTCGACCATAGAATCTTACTTAGAGGATTAGAATTCAATACCATTCCACATCTTTGTGTTCACTCCTATTAATGAAGTACCAACTTCAGGCAACAATGCTATAGTGGATATTATTGGAATTTGTATTTCCATTAGCCCTTTAGCAACCATCATGAGAAACAATGGAACAAAGACACATAAGATAACCCTCCAACTAAAGGACATGTCATGTAATAGCATATAACTCACAATATATGGATTATTACATAAAAAAAAATAACGTTGACGAATATTTTATCTCAAATAGCTTTCCAATTATTTCTCTTAAGGCTGGAAAAGTAATTGAATTTAATAAGATATCAATTACTACAAATTTCACATCACATCTTTCCATCAACCTTATTCTCAAAGAAACACAATATTTGAGAACCTGGTCCGAGAACACATTGAAAAATTCTACTTGTCACTCATTGTGCACGCATGTAGTTTTAGGTGGGAACCCTTCCACTTGGAAGCGCTTGATTGACATACAAAATGAGGGGATTATAAAAGTTCCAAACCTTGCATTCATTTTGGCTGAGGCAAATATTGCTTCTATATATGGAGACAACTGTTGGTACACTACATGCCCACTTACCTTTAAAGATCATATGTGCAAAAAAAAACTCACACAGGATGGTTTTTTGAATTTTCGAAGGTGTAGCATGTCTTTGAATGTGAGTACAACTACATTTTTCAGTTCAGCATTGAAGAAAAAACAAGAAAAATCAATTTTACTGCATTTCAAGAAGTTGTATAACACCTTATAGGCATTCCTACTGAGAAGTTATATGAATATGGATCTGAGGGGAACAAAAAAAAAATCACCGAACTTTTTTCTATGTTGTTCCTTAGCAATGAGTTGTTCAAACTAGTAATGCATGAGGAAAGATTTGCTAATGAAAAACAAATCAAATGCATTATGATTTCCGAATTAGAGAACTTTTGAGGTCTAAAATGGGCCTCCTAAGAAAAATGTACAACCAAAATAAACTTTTTAAGAACCAATAGGATTCAAGATGATGATGTCAACCATGGGGGATGATTCACTATTTTTGGGGTAAAAAAGTAAAAAGATTAAAAAATAATAAAATAATAAAACTATTTTTTCAACTTGTAATTTCAACTTATCTCCCTAAGTTTTTACTCAAAATTCGAGCGGGAGTACTCGTTGGATGGAAAAATTAATTTCTCATCGAAGGAGTACCCATGTTGCATACTTTCGATTGACCCTGCTACACGAAAAATGAGAAATATATGAAAAAACATGATTGTAATCACGGTTTTCATGATTGTAATCACGGTTTTCATGTATTTCTTATTTTTCGTGTATGAGAGTCAATCAAAAGGATGCAACATGGATACCCATTGCATGAGGAATCAAATTTTGCATCCAACGAGTTTTCCTGCTTGAAATTTGAGTAAACCCACAAGGAGATAATTTGAAAATACGAGTTGAAAATGTATTTTTATCTTTTTTCCCTCTAAAATTTGATGATGTAATCAAATATTATTTTAATATTTCCGCTATTATTTTATAATTTCCTTAGGATGCCCATTTTAGAACTCAAAATTCCCCTAATGATGTGATAAAATGGAACACTTACCAAAGCCAAAAGATGGAATCCCCATCCTTGAATTGTTGACTAAATAGTGAATCCAAAGTGGTATAGTTGTTTCTTCCAAAAAACATTTTGTACTTTTTGTACTCTTTTCCATATCGATACTACATAAAGTATTTATGCTTTGAGGCTTCTTCATCCATTTTAGCATTTCTATGGAAACAAATCTACACAAAATGTAAAGTGGTGTCGTTGTTCTTTCCAAACAACATTCTATAATTTTCTACTCTTTTCCACATTCATATTACATAAAGTGTTTATTTTTTAGTTTTTTCCCTCCATTTTAGTATTTCTATGGAAAAAAAAAATTGAACTTCCTAATTCATTTATACATTTTTTATATTTAAATATAACAACTTTTTAGATATTTTGGAAATACACATACAAGAACATGTTATCAAACCTATGAAATGTGATATCAATATTTCTTTGTTCTAACTATAACTTTTTCCTTGTTTCTCTTATAGGTAATATCATATGGTGCAAGCGAAAACGTAGAAACTTAAAAAATTAATACAAATCAAGTATAAGTATATGATGCAAATCAAGTCAATTTACATCAATAAATAAATTGTCAATTCAATGCTTCTTAAAGGGTCAAATATTCCCCCCTCTTCGAAACAGCAACAAAAAATACCAGAAGTGCAGGCAACTCAATATTATTACAAAGGCATGTTCTCTTTCAACAAGGCATGACACCAACTGTTTTACACGCAACACCTTCACAAATTTCACTTCCCACCAAAAACCTGTAAAATCGCTAACGACATGTCATCCATTCTCTAGAAATAAACTAAAAAAGAAGAACTAAATGGAATCATGGAACTCCCACTAGCAAAAATGATGACCTAATTTCTACTACTCTATCTTCATCTAGGAACCAAAAGATGAAAAACGTAGGATAAAATATGTTGAGAAAAAAAAAATTCTTAAGAGACTTAGAGAGACCTCACACACAGAACAATAGCCACCACTTATGGATTTACCAACACATGTTTTCAAACATTATAGCCATACAAATGCTTCCAAATATTTTCAAAAACGTATTGATGCTTTGTATAATACACATATATGTACTACATTTATGGAATCAAACCCTAGCATTCTTTTTCACCCAAATACTAACGGAAACATTTGTAATCGATGTCATAGAGAAACAAATATCCATTGGTTCTCCAAATAGAATAATATGGATCCTGGTGACCAACCTATAGCCCTATCAATAATTACTCAAGTTGAGAAAATGCTCATTGCTCAAGTTAGCCCCGTATTGCAAGTTAGGCATACTTGAGGTGGCCAATACAAATATAGTGGACATACTATTGGTTTGCCACAACAAATTTCCCAGATAACAACTTACCTTCCACATCTTCTTTCAGATCTTGACATCTTGCTTATCAAGAGGCCTCGAGGAAAGGTAAAATGTTATGACTGTTATGTCACAAAATCTCATGTCATGAATGCATTGTTATATAAGATAAAACATGATAAATATTAAAATGATGTCCAATTAGATCTAAACTCAATTGCATCTCTTCCATAAACTTGCACCAATGTCTCCTCCCACCTCAAATTTGTGTCTCTAGAAACTTACAATTCTTCCACCACAGGGTCAAATACGACAACTATAATAGACCATGCCCTTAGCCATGAGGAGCAACCAATGTCTTCCTTTGAATTTAGATTTCCTAATACACAACGAGAAATGGAAAAAAATTAAATTATTTTCTTATAATACAAACAATGTTCCACCAGATATGATTGCATGGCCAACAATTGGTCTATCCCCAATCAATGGGTACAACATAGAGGTTCTATTTGACATGTCATTTCCAACCCTTTTCCTAATTGGGGATGTTGGCTTAAGGGGTCTTAACCTATGTTTATATTGTTCTGTGTAACCAAGAAAAACCTCCAACTACTGGCCCTTTCGATAGTGATCTTCTTGCGCAGACCAAAGTCTCACCCGAAACAGTATGGGGGAGTGTTGGAACCAAGTTTCTGCACCATGAGGGAGATTTGGATGTGGATATTTACACAAATTAACAGATCTAATGCCTATAGTCCTGCGAACAACTTCACAAAAATCAAATCTAAACACAAAAACCTTACTTCAAGACAGAAGCACGCAAAGCGTACCACTATACTTTATCCAGATCTTAGCATAATAAGAAGAAATGTACATGCACAAACATGTAGATCTAGTCAACACAAATATTTCTTAACAACTACTTAACCCAGATATATGCACGTTAATCATAATAGATCTATATCTTATTTATACTTTCAAATGCACACATACCATGGTCTCAAACCATGGTTTGAGACTCGTGATTTCTCTTTTTACCTGTTATAATGATTAAGAGACTTTGACCCACCCTAAAGCCCCTTGCCTTCTGTGCACAGCGTGTTCTAACAAAACTTATCAAAAATTAACCCCAAAATTATTTACCCCAAGGGAACCTGTGTCAACAGGCCCCCAACACAATCTAGTCACTTGGTCAAGTCACTCTGGTCCCACTGCCTACATTTTTCCTTTAAAAACCTGCATGGAACTCTAAAATGGCAAGATGATTTCGAGCCTTTGTGTTGCAGCATTCTACGCTTCCTCCACCAATTTCTCTATGGTGGGTTCCTTAGTGGCCAGGTTGATGCTTCTTTGGGTCTGTTATAGGATTTTTAGGGCACCATCAATGTTTTGCAAAAGCTACAAGGCCTCGTCATCCCATGGCTTCATTATTTCTTCCAACAAGTGCTCTCGTCAGCGCAATGTGTCGATTTCCGCTTGAATGGTGCGACTCTGTTGCATTCGAGCTAATATCTATGATGGTGATACAGGTGGCTCTAGACACTCTCAAGAGACAAAGAGGGCTGATGATAGATCAAAATTCAAAGTGGTCAGATTGCTCTTGAACTAGGTTCAGGTTGAAGTAGTCAAGCCCTAATTCCAACAGTGTGAACGGATCTCCAATCCAAGCCCATATGGAGAAGTTAGAGCAAGTCAAATTTCTGGTCAAGGTTTGGCAGTGGGCTAGGTTTCACTATCCCACAAATTCATTGTCAACCAGCAGAAAACCTAGCTCCCGAAAACGGGTAAAATTGTGGCCTCGTTAATTTTCCCAATGACCCTTTTTTGTTAAAATAAAAAATAACTTGTTTTTTACAAAAATATAAAAAAATAAGGGTGTCGGGCCACCACCCCTGCCACCCTACCGCATGTCCATATTACAAATATATTAAATTTTTGGGTCCGTGGGCCATGATGCCTACCGAACACCATGGTGTAACCACCATTGCCACATAATAATGGCACCACCGGATGTAAGTGTTAAGGGTGTAGTGGGTCGGGTTAGGACCGCATGGAGCGGACCTCGCCCAGCCAAAACCATATGTATTGAAAAAGGCACATATGTATCATAAATCAGAGCTAGTGGGAATTGAACCCACAGCCAGTGGGTCCGCCAACCCCGCCCAATGTGGCGGCTCTACCCAACCATTATTTTTTAAACAAAAAAATAAAACCACATACAATTATTAAAAAAAAAAACATGCCATTTAAACCAACAAAACTATATCATACCAACATGCTATGGTTGAAACAAAATATCATCGTTGAAATATGGAGAGGTGAGATTTGATCCCCTGACCACTCCTCAATCAAATTCCAAACTTACCAATGAACCCAACAACATGATGTTGTAAACTTCGCCCACCCTCAACCTTATAAACTCTTATTCTACAAATGCAACCAGGCAAGATAGGAGGAGTGCGGAGTTTGAGACAAAATATTATTTTTTATGCAGGTGGAACCCTGAGCCATTTAGGGATGCAATGGAACCATTATCTGAGCCACATTTTCAGAGGGGCCAAAATTATCCGGTGTCCAAATTGGAAAAATTTTATATGGATTTTACACCTCTCGGCGACGAGAAGTTGAAGGCGATGTCAGATTCTACAATAGAGGTCACCATTTTTCGGCCTTTCTCCAGATTGGGATGATGGTGTCAGAATTCAGAGTGTGGACAACCAATTTCATGTCATTCGACGTTGCGACTTCGATGGTGTATTCGAATCTAGTAGCTAAGAAGCTTATTCTTCAGTTAGCATGAGAGTTGAGGTATATGAAGTGTTCTTGCCATGTACTTCATTGATTATTATTGTGGGATGTTTTATGTCGTGTCGATTCCTTCTTCATGTATGATGCAGAATCTTGATGTTTACATCGTGTGATATTTATTCATCATGGATTGTCATTTATGTTCTAAGATCCCTTTGTTGCCTTGATGGAGGGATACTCTTTGTCACCATGTGTGAGGTTGTCATGTTGATAGGAGGTTTGCTATGAGTGAGAGTTGCTTGAAGCGGAACGCCTCGTGGAGACACTTTGACACTCATGTTGAGGGCACACTTCCTTGTATTATAAGTAAATAGTGTCCATGTACATCATCACATTTTCCAGCACCAAATGAAGCGGCCAACACCATCGAGACACTAAGGCCCGGAGATGTAGTCCACACTGGACGAACTCCGTTATTAAATCTCTTGTGGTTTTTTGTGTGAGTGTTGACATGTTTTCCTCTTAATTTTATCTACATATGTGTCCATTAATGCTTTGATAAAAATCAATTATAATGCATCATAGAAGTAAAATATCATGGGTAAATTTGGTCGCTGACAAACTCGGATCAAGTGGTATCGGAGCGGTCTTCTTGCTGATGTGAACTGCAAGTGTGAACCATTGAACGTGCAGTAATGGAGGATGTCAAAGACATGTAGGAGCCCATGCTGAGGACATTTGAAAGGATGGACATGTTGTATGAAGCTTATAAGGAACAAGCAGCAGATAACACTGAGTTGAAAAAAATTCTACGAGAGGATAAGGAGGAAAAGCAATGATTGCAGCTTCAATTTCAAGTCACGATAGAGGCATTGGAAGAATTGAAGCACAATGACCAGAGACTTCAAGAAAAGGATGTTGAATTAAGAAGGATTCTCCAATAAGAGAAATCATATAAGTAAAGGTTGTAGCTTCAGCTACGAGTAGTGGAAGAGGCCTTGAAAGAGTTGAAGCGCAACAAAGGCTTGAAGCAGCCATCATCAACTATTCATGTTCACATGCTATCATTTATGTGGGAAATGTGGAGATGCCCATTATAGGAACTAGCATGGGCCTCCTCACTAAGATGGGATATAAAGGAGGAGGACTTGGCATTAATGTCCAATGCATAAATCAGCCATTGAAGGTCATGCAGAGAACTTGATTAGCAGGTTTAGAGTACACTAAAGGATAGTGCTCAAAGGTGTCAGAAGCTCCCAATGCATGGTTGAAACCATAGGGGAAAGAGAATGATGGGAACACTTCACCATCATCCTATGAAAATGCACATTGCAGTGGAAGAGCTAAGGCAAGCTCTTGTCACCATGATCACACCAAAGACCACCAGGAAAGGTATAACAAGTCTCGATATTCTCAAGTTCATTTTGATTATAAGCATGTTGATAATCATGGACATAAGTCATCACATAGAAAATTTTGTCATTTTTATGGTTTACATAACCATGTCATTAATGAGTACTAGAAGAGAAAGGCAACACGAAAGAGTATGAGGCGTGAAATTCCTTCTCCACAATAGGGAAAGAAATTGGTTAAGTAGGTATGGAGTATGAAGACTCATTGCAATCATTGCGACAGAAGTGGCCATCAGAGGTCCCCGTGTTGGAGACTCCATCCAGAGCAACCATTAAGGACAAAGTGTCAGTGCAGGAAATGGTTGAAACAAATGATCAACAAGAAAATCCACTACATTCATTATTGTTCACTCTGTTGAGTAAGAAATGGTTTTTCTAGATGTATTGGCCATAGTTGTAAATCACGTGTTTCAATTTAAAATGTAAAAGTGATCATGTGTGTTCCATCACTTATGAAGCAACAATGATGTTTAGGCCTTGTATTGATAGCTGGGGTATTGATTCCATCTAATGTAAACTTGACCACCAAGTATAGTTATAAACTCATGGAAAGTGTGGGGAATGCTTGGGTCATAGATTGGTAATTTATTTAAGCATCTAATTTGCAAAGTATTGTACTACAATTTTGCAGAGGATGCAGGTGTTAGCTCATCGCTTATGGCTCTGAAGGACAAAGGTGAAGGAAAATGAAGGGTGACCTTTTAGGACACTTGTGGCGTGGACAAGGTACAAAGAAGTTGTATATTATGTTCATTCTTTTAGTGGAACAAAAGCTCTTGAATGGGGAGCATTGATCCAGGTGGCTCTAGACACCCTCATGAGACCAAGAGGGTTGATGATAGGTCAAAATTCAAAGTGGTTAGATTGATCTCGAACTAGGTTCAAGTTGAAGTACTTGTCGCCCTGATTCCAACGGTGTGAACATATCTCCAATCTCAGCCCATATGGAGAAGTTAGAGCAAGTAAAATTTTTGGTCAAAGTTGGGCAGTGGGCTAGGCTTAATTTTCCCACAAATTCACCGTCAACCGGCATAAAACCCATCTACCAAAAAGAGGAAAAATTGTGGCCTCGTTAATTTTCCCAATGACCCTTATTTTTTTTAAAATAAAAAATAACTTGTTTGTTATAAAAATATTAAAAAATATTTAAAAATGAGGGTGGCGGGCCACCACCCCACCGCATGACCATATTAAAAATATACTAAATTTTGGGGTCGGCGGGCCATGACCGCCGCCCAACCCCACAGTGTAACCATCATTGCCACATAATAATGACACCACTAGATATAAGTGTTAAGGGTCCAGTGGGTCAGGTCAGGGCCGTGTGGAGTGGACCCCACCCACCCAAAACCATATGTATTGAAAACGACACATATATATAGTAAATCAGAGACGGTGGGAATCAAACCCACGGCCGGTGGGTCCGTTGGCCCCGCCCAATGCGGAGGCTCTACCCAACCATTAATGTTTAAACAAAAACATCAATACCATATACAGTTATAAAAAAAACAAGCGTGCCATTTAAACCAAAAAAACTATATCATAACCACGTGCTACGGTTGAAACAAAATATCACTGTTCAAATATGGAGAAGCTAGATTTGATCCTCTGACCTCTCGTCAACCAAATTCCAAACTTACCAATGCGCCCAACAACACGATGTTGTAAAATCCGCCCATCCTCAACCTTATCAACTCTCATTCCACAGATGTGCCTAGGCAGAAGAGGAGGAGCGTGGAGTTCGAGAAAAAATATTATTTTTTTATCCAAGTGGAACCCTGAGCTATTCAGCGAGGCAGTGGAACCATGATTTGAGCCACATTTTCAGAGGGGCCAGAATTTTCTGGTATCCAAATTGGATAAATTTTATATGGATTTTACACCTCTCGGCGATGGGAAGCTGATGGCGATATTAGTTTTTGCAACACATGTCTCAATTTCTCCGCCATTTTCCATATTGGGATGACGATGTTGGAATTGAGAGTGTGGAAAGTCGATTTAATGCCATTCAATGCCATGAATTCGATGGTGTATTCATATCCATCAGCTGAGAAACCTATTCTTCAACCCACATTAGAGTTGAGGTATATGAATTTTTCTTGCCATGTTCTTCATTGATTATTGTTGTGAGATGTTTTATGTCGTGCCGATTCCTGCTTGATGTATGATGCATAATCTTGATGTTTACGTCATGTGATATGTATTCATCATGGATGGTCATTTATGTTTTGAAATCCATTTGTTTCCTTCATGGAGGGATACTCTTTATCACCATGTGTGAGGTTTTCATGCTGATAGGAGGTTTATTATGAGTGAGAGTTCCTTGTAGCGGAATGTCTCGTGGAGAGACTTTTCCAGTCATGTTGAAGGCACACTTCATTCTATGATAAGTAAACAACATCCATGTACATTATCAAATTTTATATCACCAAATGAAGTGGCCAACACCATCGAGACACCAAGGCCCGGAGGCGTAGTTCACACTGGACGAACTCTGTTATTAAACTTCTTGCATTTTGTTGTGTGATTGTTGACATGTTTTCCTCTTAATTATATCAACATATGCGTCAATTAATTCTTTGATAAAACACAATTCTAATACATCACAGAAGTAATAGATCATAAATCCATTCACCGACAAACTCGGATCAGCTAGTACCATGGTCGGCGGAGTGACCCGAATTCCATTGAACTACTGCTCTTTGACCCTCAATTCTATATTTAGCTCCAGGATGACGCGGTCATCTTGGACAGAGGTCCAAATTCCCATGGCTTCAGAAAACTAATTTTTTAAAGCATCCATGACAACAATAATGCTAGCAGTCGATTCCTTTACGATGGAAGTAGATTGTGCGCGCACCTCTAGATGTGTCTCTGGATGCAAATTCATCTGCAGGTTTGCGATATTATACTTGAGCTCTGCGTGGAATGTTGTTATCTTTTGTCGTGACGCCTTCATTGAGGAAACCAATCATTGCAAATTATCAGTGGGCACTGGAATGGTGGGAATTGTGACTTCAGGGAGGCCATGGCGTAGTTGATTAATCAGAGTTTCCAACTCAGGGTGTTGTCTTCTGGCGATGTAGCGAGCATCTTCATCAATCTACTTTTCCTTCCGCATCTATTCTACCTGTTGTTGAACATTCGTGGTGGCCTTCATTGCATGGGCCTCCTTATACTGCAACTCATCCATAATCATTGTGTGAATCACATGTAACGTTCCTCCGAGAAGCATGGCCAGGTCAATCTTGATTTTAGGGAATGCCTGAATAGTTGCACGGATCTCGAGATTCTCAACATAGAGAGTCTTTCTTGGAACTAGAAGTATCTGAATGTTTGATGGTGAGGTCTCATCAGTGTTGAGTGGTAGCATGCTTGCTCGTCCTACACTTGTTTGTGCCATGCTCACTTGGATCACACTCGCTTTCATCTTTAGATCCTGAAGGTTTTGGTGCACATCCTCAAGGACTATTTTGTATTGAGACTCAACGATATTCCAGGTATCTTTAGCAACGTACTTGACTCCATATTAAATCTCATTGAGGTCACCCTCTATCAAGGTTAGGGTCTTTGTCCCTATCTTATTAGAGGCCTTTCTCTTAGCGCACGAATGTATTTGGGTCTAAGGCCCTTCTTTAGTGTCACGACGTGAATATATTTACGTTAAAGGTGCATCAACTTTGTCTCCTTCTTTTTCCTCCATTTCCTCGTCATCCATAGTGATTGGATTTGGTTCCTTTTGTGCATCCTTGTATTTCTGCTGATCTTTCTGTGTCTCCTTTTTCAGATCTCTCAACATGCACGACTTTGTAGGTTTCTTCACAAGCACCGAAGATGATGCACCACAAGTAATGTTCGCTTGTAACCATAAGGTTGGTCATTCCATTGTGATGCGTACAAGGTAATCCCTCGTGACCATGTATGGAAGCTTATATAAAACGTCTTCCACATCCCTCTTTGCATGAATGTGCATATTTTGGATTATGGCTTTGAAGTCCACAATGCGCTTTTACTACTCGTACAACATTGGGGACAGTCATGGCTTGGACTACATTTCTTGGAACAACCCTAAATAAAATAATACCCAGAAAATTTTGTTTTTGGTTACTCAAGATGACAACTTGGATTTCCACAATGACACATAGTGTGCACCTTCGTAGATATCGGGCTCAATCTCGAGGAACTGGGCCTCCACAGGTGTCATCCAACCAATCAGCATGATCAACAGTAGTAGCCAAGCATAATAAAAGTGTTTCACTTCCTCTTATCCTTCGTGAACATTCTCCAGGAATTCATTGCAGAGGTAATTCACCCAATTATACTGCACCTCTTTCTCGCATTGTCTAGCGAATGCAATGACTAGTGTCGATACTTCTTTTTCGTGACACTTCCACATCATCTTGCATGCAAGGATCAACATGCAAAATTTTACTACCAAGTCATTGATCTCACTGATGAGGAATCCCCGGGTTTTGTGAGATACCTTATATGTTTCTTTGACGTTATCAGTAACCTTATTCTCCTGGACCTTTCCTCCAAACGTTATCATAGGGTCCTCTCCCTCATAGGGTAGGTTGGTTATGTGATGGATCAATGATTCATCAATTGGGATGTGCTCTCTGAGCCATAGAAATTTTTCATGCACCAGGGCAAGCAGGTGGCACACATAGCTATCATTAACTGGGATGTTCCCAAAATGTGGGATGTTCAGAAGATTCAGTAGCCCTGACTTCTACAAACCCAATGCAAAATATTTAGGTTCCACTTTGAAAACTCCTCCATCATAGGGAACCTACTCTAAATATTCTGATGAAGCAAGTTCGGGAAAATTTGCACAGTCTTCCAGGTCCCAGTCTTCCATCTTCAATAAGGGGATATTTGTGAACAAGTCTTCTTTGAATGGCACAACCTCTATAATCAACGGTGTGTTGATGTATGATCTGACCTTATCCAAGTACTTCGTAACTTTCACGGAGGCTTTTCACGAAACCTTATACTTGAGCAGCCATGATTTTGGATCTATCTATTCCACAATATTCTCTTCAATAATTACCTCATGCTCCTTGCCCATTGGTTTCTTATGGCGCTCTACGGGGATGGACCTAGGCTTCAGGGTCTTCTTGCGCAAAGACTTCTTGATTCAAAAAGTGTTTCCTTTCCTTGCTTTCTACGATAGAGGCTCAGGCGCAAGGGCTTTAGTGGCAGGTGTTGTGGAGGGAGTAGATTTTTTGGCTGTCATACTCGTGTGAATAAGATGACCTAACCCTATTTGGCGCATCGTTTCGAAATAGGTCTCAAAGTGCTCGGACATGAACTTAGGCAAACACATCAATAACAATGTGCACAAAATCACTTGAAAATAAAAGGGAACTAATGTGGCCCTCTCTGTCATATTTATGGTGATGGCGTTGCCTAAACAGTCTGATTTGCATTGATTTAGTCCCATAAATTTTGAAACGACTCCAAATCTTGCATAATATCATCCTTAAATGCAGTTTAGCCACTCCTCAAAACGGTAATAAAGTTGTCTTATCTAGATTAACTGTTCCAAAGGCTATTTTTTGGCTCATCTACGATAGTGTCAACCTCCTGACGCAGCCCCTACATTGCTCTCACATATACCTGCACTTTGTGATTCCTTGTCGTACCAGCATACTTTTCCATTGATAGATATCTTTATGGTCCTACGCCCTCCACATCTGTCAAGGGCACTAAGACACTTCTTTGGCCATATAGTCATTTGGCGCGTGCAGGGATGGGGTCATCCCTGTACAACTTTAACCGATTTCCATTCACATATCCCAGAAGGACTTCACCCCTTAAGGTAACCAAACATACCGCACCTCCTTTCGTAATCTCCTTGACAACATAATGTCCAATCCAATGCATTTTGAACTTTCCTAGGTGGCACACAAACTTGTTGTCAAATAAAAAAACTAAATCATCTTCCTTGAAACTCTTTTGTCAAATGTACTTGTCATTCCAAGCTTTTTTACATGCCTTTTGCACTTGCTAATATAAACCAACAATGAATCTGTCCTCCTACGATGCAACTAGTTGCAACAGTCGCTCTTCCATACTATCTTGATCATCCATGTTAGTTATCACTGTAATGTATAGACTAGGGACGATGTACTCCATTGGAAAAATAACTTCTTGTCCATACACCAACCTGAAAGGGGTCTGTCCATCCATTTTATTTCATGTAGTTCTATATGCCCATAAAACCGCATGTACACACACATCTCAATCGTTCTGATTAGCATTGAAGACCTTTGTGAGCACATTCTCCAAAATATTATTAAGGGCCTCTACCATGCCATTTTCTTGTAGATGACATGGTGTACTCTTCTGATGGTGCATCTTAAACTCCATTGTCAACTCTTGGATAGTCTAATTCGCAAAGTGTCTACATTGGTCACTCATCCAGATTTTAGGACAACCAAACCTTGTCAAGATACCCTCAAAAATGAAGTATGCATTTGTCTCTGCGCTACAATATTTCACATGCTTAGCTTCTACCCACCTGGTCAAATATTTGTTGCAGCAGTGATATAGTGCACACTTGTCTTCTTTCCGAGAGGGTTGATAGGTCCTAAAAACTCAATGGCCCATTTATCAAAATCCTGCAAAGTCACTTGTGGTTATAGTGGCATTTCATCTTTGTGTGATTGTTTCCCTATTCACTGAGACACATCACAAAGGCGACAATACACTTTTTCATAAGTGTGCATTGTAGGCCACTACAAACCAGCCCTTAAAAGTTTTTGCGCAATTTGTTTTCCTGCATAGTGACCTCCTGCAACCCCTTCATGTGCTTCCACTAGGATGCTTTGTCTCTAAAAATCCAGCACATAGTGCCTCAATACCTCGTCAGCTCCCATCTTATACAACTGGCCAGCAATCAAAGTAAATTCAACTACGTGAAAGACCAGTTATTTCTTCTACCTAATTGTATACTCTGTAGGAACAGTACCAGTGGTTAGAAAGTGAATAATATCTATGAAGTGGCCATCACCTACTTTAATGGAAAATAGTTGTGCGTCTGGTAATCTAACCTCCAAACTAGTTGGCTCCTCTCCACTTTCAATGTGCGATAGATGATCTGGACCTCCATTCAATTTTCATGGCTTTAAAATTACCTTAAAATCATACTCCCAAAATAAGAAGAGCCATTGACAAATATTCCCCCCAACATAGGCTTTTTGACTAGGTACTTCAAAGCAGAGTGATCCGTAAACATCTTAAAATTAATTCCCAGGAAATAGTGATGAAACTTTTGTAGCGCATAGACCATATCTAATTCTTCTCTCCCTGTTGTCGAGCAGTTGCACTAAACACTTGACAATTTTCTGCTCGCAAATGAAATTGGGTGATCAATATCTCAATCTCCTCATTGTGAGAGTACAGTGCCTAGCGCAATACACGAAGCATCCCCGTGTACATGGAATTCCTTTTTCTAGTATGGAAATACCAATATAGGTGGAGTCACCATTTTCTCCTGAAGTATCTCTAAACTCTTCTGACAGTCCTTGTCCTAGCAAAAAGAGGCGTCCTTCTTCAACAAATTCTCCATCGGCGTTGTAATCAGTGCATAACCTTGAATAAATTTTTTGTAATAGCCAGTATGCCCCAAAATTGAGCACAAATACTTCACATTTGCAAGTGCCTCCAAGTTGACAATAATAGCAATCTTATCGGGATTGACTATCAATCCCTATTGACAGATAATATGACCAAGAAAAATCTCGAAAGAGACACAGAATATGAACTTCTTCAGATTCATTGAGATATGATGCTTCTGACAAGTATCAAGAATTAAGCACAAATTTGAAACATGCTTATTCAATAATACAAATACATTCTAGTCATCAAAATATACTTCTAATAATTTATGTATATACTCCTTAACGAAACTACTGCCACGCGCGAGAAGACTGCTGGTGAATTCTTCATACCGAATGGCATTACTTTGTATGGGGATGATCCCCATTCCATCACAAAGGTTGTCTTACTTTTTTCTTCGGGCGCAATTCTTTTTTGGTGGTATCTATAAAAGTCATCAGCAAAGGTGTAGGCCTCCTTCCCTCCCAAATTGTCTAATATTTCATCAAAAAATGGATTTGGGAAAGGGTCATGCACGCAGTAATCATTCAACTTGCGCAGATCCACACATCTCCTTTTTTCTACTTTTCTTGGACTAACATGGGGCTTACCCAATATGATTCTTCTACGAGTTCAATGATCCCTGCAGAAACCATTTTCTCCAACTCCTCCTTGACCTTATGTTTACAGTTAGGATTCAACCTGTAGGGGCGCTGCTTGACAGGCCTAGCATCTGGTTTCAGAGTGATTTTCATCACTCCAAGATCCCAAACAATACCTTTCAAACATGAAAAATTTGTGGCAAATAAGTCCTGATATTTAGCGAGCTATATCTTCATCCCATTAGTCCCCTATTTTGGAAATCTTAGGTTGCTCTTATGTTCCAATGTTGATTTGCCTAATCTTCATGGGTTCAGTCACATCTGATGCTTCAACCATAGGCTCATCAACTACGCGCTGGCCTTCAGACTTAGGGATATTTATTTTTCTTGGATCTTCCTCATTATCTTCAATAGTTATATTCTAACACTCAACTATATCCTTCATCTACGCATCCCATGTTGGTAGGGCTCATTCTTATGATTTCTCTAGCATGTCAAAGACCACATATTGAATTGTGTGTAAGGAAATATTGATGCATGTGAATCCACTCTCAAAATTGAACTTTAACACAAATATTTCCCATAGCATAGCCCATTCCGGCGTGCCTCTTCGCAACTCAACTTCTAGGTACCAGTTCATAGGAATATGACTTAAAGTATGGATGAATGTATGCACCCATCCTGGTTGCGGCTCTTCTCCCCAAGTTGTAGTCCACTTGGAAAAATGTATGTGTGGATCTTATTTTCCTGCATAGGTTCCATCCAACTGGGTATTGGGTTGTCAAAATTTTAGTTGTACCATATGGGTACATTCTTCCCAATTCGCCAAGTTGTCATTGTATGTCTCCCACCAACATGCTACAGTTGAGCGCAAAGCTAAGTCAAGTGCATGGAACCATTGTGTCTCTGGAACAAAATTTTCGAATTCATATAAGAAACAAGTGATACTCCCTATACCATCATAATAAGGTAATTCTCATACCTCATAAGATATGCATCATAGAGATATGGTGACTTAGTTGCAGTGTAGTGTACCGACTTCATGCAAGCAGTTCTGCCCATTCTCTAATTCCTAATCTAAGTCTAAGTGGCATGAACTATCTCTATCTCAGCTAAGCCGACCATCTACTCTGGTGTTGATCTAATCTTCATTTCTTGAAATTATCTTGTAGATATGATCAACGTCCCCTTCTGCGTGCACTGGTTCTATGTATCTTTCTCCTTCTACAAGATCCAATGGGACTACAACCATTGTTCCATTGTTTTCAAACACCATACTTCTGTGCTTGAGCTTGAAAATAAAATCCATGTCAATAGCCCAATCCAAACCCAACAACATGGCGTATGGATCTGAATTATCAACAATCTGAATAACTTCAAAATCAGCCAATGGATTAACTCCTTCGATATCAACTATGACCCAGAAAGTCTTTCCATTGGGATAATATTCTACTAATTTTCCATGCGTAGTTGTATTGCAGACCATTCCAGCTTAGGCTCTCCTATTTTCTACCAAGTATGCTTTGGTATGACATTTTCATCACATCGCAAATCCAGAATGACCTGGTCAATTTCAAAATCACCTATCTGAGTAGTCAGGTGCATCTCTTGGCCAGTTCTTCTCTTGTTCTTATAAATCGTATTGACATCCTTTTGCTCCATCTAGGGTTGTTATTTTTCATCGTAGCTATTAAATAAATCTTGAAGGTTCTCAACAACCTTCTAATTGTGCGGAAGCTTGATACATGCCTACAAAAATGGTTTCATCTCTGCAGGCTTGGCCCCTTCGAAGGTATCTGTGGTAGGTTTTCTTGCTAGTTTAGATGTGCCATAATCCACGAAGTCCTTCTTTGTTGTGACAAAAGTTTGATTTTCCCTTTGTAGATTAAACCCTTCCTTTTCTCAAGATCTCTCCGAGCCCAAACATCAGTGAGAGGTATCTTATATTCTGCTTTATCTTTTCCAGTTGCTGCACTGCTTTTGGTAATAATATTTACGCTAGGATCTTCAGAGCATTTTTCTTCTCTAATCATTTGAAAAATTTTCGTAGGTGTCTGTGGTTTCGTTTCCTACATTTTTGAAAAAATTATATGGAAATATTCAATAACATGGTGAAATTTTCTACAATACCTGCAAGATTTTTTTGTTGAGTTTAGGCAGTCGTGCGCATAATGATCGGCTTCTCCACTGTTATAAAAATAAGTTGTCACCTTCCATGACCAACCCCCTTTCCTATTCATCATCCTCTGCCTAGAAATCCACCGTGCCCAAACGATGATGCAGGTAAATTTGGTCGTCTAGCCTCAGCCTGTAATCTATACGAGGCAACCTTAACAACCATCATATCTAAGCTGTGAAAATTATTTTCATCATGTCCCACAGATCGACATAATGTGCAGTAAGGTTGTTGTAGGTCCAAGCGCAGATGTCTGTCATATGCAGTCCATTTACTTGGAAAATCATGCACCATAGTTTGGGAACCTCAATGGGCCCTGCCTCGTTCTTAATTAGATTTGGTCCTCAAACCACCAGATAGTTATTATATAGAGGACATTGATCCCTGTGATTCCCCTCAGCTATACAACGTGTGCACCATACTCCTGCGCACACATCATTTTCCTTTTCCTTTCGTAGAGTTTGTATTTATAAGTGAAATGAAGTTAACGACATTTGGATTTACTGAGCCCCAACCTATGTGGCTAGTACAGGTGGGGTTTCTAGCTTCACATAAATTTTCGTAGCTTCAACTTGTGTCGCAATCTTCTGTTGGTTTAAAGACTGGTGCAGATGCTACAACAATATAGCAATGAACTATTATTTGTTATGTGTTTCATCGATAGTAATTCCTCCGTCAGTAATGGTGCACTTTAACTGTTGATCCACCTCCCATATAGATTCATTTACTTCTTGGTGGATCACCTTTAGTTCGGTCATGCATTGAGAGTATGATTTTTTATTTTTGAACTACCCTTCAGTGTGGTTTTAATATCTTGAATCGTTGCATTGGGGTTGGATTCCATATATTGCATATACCAATACAACACACATTATTGAAATGTAGTAGCCAGCTACACTTTCTTAACATTATCAGTAATGAGTTTTTGCGTTGTCCATACAACATCTGCGATGAACTGAAATTGGTCAACATTGTCATTTCCAACACCCTTGAAATTTTGCAGCTTTATGGAAGTAGCCATATCAACTTCTGGTGGTGGAGGTGGAGGTGGGTGGATGACTTGTTAGAATGAGATGAATTTGGGAGTGGAGTGCAAGGGATTTGAACTAAGGCCAATAGCCCAAACATACTTTGATATTCAAATCCCTCTTCTTCCGAGTGCACAAATTCACCAGAGCTACTTGTTTCAAACTCCTTATCGTTGTTATATTTACCTTTGAGAGGGATATGAACAAAACCTTCTTCTATATCTACTCTGTAATTTTTTCTGCTCCATGTAGTTGGGCCCCTTAAGGACATTCAATTAATGTGGTTACACAAAGTACCTTTTTACATAAAATCATTATAATCCATAGTTTAAATGAGTGTAGAAACTTATCTCTAGGGCCCTTGAACAATCTCCTTTCAGCTTTAGAATACGATACAAAAGTATCAATATAAAATTCAGTCACACACCCACTCAAAACTCTATCAATCCAATAATATATTGCTCAGGTAGTTTTATTGCTAGATTTCTCCAAACGCTGAACCAGCTCAGGATTCCACCTCATAATCACATCGTCCTTTGCGCTAGTCTGAAATTTATTTAGTCGAGATAACCACTGGTGTAACTCAGTCGCAAAGGAAGCAAAGAAAATTTTATTGACCTCCGTGTAGATATACCTTTTCTCCCAATCCTCAACATATAATTTAGGGTTTTAGTTTTCTTGGATTGCAATTTCGCACACCTTCTTATTGAGCCAATCTTACAGTTCATTCTTTATCGGATTCCACAACATAAAATCTCCCTCAAATTGATCTCGGTCCTGACAAGGGAACCATTTTTATCCTTAAGGGGTCTTGACCCAGGTTCAAAGTGTTCTACACAACCAAAAAAACCCTCCAACTACAGGCCCTTTCGGCACTAATCTGCTTGAGCACACCAAAGTCTCACTTCAAGAAGTATGGGGGGGTCCTGGAATCAGGTTTAAACACCCCTAGGGAGCTTTTGATGTGGATATTTACCCTAAATAACAGATCCAATGCCTACGGTCTTGCACACAACTTCAAAGAAACCAAACATAAACGCAAACAACCCTTACTTCAAGACAAAATCGTGCGAAACAGAACACTACAATTTATCCAGATCTTAGCATAATAAGTAGAAATGTACGTGTGCAAACATGTCTATCTAGTCAACACTAATATTTATTAATAGCTACTTAACCCAGATAAATGCACATTAATCATAACAGATCTACAGTTTGAAACAGATAGCAGATAATACGATAGACAGATCTAAACAATCATAGAAATCATATGAAGATCAAAGGTCACCAAAAATATATTCTTTATTAATAGATATTCAATTCAAAAAAGTTCTTCCACTTGCGCACACAGTAACAAGGTCCTTGCACAAACCTTAAGACTTAGGTCTCCGCCCACACAACCAGCAAGAGCCTTTCTACCGAGATAGACTTACCCAAAACTTAGATCAAAACATTCATATCAAAGATAACAGATAGGTATATCTCTCCTCACTCAACTCTTACATATTTATACTTTAAAAGATGCACATAACATGGTCTCAAGGCATGGTTTGAGACTCATGGTTTCTCTTTTTACCTGTTACAATGATTAAGGGACTTTGACCTACCCTAAAGCCCCTTTCCTTCTACATACAACGTGTTCTAACAAAAATTATTAAAATTTAACCCAAAAATGCTTTACCTAAGGGGACCATGCGCCAACAGGGGATGCCCTTCCTCACCAACCACGCATGAATAACATCCCACTTGATAGTTATGCGGTACACTTAATGATATACCATGATAATAGGTTTCGTAGCCATCCTTGGTTTAGATATTACTTCTATAATTTGATTAAGCAACATCGAAGCCAGGCAACATGTGCCTTCTTTGTCAAACAAAGGCAAGAGCATAATACACTAACCACAATTGAAGAGTCATGTTCCCATCTCAAGGCATTTCCTACAAATAAGATACCAGATCATGTCATCTGTTTCGGAGCACACCTTTATGGGACTAGAGCATATTGGACGATATGAAGGACTGAGCTAACAACAATGATCACACAACTTCAATGTCTGACATTTTTATTCACTCTTAGTGCAACATATACAAAATGGCTAGCCTTTCATTCAATTATGCATGGGAAAAAACCTACATGTCCTAACAGTGGTGTACCCAAAATTTCATTGACCACCCCCACACTGTCGCTACATACATGTGCAAAAAAATTTCAATATTCCATGAAGAGATACTACAAAAAGATATGCATGCTCTCGACTATTGGTATAGGTACCTAGTCTACAATACCTCAAGCTCCCTCTCCTTAACCTCAATAATTTATCCTTTCTACTACTAATTTCATATTGATATTTTAGGTATGAATGGAAAAATCAAGGCTCTGCACATGTAAATGGCTTCCTATGTCTTGTTGATGCTCGAAACATGGAAACAATGGATTTGGAAGTCCCAACCCAAATCAATAATGCAAATATTTTCTTTGATAATTGTGTTATAACATGGAATCCTAGAAGAGACCATGACACACACATGGATATACATCAGTCCATTGAATATGACCCTTTCTTGTTAGATACATAATAGATATTTAAATCCAACCCACCTCAATACTATGATCAACTCTTGAATATAATTCAAAGACATACAAAATGAACTGAAAAAACATGTCTACACAAAAAAGGGTCTACCTTTGAATGTAGGTATAAGTTCCTTTGGAAGATGGAAATGGAATCATCTCTCTACATTAATTAAACGAGCCAAAATATATATAATCCATCACTCAATGATGAGCGCTTGAACATCCATAATCCGATCATACTTCACTCATGGAGAGAAAATGTAGACTGCCAACTTGTTCTCTCCCATCATGCAGTTCTGAGCTACATTGCTAAATATGCTTCCAAAGCAGAGGGGAGATCTGAGACCTACCACCATATGTTAACCAAAATTGCAGCTACATCACATCCAACTGATCCTTGGGGACAGTCGTATAACATTGGGGATAGTCGTTGCTTGGACTACACTACCTGGAACAACCCTAAATAAAATAATACCCAGGAAATTTTGTTTTTGGTTACTCTGGATGACATCTTGGATTTCCAAAATGATGCATAGCATGCACCTTCATAGATGTCGGGCTCAATATCAAGGAACTAGGCCTCCACAGGTGTCCTCCAACCAATCAACTCGATCAACAGTAGTAGCCAAGCATAATAAAAGTGTTTCCCATCCTCATGTGCTTCATGAACATTCTCTAGGAATTCATTGTAGGGGTAATTCACCCAATTATATTGCACCCCTTTCTCTCATTATCCAGCGAGTGCAATGACTGGTGTCATACTTCTTTCGCGTGACACTTCTACATCACCTTGCATGCGAGGATCAACGTGCCAAATTTCACTGCGGGATCATTTATCTCACTGATGAGGAATCCCTGGGTGTTTTTAGATACCTTATACACTTCTTTGAGGTTATCAATAACCTTCTTCTCATGGAACTTTCCTATAAAGGCTGTTGTAAGGTCCTCTCACTGACAGGGTAGGTTGGTTATGTGATGGACAAATGCTTCATCAATTGGGATAGCCTCTCTTATCCATAGACAGTTTTCATGCACTAGGGTGAGCAGGTGGCACACATAGATATCATTAACTAGGATGTGCCCAAAATTTGGGATGTTCAGAAGATTCAATAGCCCCGACTTCTGCAAACCCAATGCCAAATATTTAGGTTCCACTTTGAAAACTCCTCCATCATAGGGAACCTGGTCTAAATATTTTGATGGCGCAAGTTCAGGGAACTTCGCACAGTATTCTAAGTCCCAGTCTTCCATCTTCAATAAGGGGAGCTTTGCGAACAAATCTTCTTTGAATGACACAACCTTTGGAATCAACAGTGTATTCATGTATGATTTGACCTTATCCAAGTACTTTGTAACTTTCGCAGAGGCTTTACACGACACCTTATACTTGAGCAGTCGTGATTTTGGATCTATCTCTTCCACAATATCCTCTTCGATAATTACCTCAAGTTCCTCGCCCATTGGTCTCTTCTGTCGCTCTACGGGGGTGGACCTAGGCTTCAGGGTCTTCTTGCGTGGAGACTTCTTGGTTCCGAAAGTGTTTCCTTTCTTTTCTTTCTGCGATAGGGGCTTAGGCGTAGGGGCTTTAGCGGTCAGCATTGCGGAGGGAGTAGGTTTTGTAGTATTCATACTCATGTGAATAAGATGACCTAACCCTCTTTGGCGCAGAATTTCGAAAAAGGTCTCAAAGTGCTCGGACATGAACTTAGGCAAACACATCAATAACAATGTGCACAAATCACTTGAAAAGAAAAGGGAACTAATGTGGCCCTCTTTGTCATATTTATAGCGACGACGCGGCCTAAAGAGTCTAATGTGAATTTATTTTGTCCCATAAATGCTAAAATGACTCCAAATCTAGCATAATCTCATCCTTAAATGCAATTTAGCCACTCCTCCAAACGACAATAAAGTTGTCTTATCTAGATTAACTATTCCAATGGCTAGTTTTTGGCTCATCTGCGACAATGTCAACCTCCTAACGTAGCCCCTACGTCGCTCTTGCATATACTTGCTCTTCGTGATTCCTCGTCATACCAGCATACTTTGCCAAATTTGATAGACTTCATTATGGTCCTGCGCCCTCCACAACTATCGAGGGCACTGAGACACTTCTCCAGCCATAGAGTCATTTGGCACATGTAGGGATGGGGTCATCCCTGTACAAATTCAACCAAATTCCATTCACATATCCCAAAAGGACTTCACCCCTTAGGGTAACCAAACGTACCACACCTCCTTCCGTAATCTCCATGACAACATAATGTCCAATCCAATGCATTTTGAACTTTCGAATGTGGATGTCATTCCAAGATTTTTCACATGCCTTTTGCAGTTGATGATGGAAACCAGAAATGAATCTGTCCTCCACCAGTGCAACTAACTGCAAAAGTAGCTCTTCCATACTATTTTGATTAGCCATGTTAGTTATCGTTGTAATGCACAGACTAGGGACAATGTACTCCATTTGAAAAACAACTTCTTGTCCATACACCAACCTAAAAGTGGTTTGTCCATCCATTTTATTGCATGTAGTTCTATATGCCCATAAAACCACATGTACACACACATCTCAATCGTTCTGATTAGCATTTTAGACCTTTGTGAGCGCATTCTCCAAAATATTATTAAGGGCCTCTACCATGCCATTTTCTTGTAGATGACATGGTGTACTCTTCTGATGGTTCATCTTAAACTCCATTGTCAGCTCTTGGATAGTCTAATTCACAAAGTATCTACCTTGGTCACTCATCAATATTTTAGGACACCCAAACCTTGTCAAGATACCCTCAAAAATGAAGTACGCATTTGTCTCTGTGCTATAATATTTCACATGCTTAGGTTCTGCCCACCTGGTCAAATAATTTGTTGCAGTAATGATATAGTGCACACCAGTCTTCTTTCTGGGAGGGTTGATAGGTCCTACAAATTCAATGGCCCATTTATCAAAATCCCACAAAGTCACTTGTGGTTATAGTGGCATTTCATATTTGTTTGATTGTTTCCCTATTCGCTGACACACATCAGAAGGGTGACAATACAATTTTGCATCAGTGTGCATTGTAGGCC
Organism: Pinus albicaulis; assembly: GCA_034641835.2. Lineage (NCBI taxonomy): Eukaryota > Viridiplantae > Streptophyta > Pinopsida > Pinales > Pinaceae > Pinus > Pinus albicaulis. Next base: position 751,709,204 of record CM076576.1, on the reverse strand, counting down.
ACCACAAACCAACCCTTAAATTTTTTTTCACAATTGGTTTTCCTACATAGTGACCTCCTGCAACCCCTGCATGTGCTTCCACTAGGATGCTCTATCTTTAAAACTCCGGCACATAGTGTCTCAATACCTCATTAGCTCCCATCTTATACAACTGGCGAGCAATCAAAGTAAAGTCGGCTACGCGCAAGACTAATTCTTTCTTCTTCCTAACTGTATACTCCGTAGGCACAGTACCAATGGTTAGAAAGTGAATAATATCCGCGAAGTAGTCATCACCTACTTTAATGGAAAATATTTGCGCATATGGTAATCCATCCTCCAAACTAGTTGGCTCATCTCCACTTTCAATGTACGATATATGATTTGGACCTGCATTCAGTTTTCATGGCTTTAAAATTACCTCAAAATCACACTCCTAAAATAATAAGAGCCACTGAAAAATATTCCCCCCAACATAGGCTTTTTGACTACGTACTTCAAATCAGAGTGATCCGTAAACAACTTAAAATGACTTCCCAACAGATAGTGACGAAAATTCTGTAGCGCATAGACCATATTTAATCCTTCTCTCCCTCTTTTCGAGCAGTTGCACTCAACACTTGAAAATTTCTTGCTCGCAAATGAAATTGGGTGATCAACATCTCTGGCTCCTGGTTGTGTGAGTACATTGCCTAGCGCGATACACGAAGCATCCACATGTACATGGAATTCCTTTGTCCAGTCTAGAAATACCAATATAGGTGGAGTCACCATTTTCTCCTTAAGAAGCTCTAAACTCTTCTGACAGTCCTCATCCTAGCAAAAAGAGGTGTCCTTCTTCAACAAATTTTCAATCGGCGCAGTAATCAGTGCATAGCCTTGAATAAATTTTCTGTAATAGCCAGTATGACCCAAAATTGAGCACAATTGCTTCACATTTGCAGGTGCCTCCAGGTTGACAATAATAACAATCCCTGTTGACAGATAATATGACCCAAAAAAATCTCTAAAGGGACACAGAATATGCACTTCTTCAGATTCAGCAAGATATGATGCTTCCGACAAGTATCAAGCATTAAGAACAAACTTGAAACATGTTTATTCAATAATCAAAATACATTCCAGTCATAAAAATATACTTCTAATAATTTATGTATATACTCCTTAAACGAAACTACTACCACATGCGAGAAGATCGTTGGTGCATTCTTCATACCAAATGACATTACTGTGTATTGTAATTATCCCCATTCCATCACAAAGGTTGTCTTACTTCTGTCTTCAGGTGCAATTCTTATTTGGTGGTATCTAGAAAAGTCATCAGTGAGTGAGTAGGTCTCCTTCCCTCCCACATTGTCTAATATTTCATAAAAAAATGGATTTGGAAAAGGGTCATGCACACAGTCATCATTCAACTTGTGCAGATCCACACAAATCCTAATTTCTCCTTTTTTCTTCTTTTCTTGGAACAACATGGGGCTTACCAAATATTATTCTTCTACGAGTTCAATGATCCCTGCAGAAGCTATTTTCTTCAGCTCCCCCTTGACCTTATGTTTAAAATTAGGATTCAACCTATAGGGGCGCTACTTGATAGGCTTAACATCTAGTTTCAGAGTGATTTTCTCCACTCCAAGATCCCAAACAATACCTTTCAACTTTGAAAAATTTGTGGCAAATAAGTCTTGATATTCAGCGAGCAGCTCTGCAACCTTAGCTACTACATCTTCATCCCAGTAATCCCCCATTTTGGAAATCTTAGGTTGCTCTTCTGCTCCAATGTTGACTTACCTATCAATCATGGGTTCAGTCACCTCTGGCACTTCAACCATAGGCCCATCAACTACACGCTGGCCTTCAGACTCAGGGATATTGATGTGTCTTGGATCTTCCTCATTATCTTCAATAGTTATATTCAGACACTCAACTATATCCTTCATCTACGCATCCCATGCGCGTAGGGCTCGTTCTTATGATTTCTCTGGCATGTCAAAGACCGCATCCTGAATTGTGTGTAAGGAAATATTGATGTATGGGAATCCAATCTCAAAATTGAACGTTAACACAAAGCTTTGCCATAGCGCAGTGCATTCCGGTGTGCCTCGTCGCAACTCAACCTCTTGGTACCAGTTCATAGGAATATGACTTAAAGTATGGATGAATGTATGCACCCATCCTGGTTGAAACTCTTCTCCCCAAGCTGTAGTCCACTTGGTTAAACGTATGCGTGGATCTTATTTTCCTACATAGGTTCCTTCCAACCGGGTATTGGGTTGTCCAAATAGCAGTTTCATCATATGGGTACATTCTTCCCAATTCACCAAGTTGTCATTGTATGTCTCCCACCAGCATGCTAGAGTTGAGCGCAAAGTTAAGTCAAGTGCATGGAACCATTGTGTCTTTGGAACAACCTTTTCGAATTCATATAAGAAACAAGTGATACAGCCTATACCATCATAATAATGTAATTCTCGTACCTCATAGGATATGCATCATAGGAATCTGGTGACTCTGTTGCAACGTAGTGTAGAGACTTCATGCAAGAAGTTCTGCCAATTCTCTAATTCCTAATCTAAGTCTAAGTGGCATGAACTATCTCTATCCCAACTAATCTGACCATCTACTGTGGGTTTGATCTAGTCTTCATCTCTTTCAATTAACTTGTAGATATGATCAACGTCCTCTTCTGTGTGTGCTGAGTATGTGTATCTTTCTCCTTCTACAGGATAAAATGGGACCATAACCCTTGTTCCAATGTTTTTAAACACCATACTTCTGCGCTTGAGGTTGATGATAACATCCATGTCAATAGCCCAATCCAGACCCAACAGCGTGGCGTATGGATCTGAATTATCAAATAACTTCAAAACAACCAGTGCGTTAACTCCTTCGCTATCAACTATGACCCAGAAAGTCTATCCATTGGGATAATCTTCTACTAATTTTCCATGCACAATTGTATCGCAGACCATTCCAGCTTAGGCTCTCCTATTTTCTACCAAGTATGCTTTGGTATGACATTTGCATCAGATCCCAGATCCAGAATGACCTGGTCCACTTCAAACTCACCTATCTGAGCAGTCAGGTGCATCTCTCAGCCATTTCTTCTCTTTTTCTTGTAAATCTTATTGACATCCTTTTACTCCATCTAGGTTTGTTATTTTTCAGTGTAACTATTAAATAAAGCTTGAAGGTTCTCAACGACCTTCTTATTGTGCATAATCTTGATACAGGCATACAAAAATGGTTTCATCTCTGCAGGCTTGGCCCCTTCAATGGTATCTGTGGCAGGTTTTCTTGCTACTTTAGATTTGCCATAATCCATGAAGTCCTTCTTTTTTGTGACAAAATTTTCCTTTTCCCTTTGTAGATTAAATCCTTCCTTTTTCTCAAGAGCTCTCTTGACCCAAACATCAGTGAGAGGTATCTTATATTTTGCTTTATCTTCTCTGGTTGTTACACCGCTTCCGGTAACAATATTTATGCTAGGATATTCAGAGCGCGGTTCTTCTCTCATCATTTGAAATTCTACGTAGGTGTCCGCGATTTCGTTTCCTACATACATTTTTGCAAACAGTATAGGGAAATCTTCAATAAAATGGTAAAATTTTCTATAATACTTGCAAGATTTTTGTGCTAGGTTCGGGAAGTCACGCGCATAATGACCATCTTTTCCACAGTTATAAAAAAGGAGTTTTCACCTTCCACGACCAGCCCCCTTTCCTATTCCTCATCCTCTGCCTGGAAATCCAACATGCCCAGATGACGATGCAAGTGAATTTGGTCCTCTACCCTCAGATTTCAATCTATACGAGGAAACCCTTTTAACCATCATATCGAAGCTACGACAGTTCTTTTCATCATGTCCCATAGATCGACAGAATGTGCAGTAAGGTTATTGTAGCTCTAGAATATATTACCAAGCCGAGCACAGAAGTCTGCCATATGCAGTCCATTTACTTGGAAAATCGATCACCATAGTTTGGTAACCTCAATAGGCCCTGCCTCTTTATTAATCGGATTTGGTCCTCAAACCACTATATAGTTATTATATAGAGGACACTGATCCCTATGATGCCCCTCAGCTTTAAAACGTGTGCACCATACTTCTCCGCGCACATCATTTTCCTTCTCCTTTCATAGAGTTTGTATTTATAAGTGCAATGCCACTAACTGGATTTGGATTTTCTGAGCCCCAACCAATGTGGATGTTACAGGTGAGGCTTCTAGCTTCATGGAAATTTCCATAGATTCAACTTGTGTCACAATACTCTATTGGTTTAAATATTGGTGCAGATGCGGCAGATCATAGCAATGAACCATTATTTGTGATGCATTTCATCGATAGTAATTCCTTCGTCCCTAACGGTGTGATTTAACCGTTGATCCACCTCCCATACAGATTCATTTACTTCTTGGTGGATCTCCTTTAGTTCGGTCATGCATTGAGAGTATGATTTTGGTTTTTTGAACTACTCCTATAGTGCATTTTGATTCTCTTTAATCGTTGCATTAGGGTTGGTTGAAAAATATCGCATATACCAATCCAACATGTGTTATTGAAATGTAGTAGCCAACTATGCTTTCTTAACATTATGAGTATTGATTTTTTTCATTGTCCATACAACATCTGCGACGAACCAAAATTGGTCAACATCGTCATTTCCAACACTCTTGAAATTCTGCAGCTTTATGGAAGTAGCCATATCGACTTCTGGTGGTGGAGGTAGAGGTGGGGTGGATGACTTGTTAGAATGAGATGAATTTTTGGAAGTGGAATGCATGGGATCTGAACTAAGGCCAACGACCCAAAAATAATTTGACCTTGAAATACCTCTTCTTCTGAGTGCACAGATTCATCAGAGCTAATTGTTTCAGGCTCCTCATCATTTTCATATTTACCTTTGAGAGGGTTATGAACAAAACCTTCTTCTAGATCTACTCTGTAATTTTTTCTACTCCACATAGTCGGGCCTCTTTGGGACATTCACTCAATGTGGTTGCACAAAGTACCTTTTCACATAAAAGCATTATAATCCATAGTTTAAATGAGTGCAGAAACTTACCTCTAGGGCCCTTGAACAATCTCCTTTCAGTTTTAGAATACGATACAAAAGTATGAATAGAAAATTCAGTCACGCACGCACTCAAAACGTTATCAATCCAATAATATATTGCTCGGGTAATTTTATTGCTAGATTTCTCCGACCACTGAACTAGCTCAAGAGTCCACCTCATAATTGAGTCATCCTTTGCGCAGGTCTGAAATTCCATCAGCCGAGATAAACACTTGTGTAACTCAGTCACAAAGGAAGTAAAGAAAATTTCATTGACCTCATGTAGATATACCTTTTCTCCCAATCCTCAGCATAAAATTTAGGGTTTTGGTTTTCCTGGATTGCAATTCCGCGCACCTTCTTATCGAGCCAATCTTACTGTTCATTCTTTTTCGGGTTCCACAACATCAAATCTCCCTCAAACAGATTTTGGTCCCACCAATAGAACTATTTATTTCCTTAAGGGGTCTTGACCTAGGTTCAGAGTGTTCTGCACAACCAAAAAAAAACCCCCAACTATAGGCCCTTTCTGTAGTGATCTGCTTGTGCACAACAAAGTCTCACTTGAATAAGTATGGGGGGGGGGGGGGGGGTCCCAAACTGTGTTTAAACACCCCGAGGGAGCTTTTGATGTGGATATTTACCCTAACTAACAGATCTAGTGCCTACAGTCTTGTGCACAACTTCACAGAAACCAAAACTAAATGTAGAAAACCCTTACTTCAAGACATAAGCGTGTGAAATAGACCACTATACTTTATCATGATCTTAGCATAATAAGAAGAAATGTACGGGTGCAAACATGTAGATCTAGTCAAAACTAATATCTCTTAACAACTACTTAATAGATCTATAGCTTGAAACAGATAGCAGATAATACGATAGACAGATCTAAACATTCATAGAAATCGCATCAAGATCAAAGTTCACCCAAAATATATTCTTTATTAATTGATATTCAATTCAACATAGTTCTTCCACTTGTGCACACAGTAGCAGGCTCCTTGCACACAACTCAAGACTTATGTCTCCACGCACACAACGAGAAGGACCCTTTCTACCGAGATATACTTACCCAAAACTTAGATCAAAACATTCATATCAAAGATAACATATAGATATATCTCTCCTCACTCGACTCTTACATAGTTATACTTTCAAATGCACACATATCATGGTCTCAAACCATGGTTTGAGACTTGTGGTTTCTCTTTTTACTTGTTACAATGATTAAGGGACTTTGACCCACCCTAAATCCCCTTGCCTTCTGCGCCTAGTGTGTTCTAACAAAAATGATCAAAAATTAACCCAAAAATTCTTTACCCGAGGGGACCCTGTGCCAACAGGGGATACCCTTCCTCACCAACCACGCATGAATAACATCCCACTTGATAGCTATGAGGTACACTTAATGAGATACCATGACAATAGGTTCGGTATCCATCCTTGGTTTAGATATTACCTCTATAATTTGATTAAGTGACATCGAAGTCAGGAAACATGTGCCTTCTTTTTCAAACAAAGGCAAGAGCATAATACACTAACCACAATTGAAGAGTCATGTTCCCATCTCAAAACATTTCCTGCAGATAAGCTACCAGATCATGCCATGCGTTTCGGAGCAAACCTTCGTGGGACTAGATCATATTGGACCATATGAAGGACTGAGCTAACAACAATGATCACACAACTTCAATGCCTGACATTTTTATTCACTCTCAGTGCAACATATACAAAATGGCCAAGCTTGCATTCAATTATGCATGGGAGAAAACATACATGTCCTAAGCTTAACTAGCAGTGGCATACCCAAAATTTCATTGAACACCCCCACACTGTCGCTGCATACATGCAAAAAATGTTTTCAATATTCCATGAAGAGATACTACAAAATTATATGCATTCTATAGATTATTGGTATAGATACCTAGTCTACAGTACTTCAAGCTTCCTCTCCTTAGCCTCAATAATTTATCCTTTCTACTAGTAATTTCATATTCATTTTTTAGGTATGAATGGAAACATCGAGGCTCTGCACATATAAATGGCTTCCTATGGCTTGCTGATGCTCCAAACATGGAAACAATGGATTGGGAAGGCCCAACCCAAATCAATAATGCAAATATTTTCTTTGATAATTGTGTTATAACATGGAATCCTAGAAGAGACCATGGCACACACATGGATATACATCAGTCCATTGAATATGGCCCTTTATTGTTAGATACATAATAGATATTTAAATCCAACCCACTTCAAGACTATGATCAACTCTTCAATAGAGTTCAAAGACATACAAAATGAACTGAAAAAACATGTCTACACAAAAAAGGGTCTACCTTTGAATGTAGGTATAAGCTCCTTTGGAAGGTGGAAATGGAATCATCACTCTACATTGATTAAACAAGCCAAAATATATATAATCCATCACGCAATGATGAGTGCTTGAACATCCATAATCCGGTCATACTTCAAGCATGGAGATCAAATGTAGACTGCTAACTCATTCTCTCTCGTCATGCAATTTTGAGACCTACCACCATATGTTAACCAAAATTGCAGCTACATCACAACCAACTGATCCTACCTCAAATTCCGATCGACACTTTTGCTCAGAAGAAATTGTATATCGCGACATCAATGCTCAGGAAGTTTGCCATGTGCTCTAGAAATGTCCCCTTGTGACATGTAGTCGCACCTTCACCAAACTAAATGTTGTTCTCCAAGTATTTCGTCGAGTCCCTCATGAATTGTCCAATTGGTTATCAGGATATATCTTCATCTATGAATATTTGATTCATCCTACTTTCATGGATTGTATCTATTTTATGGACCTTGCAAAAGATTGGGCATATAACCAAGAAGATAAATATGAAAAGTGGAAAAAAGGCACATCCCCACAATTTTCCATGTATGGGCACTTTTTACGAAAATACCAAACAAAGATTCCAATGTCTTTGTTGATTTCTGTTTGAGTGATCTACTCTTATATAAACCCTTCTGCTCTTTCTCTAAAGACATAGGTCTCTCCGAGGAAAATATTTTGGCTAACTGGGAGAGCAAACGAAATGACTACCATGCATGGCATGTTAATCACATCCCTATTCTCGGTCTTGATAACCAACCATATGAAGAGAAACCTACCAATATTAACATACAATCATATGTGGAGATGAATGAATGGCAAGATTTATCAAGGTTGGTCCCTACAGGGAATATCCAATTTAGTTCTCTTAACATGCTAGGCCTTCGAGGAATCGACACTTCCCACCCATTGGATCAACTAGAAGTATTTGTAGATACATTTGGTGTTGCACCAAGCTTCATCAACTACAATGAAAGGAAGGGGGAAGTCATACAAGAATATTATCCCCTATGTCGTTTCAGAGACACACTATCTACAAGTCAACAACATGCATTGGACATAGTCATACAACACTCAAAAGAACTAGAGCTAAAAGATCCATTAATGATGATCATCCAAGGAACTGTAGGCACTGGAAAATCCTACTTAATATGACTCATCAAAGAGGTGTTATCTTCTAGAACAACCCCTCTCCATAGCCCAATACTTCTTCTTTCCCCTATTGGCGTTGCAGCATTTAACATACATGCAACCACTGTACATTCATGGTTTTAGATTCCTATCAAAGACATGAAATATTTGAGCAATCAATCCCTTACAGTGTTCCAAGAAGAAATGAAACATATTCAATACATTATAATTGAGGAAATGAGTTTCATAGGCTCTAAATTGTTTGTGCAGATAAAAAGTTGTTTACGTGAGGCATTTCCACAAACAAACCATTGCTCATTTGGTAATCGCTCTGTAATTCTTATCGGGGATTTCAGCCAACTTCCACCGATGATGGACAAACCTATTTATGTAGGCGCAACTCCGGTGAGTAATTTGTGGACAAACTTTACCATTGTAATCGATTTACAAACATTATTTCAACAACAAGGACTTCTTGGCACCCACATTCGCTTCCGCCAGCTGTTGTCAAACATTCACAGTGCTACACCATCAGTAGATGATTGGAACCTCCTTCATTCAAGGACTAACATATTCTTGTCCATCGAAGAACGCGAGATATTTGACAGCTTAATCCACCTCTTCGCAAAAAACATTCTTGTTGATGACCATAACTAATCCATGATCGAATCATTGCATATGTCAATTGCACGAAGTATTGCAGAATTCACAAATGGCTCAAAGGCACACCAACAAGATGATGACCAATTCGAGAAACAAATATTGCTCTGTGTAGGCCAACGAGTTACATTATCTTTTAATTTATGGGTTCAAGCAGGATTAGTCAATGGTGCTCTCGGAGTAGTCATGCAAATTGTTTATGCACCAGGACATAGCCCTCAAAATTTACCATCGCATGTTGTTGTGGAATTTGATAAATACATTGGCCCTCCACGAGACAAAACACAACCAAAATATGTACCAATACCACCCATAAAACGAAGTAACAAGAAACAAATCCCCCTTAAGAAAAATCTAGAATGTTGTGTCCGTACAAGAAACATTCTAGATTCTTCTATGTTGCGATTATAATTATATACATGAAAATTTTTCCCTCGTCTATTATTCCATTTGTAATAGTACGAAGTACTTTAAATAAACAAATTACTCTATTATATATTTTATAGAAAACAAAAACCGTAATTTATTACAAATTAACTATTAAACAAACTTTTCATTCCATATTTTACACATTTTCTATCTTATTTTTCTCCTATCTCCTTTGGCATTCCCTTCGCCATCTAGAGTATGCTAATTTATGATTGAGTGTGAAAATAAAAGTAGGATATTTTTGCTCAGAAGCAATTGTAGATCGTGACATCAATGCTTAGGAATCTTGCCATATGCTCCAGAAATTTCCCCTTGTGACATGTAGTCTCACCTTCACCAAACTAAATGTTGTTCTCCAAATATTTCGTCGAGTCCCTCATGAATTTTCCGATTTCTTATCAGGATATGCCATCATTTAAGCATATTATTGTATCTGTTTTCTGGACCTTGCAAAAGATTGGACATATAACCAATCAGAGAAATATGAAAAGTGGAAAAAAGGCACATCCCCACAATTGTCCATGTATGGGCACTTTTTACTACAATACCAAACAAAGATTCCAATGTCTTTGTTGATTTCTATTGGAGTGAGCTACTCTTATATAAATCCTTCCGCTCTTTCTCTAAAGACATAGGTCTCTCCGAAGAAAATATTTTGGCTAACTGGGAGAGCATACGAAATGACTACCATGCATGGCATGTTAATCACATCCCTATTCTCATTCTTGATAACCAACCATATGAAGGGAAACCTACCAATATTAACATACAAGCATATATGGAGATGAATGAATGGAAATATTTATCAAGGTTGGTCCCTACAGGGAATATCCAATTTAGTTCTCTTAACATGCTAGGCCTCCAAGGAATCGACACTTCCCACCCATTGGATCAACTAGAAGTATTTGTAGATACATTTGGCATTGCACCAAGCTTCATCAACTACAATGAAAGGAAGGGGGAAGTCATACAAGAATATGATCCCCTATGGCGTTTCAGAGACACACTATCTACAAGTCAACAACATGCATTGGACATAGTCATACAACACTCAAAAGAACTACAGCTAAAAGATCCATTAATGATGATCATCCAAGGAACTGTAGGCACTGGAAAATCCTACTTAATATGACTCATCAAAGAGGTGTTATCTTCTAGAACAACCCCTCTCCATAGCCCAATACTTCTTCTTTCCCCTATTGGCGTTGTAGCATTTAACATACATACAACCACTGTACATTCATGGTTTTAGATTCCTATCAAAGACATGAAACCTTTGAGCAGTCAATCCCTTACAGTGTTCCAAGAAGAAAGGAAACATATTCAGTACATTCTAATTGATGAAATGAGTTTCATAGGCTCTAAACTGTTTGTGCAGATAAAAAGTCGTTTACGTGAGGCATTTCCACAAACAAACCATTGTTCATTTGGTAATCGCTCTGTAATTCTTATCGAGGATTTGAGCCAACTTCCACCAATGATGGACAAACCTATTTATGTAGGCGCAACTCCGGTGAGTAATTTGTGGACAAAATTTACCATTGTAATCGATTTACAAACATTATTTCAACAACAAGGACTTCTCGGCACCCACGTTCTCTTCCGCCAACTGTTGTCAAACATCTACAATAAGCACACCATCAATAGATGATTGGAACCCCTTCATTCAAGGATCAATATATTCTTGTCCATCGAAGAACTCAAGATATTTGACACCTTAATCCACCTCTTTTGCAAAAACATTCTTTATGATGTTGATGACCATAACTAATCCACATCGAATCATTGCATAAGCAATTGCACGAAGTATTGCAGAATTCACAAATGGCTCAGAGGCACACCAACAAGATGATGACCAATTCGAGAAACAAATATTTCTCTGTGTAGGCCAACGAGTTACGTTATCTTTTAATTTATGGGTTCAAGCAGGATAAGTTAATGGTGCTCTCGGAGTAGTCGTGCAAATTGTTTATGCACCAGGACATAGCCCTCAAAATTTACCATCGTATGTTGTTGTGGCATTTGATAAATACATTGGCCCTCCACGAGACAAAACACAACCAAAATATGTACCAATACCACCCATAAAACAAAGTAACAAGAAACAAATCCCCCTTAAGAAAAATCTAGAATGTTGTGTCCGTACAAGAAACATTATAGATTCTTCTATGTTGTGATTATAATTATATACATGAAAATTTTGCCCTCGTCTATTATCCCATTTATAATAGTACGAAGTACTTTAAATAAACAAATTACTCTATTATATATTTTATAGAAAACAAAAACTGTAATTTATTACAAATTAACTCTTAAACAAACTTTTCATTGCATATTTTACACATTTTCTATCTTATTTTTCTCCTATCTCCTTTGGCATTCCTTTCGCCATCTAGAGTATGCTAATTTATGATTGAGTGTGAAAATAAAAGTAGGATATTTTTACAACATAGTTGTAAGACACATCCCATAAACAAAGACAAGTTGTAATATTAGCAACTAAATACATAAAGAACCTTGTCCACACATATTTGCATTTACATTTGGTATTTGATCCATTCCACATTTAACTAATGTTGTTGACACATATTTGCATTTACATTTCGGATTTGATCCATTCCACATTTAACATTGTATTTGCATTTACATTTCGTATTTGATCCGTTCCACATTTAACTAACGTTGTCGACACATATTTGCATTTACATTTGGTATTTGATCCATTCCACATTTAACATTGTATTTGCATCCACATTTAACATTGTATTTGCATTTACATTTCGTATTTGATCCAATCCACACATTTGACTTTTGGTTTATATTAACTCGTGGCTCGATGGGAACCACGAATAGCACATGACGTATAGAGATCACAATTGGAATGTGTACTCGTGGCTCGATGGGAACCACGAATCGCACATGACGTATAGAGATCACAATTGGAATGTGTACTTGCAGTATCCTCTCAGCAAAAAGGGGCCTTCCAACTTGCGTCATATTTGACCCGAATAAATAAAAAAAGCGTAGTCTAAAGACGCCGCGTTTTGATCCAAAATCCGGGAACGATTTTCAGAAAATCCGGCAAAGATTTGCCCAGAAACTTGTTTATAGTTGTTAAACATTAGTATTTTGAGTGCCCCAGGGGTTTTTGATAGTGCTGAATCCATTTCCACTATCAAAAATGGATTCCAAGCACCGCAACTGAAACTTGGCGGTGCGCTGTATTTCGAACTTGAAAATAAATAAATAAATTGGGGATAGAGATTGAAGTTGTCACTAAATGTATATATCGAAATGGTGTTTGAGACCGAGTCAGTGACTAGATAAAGATATATAAAAGAAAATGGCGTCAGCGGGGTTGGTATATGACAGTGGATACTCTGATTATTTCGGCCGTTGTCCGTACTTAGATACTGACTTTGACTTGGACTTGGTCTGGAGTAGGGGGCGGTGGAACCTCAGTGTTCTTTGCCCTTCCACGGCTGCGCGCTTTGGAATGAACAAGCCCACGACGCGTTTTACTCCAATTCATAAGATCCATTCCAATCTTGTCGTCGTCAACACTAGCACAGCACTGGTATAAATTGATGAAACCCATCCATATTCATTCCATATATAAATTGATGAAACCCATCCATATTCATTCATATTCATTCCAGAACGTGTGTTCGTGAGCTAATTTCCGTCGAAGCTAGTTATCATATAATTTATTCCTTCCTGCTTGCACAATCATCTCCACACTACAGCTTGATTCAAGAACAGCATCTGTGTTTCGGCTAATGGCTTTTGTTCGAGTGATTTGCGCCTTTGTCGTCTTGCTCATCGTGGCTACTGCGCACGCACAACTGACTCCCCACTTTTACAAGGAATCGTGTCCTAATCTCCAAAATTTGGTGATAGATGTGGTGGCACAAGCGGTCAGGAAGGAACCTCGAATGGCTGCATCTCTCCTGCGCCTACATTTCCACGACTGTTTTGTCAATGTAAGTTTATACTCCCCGCACTTCTGCGCCTCCTCACTCTCTGTACCTATATATCACTATTTCTATATATATTTTATATTATATTGATTGGGTATAGATAGATAGTAATTAATATGAGTGTTTGAGTGAACAGGGGTGTGATGGTTCCCTTTTGCTGGATGACACCTCTTCATTTCAAAGCGAGAAGAATGCGGCCCCTAACCTCAACTCTACGCGAGGTTTTGAAGTCATAGACGCCATCAAATCCACGGTGGAGAAAGCATGTCCTGGTCTTGTATCCTGCGCCGATATTCTCACCATTGCTGCTCGAGATTCTGTGTTCTTGGTATAATATAACCTCATCAATGTCAATACAGTACCCTTAATTAATATGATTATGTATTTAAAGACATGGAATTAAGGCTTATCATGTATATATATTGCGTATTGGCGTAGAGCGCAGGACCTTATTGGGAAGTGGTACTGGGAAGGAGGGACTCCACAAGCGCTAGTATAGATGCCGCAAAGACAGATATTCCTTCTCCAGCATTCGATGTGAATCGACTTGTTTCGACCTTTCAAAATCAAGGCCTTTCTCCTCGAGACATGGTTGCACTTTCAGGTACGTACTACACACGCAACCCCCCCACGGTCAAGTAATTGAGTAATTGAGTATATATATTGAGCTTTGGAACATCATTATAATAATTAACAACATAGGCTGCATCTATATTGTACAGGCGCTCACACCATAGGACAGGCACGCTGCGTAGTCTTTAGAAACAGAATCTACAACGAAAGTACGACCATAGATGGGCGATATGCGAGTGTGATGCAGGGGAGGTGTCCCTCCTCTGGAGGAGATAACAGGTTGTCGCCTCTGGATTTTGGTAGTGCCACCAGGTTTGACAACCGCTATTTCACAAAGGTAGAGGCAAAGAGAGGGTTGCTTCATTCCGATCAACAACTATTTTCGGGTGGGGACACTTCTATATCATCCATAGTCCGCTCCTATGCAGCGAATCCTGAAACCTTTTTTTACGATTTCCAGCGAGCCATGATAAACATGGGAAACATCAAACCCCTCACTGGTACCGACGGTCAGATCCGCACCAACTGCAGAATCGTAAACAGTTAATTGCAGCCGATGGAGATTCATCCGCCCACCGGATGGAGATGTATTCATTTTCAAAAGATTCATAACATCCGTGCGCATCATTTGTAATATTAGCAATTGTGAGTAAATATATATGTTACACATTCTTTCCAACAAGTGCTGCACATTAATATTAGCGGTTGTGACTAAATATATGTGTTACACATTCTTTCCCATACTTGGTGCACAATATTTATTAATCTATGTGTTTTTTCTTTCTCATTTTTATTTTCATTTTCAGCTCTAAATAAAATTAGCAATTGTAGGCCGATAAGATTCTTAAATTGGAAAAAGTCATCTATCTATTTACTTACATGGCAGAGGAAGAATTTGTTTAGAAAAATCATTTATTTACTTGGCAGAAATTGCTCCCTTCACATGCTAGAATAATAGTGTCATTCAATAAATTTGCAAGATTCAAAGGTTCTCATTGTAATGACATCTTGTGAAATCTCACTATTCAAACTTTTTATTGCAACTACCATGCATTATCAAAATCTGGCCTTCTTTAATATCTAATACATCCACAAAGATATACCTGTATAAAAAATGTAGACTTAATTATGGGGAACAAATTCAAAAACCTCTCAGTTGTAAAACACTAGAAATCCTTCCTTTCTTATGTTGCAATTAACAATAGAAATCAAGCCAGACATGAATGATTGAATTGTTTGCTTTCTTATTTTGCACTAAAAATCCTTCCTTTCTTATGTTGCAGTTAACACAAGAAATCAAGCCAGGCATGAATGATTGAATTGTTTGCTTTTCTTATGTTGCAGTTAACACTAGAAATCAAGCCACCCATGAATGATTGAACTATTTGTGCCAAAGTGAGATTTAATCTAACAAAGAAATAAAAATGTTAGCACTAGTAAAAATTAAATTTATAACAAACACTATACCAAAGTACAAGATCAATACTCTACTAAAAATTAGTCATCACATATCATAACTTCAAAAAATTGGCTTTGAAATAAAGAATGGTTGGGTAGAATATAACATAGTAAATTAGGGCAGAGTTACCCAAAAGAAATCTAGATTCACTAAATTGGTTTTTTGTCATTAATCTTTCCAATTCCAATTTGGTATGGTTCATAAATAGTTTATCATTTCTCTCAAGATAATTTGAGACTTTTCAAAAAAAAAAAAAATTATGTGTGTTATGTTTCCATTGGGTATCGATTTCATCATTATGAAATTCCCTTTGTCAGTAGTTGAATCTGCTTCCTATTAATGTGTAAATTTCACCATTGAGAATATTCTACTCAATTTGTTGTTGGTCCTGGCT
The DNA here is from genome assembly GCA_034641835.2 of Pinus albicaulis. Classification (NCBI taxonomy): domain Eukaryota; kingdom Viridiplantae; phylum Streptophyta; class Pinopsida; order Pinales; family Pinaceae; genus Pinus; species Pinus albicaulis. The sequence goes on along the minus strand of CM076576.1, from coordinate 751,693,177 downwards.
AGAATGTGATTATTTCAATTTCGGGATAGTAAATTGCTTTTGGTGTCTAGACATAAGCCTTTGCATCATTTTCTCCTTCTTTCTAGACAACAATGGTTGAAAATTGGGATTTTTTTTAAAATTTAAAACAACATTGGTCTTTTTTTTAATTAAAGACATACTTATATGGGAATTTTTTACATCTATTAGGATGCAACACAAACTCTCATTTCAATTTCCCTAGGAACATATGAAGTTCTGATAAAAAAGAGGATAAAAAAAGAGCTCACCCAAGCCAAGAATGGAGGATCTAAACAACTTTTAAATAATGAACATGTCATTTCCCAGTTTTGCTTTCTATTTCCTGTAAAGAGACACAATTTGATTTGAAGTTCCCATCATCCCAAGCTCAACCTGGTAATATCATAAGAAAGGAACCATGCGACTTTGGAAGGAACACTTATAGCATGGTTGGACCGAACCCTTTATAGAAGCCTTTAATCCCTTTTGAAGCAGCAATTTTCTTGAAGGAATTAATTCTACCAACATAATTTGGCTAGTGAAATGCATCAATCAGGATGACACTCTTCAAAAAATCAATTGGATATATAAGTGTCCAGCTAGCAACGACAACAATCCCACCATAAACAAGCAGGGAACCCATGCCCAATTTATATGTATCATGCCCTCGTGCCATGAACTACTGCAAAGCCTCATACACGCCAAAAAAATGGAATTTATAGGTACATACCTTAATAAATTAAGGATAAATCCCTTGAATAATCCTCTAGCTCCTTTGGATCTTAGAACATGCTTAGCTACATCAACTGGGCCATTATGTTTAATATAAGTTGCCATTTCTGTTACCCCCAAAGTTGCAACTGAAGCAGTAGCCAAAGCACTCTGAGCTTGCAATATACATTTGATAATCTTAGTTGGGAAAGTCAAGAAAGATACAAAAATCCCTGCCCCTCCTTCACAAACCACCTGTAGCCATAAAGAAAGTGGAAAAACAATATCAACCCTAAATATGGCTTCCATCTGACCTCTTGCACTTAACACACCACCAAAATATCCAAAAGGGCTCATATTCCTTTGTATAATCATCTGAGCCCTTCTTTGGCAACGGTCTTCTTGAAAACATCCATTGCACCGACATAACGAGGATGCTGCCCAGGAAGAGGCAATGCCTGACTCTAGAGCTTCACCTTAATTATTTCAAAGGGATGCCCAGATATCAATTATGTTGCTCCCACAATAGTGCCAAATATTATATCCTTTGATACATCGGTTGCCATAATTGGCAGCCACTAATCATAAAACTCAATATCTACAACATACAACTTTAACAAGCATCGGCTAAGACAAAAAAGAATTGGTTTTGCATTAAAAAAAATCCCTTCCAGGACATTAGGATATTATGATAGAAGTGATTCTATCATAGTTGTAGATATAGGTTTCTCCTCTTAAATTTTATTTCTAATTTGTGTACCTACCCCCCCTACTACAATTGATATCGTATTTGTTACTTCTACCACTGATTTTGAATCAACACCAGCAGATTCAAGTTCTTTATGGGCTTGCTAAGTGACATCTGATGAAACTGGGGAGGCTATTTGAACTGTAGAATCAAAATAATTTTGTATGTATTGAATCAAAACATCCATTTCAGTCTTCATGTTCTTGATAGCTTGTTCAATGACCTCGTTTGACACCCCATAGGAACTTGAGGTTACTCCTTCAAGTTTTTGGTATGTATCCTCCACTTTGATAATTTTGTAATAATTTCTCCTACAAAATTGCAATCTGGGACTATTACAATATCCACATAAAGAATCCCAAAATCCAAAATACTGACTGCTACAATTTACCAAAAGATTGATTGTTCAAATTTAAAATATTTAGTTATAAGCAACACACTGTTGTGTATCCTTGACACTGTTCGGATTTCAAACCCTCTTTAGAATTTGAAGTATGACCTTAAAATTTTTTTGATTGGCCAAGAGTTCATATTCCTTATATGTTAATGAAATAGGTTAACCCAAGATTGAGAGACATTTGATAGGGTTGGAAGTCTGCAAATTATAAAATAGCAATAAGTTACTTCACATGGTCAAGATTGTCTTAATATGATGATGTAATTGCATGTAGAGGTCTTAAGAATCATCATAGAAAATAATTTTAATGGAAAAATATTGTGAATATCCATTTACTTTAATCAACCAAATGTTGTCAAGCTCTTCCAATTGAAATGAATGAATAAAAATAAGAGTTTCCATCTTCCTCTTACAACTCTATAACAGAGGTTTCTATCTTTAACGCTACAAATGTACAAACACAAAGATTAGATAGGTACATTTAGCTATGAAGTTGTAGAGATATATTGAAATGAAAAATGAAAGAAAATTAGATTGAGAATACACGAAGGCACATTAATATTTACAAGATTATGGTCAATGTCATGACATGAAGAAAAATATAGAACATCAAAAAGAAAAACAATATTCAGATATTTATATTTTTTTTATTCATCGAACTACACAAAGGAATACCTGAACTTTAGAATCAACCTTTTGGAACAGAAGCGATAACTCTTGTTGAAATCCCAGACAATTATTCCCTTACTAACACTATTCCATGTAACATGTTAACTACTTCAACAATAATCATCCAGGTAATATTTAGCCTTACTCGACTTCTGACCAATAGTGCATGTTCTCTGTGTATGTATATGTATTGTGTTCTACACTAGGTAAAGGTGTATGTGTTTTTTTTTAGACTGGATGCATGTGTATGTGTTATGTTGTACACCGGGTTAGGTATATGTGTTGTGTCGTACACCGGATGCAGGTGAATGTGCTATGTTGTATGCTAGGTGTAGGTGTATGTGTTGAATGACAGGTGTAAGTGGATGTATTGTATGGTGTTATATGTCATGTGTGGTTGTATGTGTGTGATTCACACTATGTGTATGTGTACATGGTTTAAGAGAAGGCACTAGGTGTTTTACCGATATGGAAATCGATCTGATGTTCGTATGGAGAGGAAAAATAATAATGGTAGAAGGTAAGGATCAATTAAACGATAAGTATCAATACTTTATTTCAGTTTTATTATGCATTTGATATGTTATCCTGACTCATGATGATTACGTGTGATCTATGATTATGGTTTATGATGCTTACATGTAATATATGATTTTGATTTGTGATGGTTTCATTTTGAGTTAACCATATGTGATATGTTTATACATGATGAATTGAGAAAACATCTAGTTTGGCTTGTTGTGACAGGAAGTGAACAGGATTGCAAGTGTAGCTTGTTGATGAACTACCAATAAGGTATGATTTGAATTTATTTCAATTTGTTTTGAATCTAATGGAAGTTATGTTCTTGGTACAAGAGAACATAGAAATGTCAGTTTAGGTGGTTGGAACTGACTGCAAGAAAAAGAAACATTAGCAAAGGAATTGGAACATGTAGCAGTATGTTGGTAAGCAATTTTAGGAACTAGGCCATTATGGGAGACTAGTACCCAATAGTGGCCATTTATTTCCATGTGCATGCTATGACTAGTATGATGGTTTTGAGGTAGGTATCTTCATCCGCCCACTAGATGGAGATGTATTCATTTTCAAAAGATTTATAAGATCTATGCCATAATGGTATGCATCATTTGTAATATTAGCAGTTGTTAGTAAACGTGGTGCACATTAATATTAGCGGTTGTGAGTAAATATATGTGTTACGCATTCTTTCCAACACTTGGTGCACATTATTTATTAATCTATGTGCTTTTTTCTTTCTCATTTTTATTTTGAGATCTAAATAAAATTAGCAATTGTCCTAAAAGGTGCAAAGAGAGGCATATAGGATACATCAGTTTCCATAATTAGCAGCCACTAATCATAAAACTCAATATCTATAACACATGAATTTAACAAGCACCGCTTAATACCAAAAAGAATTGGTTTTGGATTAAAAAAATATCCCTTCAAGGACAATAGGATCTGATGATAGAAGTGACTCTATCATAGTTGTAGCTATAGGTTTCTCCTCTTCGATTTTAATTCTAGTTTTTTCAGAAGTCCCCCCTACTACAATTGATATCGTATTTTTTACTTCTACCATTGGTTTTGGATCAACACCAGCAAATTAAAGTGATTTTTGGGCTTGTTGAGTGACATATGATGCAACTAGGGAGGCTATGTGAACTGCAGAGTCAGAATAATTTTGTATGTATTGAATTGCAACATCCATTGTAGTCTTCACGTTCTTGGTATCTTGTTCAATGAACTCCTTTAACACCCCATAGGCACTTGAGGTTACTCCTTCAAGTTTTTGGTATGTATCCTTCACCTTTGTCAATGTTGTAAGAAAATCTCCTACAAAATTGCAACATGGGACTATTACAATACCCACATAAAGAATCCAAAAAACAAAAAGATTGACTGCTACAATTTTCCAAAAGATTTATTGTTACAATTTAATATATTTAGTTATAAGTAACACACTATTGTGTTACTTGGGCACTATAAGGATTTGAAACTTTCTTTACAATTTGAAGTATGACCTTAAACCTTTCTTGATTGGATAAGAGTTCATATTCCTTATATGTTAAGGAAACATGTTAGCAACCCAAGATTTAGAGAGATTTGGCAGGGATTGAAGTCTTCCACTTATAAAATACTAATAAGTTATTTCATATGGTTAGGATTTGTCTTAATATGATGATGTAGTTGCATGTAGAGGTCTTTAGAATCATAGAAAACAATTTTAATGGAAAACTATTGTGAATAGCCATTTGCTTTAATCAACCATATGTTGTCAAGCTCTTCCAATTGAAATGACTGAATACAAAGAAGAGTCCCCATATTCCTCTTACAATTGTATAAATTTTTTTTCCATCTTTAACACTAAAAATGTACAAACACAAAGATTAGATAGGTACATTCACTTATGAAGTTGTAGAGCTATATTGAAATGAAAAATGAAAGAAAATTGCTTGATAATACATGAAGTTACATTAAGATTTACAAGATTATCATCAATGTCATGACATCAAGAAAAATATGCATCATCGAAAAGAAAAAAATTACTCAGATAATTTTATTTGTTTTGTTCATCGAAATACACAAAAGAATACATGAAATTTGGAATCAACCTTCTAAAACAAAAACGATAGCTCTTGGTGAACTCCTGGACAATGATTCCATTTTTTATGCTTGTCCATGTAACATGTTAATTGCTTCAACAATAATCATCCAGGTAATATTTAGCCTTACTCGGCTTCTGACCAATAGTGCATGTAAAGACCTCCATTTTTGCATTTTTGGGTAAGGTTGCCATTGCAATGTCAATAACATTAAAAATGTCTTCATCTTAACGATCATCTCCTATACATGAAAAAATCTAGTGGATTCCCTTGGCTAGCCATCATTGTTGAAAGATATTCAACTATAACACCCTTTCTCACTCCCTATACTTTTTGAATTTAAACAATTTAATTAACTTACTATCTTGAAGATCTTCATGAAAGATGAAAATGACATAAAGAAAATTCATATCCATAAGAGAAATAGCCCTATAATTCTTAATTGATAACAATAGTATGTAATACCTGAGGGTTGAATTCCACAATTTTCTGACCGCTCTTGAAAACAACCAGCTCATTCGCTCCTTTGCTTGCCAAGAACCAAAATATGGATCTACATTCTTGAAGTGCTAGAAAATGCTACTCTATTTAGCCTTACTAAATGAACCATCTATGATTTTTGTGTACAAATTCATAATGGGCCCAAAACTTATTTCCAACAAAAATCCATTTTTGGCACAAGTTTTCCATTCTTCATCCTTCTGCCGCCTGCTCCAACAATGTAAATGAAAAAGGTTGAAATGTAATTTGAACTTGGAAAATTAGCTATATTCCAGCTACTTGTAGCAAACATTTGAAACGTGGGCAAAGGATCACATACTTTTCTACTGAAAAAGTTCCAAACCCAACAAGTGATGTGAATGGAAAATATCAAAGGATACGAGATAAAGTGAAAGCATAAAGTGTAGTGTGAAGATACATAATACCTAAAATTACAAAATTAAAGAATGTGAACTTGTACATACAAGATTATACTCATGCAATTTGTTATTTTATATAAGACTTTAGATAAAAAAAGAAATTAAACTCACCTGCTACATTCATATGTACTATAAGCTACTTTAGCTTAAAACAAGCCACAGGGAAGAAATGGCATCCTCTAACCACAAGAAAGAATACAAAAAAAAAAGTATTGAAGCAAGGTCCTCTTGTTACTCAAAACTATCTAATAATAGTTCCTGCAATATAATTATTGAAAATACTTATATGGTAATTTTGTACATCTATTAGGATGCAACACAAATACTCATTTGAATTTCCCTAGGAACATATGAAGATGTGATAAAAAAGGAGGATAAAAAAAGAGCTCACCCAAGCCAAGAATGGAGGATAAAAAAAGAGCCCTAAACAACTTTCAAATAACGAATATGCCATTTCCCAGTTTTCTTTCTTGCTTTTATTTCCTGTAAAGAGACACAATTTGATTTGAAGTTCCTATCATCCCAAGCTCAACCTGCTAATATCATAAGCAAGGAACCATGCGACATTGTAAGGAACACCTATAGCCATAGTTGGACCAAACCCTTTATAGAAGCCTTTAAGCCTTTTTGAAGCAACAATTTTCTAGAACGAATTAATTGTACCAACATAATTTGGCTAGTGAAATTCATCAATAAGAATGACACTCTTCACAAAATCAATTGGATATATAAGTGTCAAGCTATCAATGACAAAAAAACCCACCAGAAACAAGCAGGGCACCCATGCCCAATTTAGATGTATCATGCCCTCGTGCCATGAATTGCTTCAAAGCCTCATACACGCCAAATGAAATGGAATTTACAGGTACATCCCTTAATAAAGTAAAGATAAATCCCTTGAATAATCCTCTAGCTCCATCAGACCTCAAAACATGCTTAGCTACGTCAACTGGGCCATTATTTTTAATATAAGTTGCCACTTATGTTACCCCCAAAGTTACAACTGAAGTAGTATCCAAAGCACTCTAAGCTTGCAATATACATTTGATAATATTAGTTGGGAAAGTCAAGAAAGATACAAAAATTCTTGCCCCTCCTCCACAAACCACATGAAGCCATAAAGAAAGTGGCAGAAGAGGATCAACCCTAAATACAGCTTCCATCTGACCTCTTGCACTTAAGGTGCCGCCACAGTAGCCAAAGGGGCTCATATTCCTTTGTACATCCTTCTGAGGCCTTCTTTGGCAATGGTCTGCTTGAAAACATCCATTGCACCAACATAACGAGGAAGAGGCAATGTATGACTCTGGAGCTTGACCTTAATTATGTCAAAGGGATGCCTAAATATCAAATTTGTTGCTCCCCCAACAGTGCCAAATATCAGATCCTTTTAAACATAAGTTTCCATAATTCGCAGCCACTAATCATAAAACTCAATATATACAACATACAACTTTAACAAGCACTAGTTAAGACAAAAAAGAACTGGTTTTGCATTAAAAAAAAAATTCCCGTCGAAGACAATAAGATATTATTATAGAAGTGAGTCTATCATAGTTGTAGCTATAGGTTTCTCCTCTTCAATTTTATGTGTACTTTGTTCAGCTGCCCCCCCTGCTACAGCTGATATCATATTTGTTACTTCTACCACTCATTTTGAATCAACACCATCAGATTCAAGTGCTTTATGGGCTTGCTATGTGACATCTGATGCAACTGCGGAGGCTATTTGAACTGTAGAATCAGAATAATTTTGTACGTATCGAATCAAAACATCCATTTTAGTCTTCATGTTCTTGATATCTTGTTCAATGAACTCATTTTACACCCCATAGGAACTTGAGTATACTCCTTTAAGTTTTTGGTATGTATCCTCCACCTATGTCAATTCTGTAAGAATATCTCCTACAAAATTGCAATCTAGGACTATTACAATATCCACATAAATAATCCCAAAATCCAAAAGACTGACTGCTACAATTTTCTAAAAGATTGATTGTTAAAATTTAATATATTTAGTTATAAGCAACACACTATTTTGTATCTTGGACACTATAAGGATTTGAAAGCCTCTTTATACTTTGAAGTATGACCTTAAACTTTTTTTTACTGGCCAAGAGTTCATATTCCTTATATGTTAAGGAAACAGGTTAGCAACCCAAGATTCAGAGACATTTGGTAGGGTTGGAAGTATGAAACTTATAAAATACCATTAAGTTACTTCACATGGTTAGGTTTTTTCTTAATATGTTGATGTAGCTGCATGTAGAGGTTTTCATAATCATCATAGAAAATCATTTTAATGTAAAACTATTGTGAATAGCCATTTAATTTAATCAACCAAATGTTGTCAAGCTCTTCCAATTGAAATGAATGAATACAAAGAAGAGTCTCCATATTCCTCTTACAACTCTATAACAAATGTTTCCATATTTAATGCTACAAATGTACAAACACAAAGATTAGATAGGTGCGTTTAGTTATAAAGTTGTAGAGCTATATTGAAATGAAAAATGAAAAAAAATTACAGTGAGAATACACGAAAACACATTAATATTTAAAATTTTATGATCAATGTCATGACATCAAGAAAAATATAGAATGTCAAAAAGAAAAAATTTATTCATATATTTATATTTTTTTATTCATCGCACTACATAAAGGAATACCTAGACTTTGGAATCAACCTTCTGGAATAGAAGTAATAAATCTTGTTGAAATCCCAGAAAATGATTCCCTTAGTGATGCCAGTCCATGTAACATGTTACTTGCTTCAAAAGTAATCATCCACGTAATATTTAGCCTTACTCGACTTCTGACCAATAGTGCATGTACTCTGTGTATGTCTATGTATTGTGTTCTACACTAGGTAGAGGTATATGTGTTTTGTTGTAGGCTGGATGCATGTGCATTTGTTGTGTTGTACACCAGGTATAGGTGTATGTGTTGTGTCGTACACCGGATGCAGGTGAATGTGTTGTGTTGCATGTTGGGTGTATGTGTATGTGTTGAATGACAGATCTAAGTGCATGTATTGTATGGTGTTATATGTCGTATGTGGTTATATGTGTGTGATTCACACTATGTGTATATGTACGTGGTTGAAGAGAAGGCACTGGGTGTTTTACGGGTATGGAAATTGATCTGATGTGCGTATGGAGAAGAAAAGGAATAATGGTAGAAGGTAAGTATCGATTAAAGGATAAGTATTAGCATTTTATTTCAGTTTTATTTTTCATTTGATATGTTATCCTGACTCACGATGATTACGTGAGATCTATGATTATGGTTTATGATGGTTACATGTAATATATGATTATGTGATATATGATTTTGATTTGCGATGGTTGCATTTTGAGTTAACCATATGTGATATGTTTATACATGATGATTTGAGAAAACATCTAGTTCCCCAGTTTTATCTGTTGCTTTTGAACTCCTTTAAAGAGAAGATTTGATTTGGAGTTCCCATCATCCCAAGATCAACCTGGTAATATCATGAGCAAGGAATCATGCAACATTCACAGGAACACTTATAGCCATGGTTGGACAAAACCCTTTATAGAATCCTTTAAGCCCTTTTGAAGCAATAGTTTTCTTGAAGGAATCTATTGTACCAACATACTTTGGTAGTGAAATTCATCAATCAAGATGAAACTCTTCACAAAACCAATTGGATATATAAGTGTCTAGCTAGCAACGACAACAATCCCACCAGAAACAAGTAAGGCACCCATGCCCAATTTAGATGTATCATGCCCTAGTGGCAGGAACTGCTTCAAAGCCTCATATATGACAAATGAATTGGAATTTACAGGTACATCCCTTAATAAAGTAAGGATAAATCTCTTGAAAAACCCTCTAGCTCCTTTGGATCTTAGAACATGCTTAGCTACATCAACTGGGCCATTATGCTTAATAGAAGTTTCCACTTATGTTACCCCCAATGTTGAAACTGAAGCATTATCCAAAGCACTCTGAGCTTGCAATCTACATTTGATAAGCTTAGTTGGGAAAGTCAATAAATATACAACAATCCCTGCCCCTCCTCCACAAACCACCTATTTCCATAAAGAAAGTGGAAAACCAGGATCAAACCTAAATAGGGCTTCCATCTGACCTCTTGCACTTAACACACCACCACAATGGCCAAAGGGGATCATATTCATTTGTACATCCCTCTGAGGCCTTCTTTGGAAATGCTCTGCTTCAAAAATTCCATTGCGTCGGCATAACCGGGATGTTGGCCACGAGGAGGCAATGTATAACTCTGGAGCTTCAGCTTAATTCTGTCAAAGGAATGCCCAGATATCGATTCTGTTTCTCCCCCAACAGTGCCAAATATTAGATCCTTTGATACATTAGTTGCCATAATTGACAACCACTAATCAGAAAAATCAATATCTATAACACGGGAATTTAACAAGCACCGATTAAGACAAAAAATAATTGGTTTTGCATTTAAAAAGATGCCCTTCAAGGACAATACGATCTGATGATAAAAGTGAGTCTATCATGGTTGTAGCTATAGGTTTCTCCTCTCTGATTTTATTTATAGGTTTTTCAGATGCCCCCCCTGCTATAACTGATATTGTATTTGTTACCTCTACCACTGGTTTTGGATCCACACCAACAGATTCAAGTGCTTTTTGGGCTTGCTGAGGGACATCTTATGCAACTAGGGAGGCTATATGAACTGCAAAATCAGAATAATTTTGTATGTATCGAATCACAACATCCATTGCAGTCTTCATGTTCTTGATATCTTGTTCAATGAACTCCTTTTACACCCCATAGGCACTTCAGGTTACTCCTTCAAGTTTTTGGTATGTATCCTCCACCTTTGTCAATGTTGTAAGAAAATCTCTAAAAAAAAACCAACATGGGACTATTACAATACCCACATAAAGAATCCAAAAATAAAAAAGATTGACTGCAAAATTTTTCCAAAAGATTGATTGTTACAATTTAATATATTTAGTTATAAGTAACACACTATTGTGTAACTTGGACACTATAAGGATTTGAAACTTTATTTAGAATTTGAAGTATGACCTTAAATTTTTTTGATTGGATAAGAGTTCATATTCCTTATATGTTAATGAAACATGTTAGCAACCCAAGATTTAGAGACATTTGGCAGGGATGGAAGTCTTCCACTTATAAAATACTAATAAGCTATTTCATATGGTTAGGATTTGTCTTAATATGATGATGTAGTTGCATGTAGAGGTCTTTAGAATCATCATAGAAAATATTTTTAATGGAAAACTATTTTGAATAGCCATTTACTTTAATCAACCATATATTGTCAAGCTTTTCGAATTGAAATGACTAAATATAAAGAAGAGTCCCCATCTTCCTCTTACAATTATATAACAAAGGTTTCCATCTTTAGCACTACAAATGTACAAACACAAATATTAGATAGGTACATTTACTTATGAAGTTGTAGAGATATATTGAAATGAAAAATGAAAGAAAATTGCATCGATAATACACGAAGTTACATTAAGATTTACAATATTATGATCAATGTCATGAAATCAAGAAAAATATGCAACATCGAAAAGAAAAAATTTATTTAGATATTTGTATTTGTTTTATTCATCGAACTACACAAAAGAATACATGAAATTTGGAATTAGCCTTCTGAAAAAAAAGTGATAACTCTTGGTGCACTCCCAGACAATGATTCCCTTGCTGATGCTAGTCCATGTAACATGTTAATTGCTTCAACAATAATCATCTAGGTAATATTTAGCCTTACTCAGCTTCTGTCCAATTGTGCATGCAAAGACCTTCTTTTTTGCATTCTTAGGTAAGGTTTCCATTTCAATGTCAATAACATTAAACATGTCTTCATCATAACAATCATCTCCTATACACGAAAACATCTATTGGAGTCCCTTAGCTAGCCATCATTGTTGAAAGATATTCAACTATAACATCCTTTCTCACTCCCTATATTTTTTGAATTTAAACAATTTAATTAATTTAATATCTTGAATATATTCATGAAAGATGAAAATGACATAAATAAAATTCATATACTTAAGAGAAATAGCCCTAGAATGATTAATTTATAACAATAGTATGTAATACCTGAGGCTTGACTTCCACAATTTGCTGACCGCTCTTGAAAACAACCGGTTCATTCGCTCCTTTTCTTGCCAAGAACCAAAATATGGATCTGCATTCTTGAAGTGCCAGAAAATGCTACTCTCTATAGCCTCAATAAATTAACCATCTATGATTTTTGTGTACAACTTCATAATGGGTCCACCACTTCTTTCCAACAAAAATCCATCGTTGGCACAAGTTCTCCACTCTTCATCCTTCTGCCACCTGCTCCAACAATGTAAATGAAAAAGGTTGAAATGCAATTTGAACCTGGTAAATTAGATATATTCCAGCTGCTTGTAGCAAACATTTGAAAGGTGGGCAAAGCATCGCATGCTTTTTTAATGCAAAAGTTTCAAACCCAACAAGTGATGCGAATGGAAAATATCAAAGGATACGAGATACATTGAAAGCGTAAAGTGTAGTCTGAAGATACATAATACATGAAATTCCAAAATTATACATTGAAACATTTGTTATAAAATTGTAAGAGGGAGATGGGGACTCTCCTTTGTATCCAGTCATTTCAATTGGAAGAGCTTGACAATATATGGTTGATTAAAGTAAATGTCTATTCACAATAGTTTTCCATTAAAATTATTTTCTATGATGATTCTAAAGACCTCTACATGAAACTATATCATCATATTAAGACATATCGTAACCATATGAAATAACTTATTAGTATTTTACAAGTGGAAGATTTCCATCCCTGCCAAATGTCTCTAAATCTTGGGTTGCTAACATGTTTCCTTACAATATAAGGAATATGAACTCTTATCCAATCAAAAAAAGTTTAAGGTCATACTTCAAATTCTAAAGAAAGTTTCAAATCCTTATAGTGTCCAAGTTACACAAAATTTTGTTACTTATAACTAAATATATCTGAGGTACTACTGATAGAATTGCTAAGATCTTGAGGAAACATAATGTCTCTTCAACATTCAGGCCTCTCTGCACTATTCGAAGTTCTCTTAGGTCGGTTAAAGACCCAATTGGCCCTTTGGATAGTAAGGGTGTTTACTTGATTCCTTGTTCTTATGGGCCACCTTACATAGGTGAAACTGGTCGGTCCATTAATCAAAGAATTCATGAGCATGTTGTTGACCTTAGACATGGTAGATCTCGGTCCTCTGCCTTAGCAGAGCATGCGAAAAAAACAATGCATCATATTTGTATTGAAGATACTGAGGTTATTGCAAGGATAGACCATTTCCACCACCGAAAGTTGAGGGAAGCCTTGGAAATTGAAAAGAGGCCGGTTAACCTCAATAGAGATGATGGGTGGAGTGTTAGTAGATGCTGGATTCCTGCCCTTCACACTTATTTTAGTTTTTTTTTAAAGAGACACAATTTGATTTGAAGTTCCCATCATCCCAAGCTCAACCCGGTAATTTCATAAGAAAGGAACCATGCGAATTTGGAAGGAACACTTATAGCATGGTTGGACCAAACCCTTTATAGAAGCCTTTAATCCCTTTTGAAGCAGAAATTTTATTGAAGGAATTAATTCTACCAACATAATTTGGCTAGTGAAATGCATCAATCAGGATGACACTGTTCAAAAAATTAATTGGATATATAAGTGTCCAGCTAGCAACGACAACAATCCCACCATAAACAAGCAGGGAACCCATGCCAAATTTAGATGTATCATGCCCTCGTGCCATGAACTACTTCAAAGCCTCATACATGCCAAACAAAATGGAATTTATAGGTACATCCCTTAATAAAGTAAGGACAAATCCCTTTAATAATCCTCTCGCTCCTTCGGATCTTAGAACATGCTTAGCTACATCAACTGGGCCATTATGTTTAATATAAGTTGCCACTTCTGTTACCCCGAAAGTTGCAACTGAAGCAGTAGCCAAAGAACTCTGAGCTTGCAATACACATTTGATAATCTTAGTTGGGAAAGTCAAGAAAGATACAAAAATACCTGCCCCTCCTCCACAAACCACCTGTAGCCATAAAGAAAGTTGAAAAAAAAGATCAACCCTAAATATGGCTTCCATCTGACCTCTTGCACTTAACACACCACCACAATAGCCAAAAGGGCTCATACTCCTTTGTATAATCATCTGAGGCCTTCTTTGGCAACGGTCTTCTTGAAAACATCCATTGCACCGACATAACGAGGATGCTGCCCAAGAAGAGGCAATGTTTGACTCTGAAGCTTCACCTTAATTATTTCAAAGGGATGCCCAGATATCAATTATGTTGCTCCCAAAATAGTGCCAAATATTATATCCTTTGATACATCAGTTGCCATAATTGGAAGCCACTAATCATAAAACTCAATATCTACAACATACGACTTTAACAAGCATCAACAAAGACAAAAAATAATTGGTTTTGCATTAAAAAAAAAATCCCTTCCAGGACAATAGGATATTATGATAGAAGTGATTCTATCGTAGTTCTAGATATAGGTTTATCCTCTTCAATTTTATTTCTAATTTGTTCAATTACCCCATCTACTACAATTGATATCGTATTTGTTACTTCTACCACTGGTTTTGAATCAACACCAGCAAATTCAAGTTCTTTATGGGCTTGCTGAGTGACATCTGATGAAACTGGGGAGGCTATTTGAACTACAGAACCAAAATAATTTTGTATGTATTGAATCACAACATCCATTTCAGTCTTCATGTTCTTGATAGCTTGTTCAATGACCTCCTCTGACACCCCATAGGAACTTGAGGTTACTCCTTCAAGTTTTTGGTATGTATCCTCCACCTTTGTTAATTATGTAATAATATCTCCTACAAAATTGCAATCTGGGACTATTACAATATCCACATAAAGAATCCCAAAATCTAAAAGACTGACTTCTACAATTTACCGAAAGATTGATTGTTCAAATTTAAAATATTTAGTTATAAGCAACACACTGTTGTGTATCCTGGACACTATTCGGATTTCAAACCCTCTTTAGACTTTGAAGTATGACCTTAAAATTGTTTTGATTGGCCAAGAGTTCATATTCCTTATATGTTAAGGAAATAGGTTAACCCAATATTGAGAGACATTTGGTAGGGTTGGAAGTCTAAAAATTATAAAATAGCGATAAGTTACTTCACATGGTTAGGATTGTCTTAATATGATGATGTAGTTGCATGTAGAGGTCTTAAGAATCATCATAGAAAATAATTTTAATGGAAAAATATTGTGAATATCCATTTTCTTTAATCAACCAAATGTTTTCAAGCTCTTCCAATTGAAATCAATGAATACAAATAAGAGTCTCCATCTTCCTCTTACAACTCTATAACAAAGTTTTCCATCTCTAACGCTACAAATGTACAAACACAAAGATTAGATAGGTACATTTAGTTATGAAGTTGTAGAGCTATATTGAAATGAAAAATGAAAGAAAATTAGATTGAGAATACACAAAGGCACATTAATATTTACAAGATTATGATCAATGTCATGACATCAAGAAAAATTTATATTTTTTTTATTCATCGAACTACAGAAAGGAATACCTGAACTTTAGAGTCAGCCTTTTGGAACATAAGTGATAACTCTTGTTGAAATCCCAGACAATTATTCTCTTATTGACACTATTCCATGTAACATGTCAACTACTTCAATAGTAATCATCCAGGTAATATTTAGCCTTACTCAACTTCTGACCAATAGTGCATGTTCTCTGTGTATGTATATGTATTGTGTTCTACACTAGGTAAAGGTGTATGTGTTTTGTTTTAGACTGGATGCATGTGTATGTGTTGTGTTGTACACCGGGTATAGGTATATGTGTTGTGTCGTACACCGGATGCAGGTGAATGTGGTATGTTGTATGCTAGGTGTAGGTGTATGTGTTGAATGACAGGTGTAAGTGGATGTATTGTATGGTGTTATATGTCATGTGTCGTTGTATGTGTATGATTCACACTATGTGTATGTGTACATGGTTGAAGAGAAGGCACTAGGTGTTTTACTAGTATGGAAATCGATCTGATGTCTGTATGGAGAGGAAAAATCATAATGGTAGAAGGTAAGGATCGATTAAACGATAAGTATCAACACTTTATTTCAGTTTTATTATGCATTTGATATGTTATCCTGACTCATGATGATTACGTGTGATCTATGATTATGGTTTATGATGGTTACATGTAATATATGATTTTGATTTGTGATGGTTTCATTCTGAGTTAACCATATGTGATATGTTTATACATGATGATTTGAGAAAACATCTAGTTTGGCTTGTTGTGACCGGAAGTGAACAGGATTGCAAGTGTACCTTGTCGATGAACTACCAACAAGGTATGATTTGAATTTATTTCAATTTGTTTTGAATCTAATGGAAGTTATGTTCTTGGTACAAGAAAACATAGAAATGTCGGTTTAGGTGGTTGGAACTGACTGCAAAAAAAAGAAACATTAACAAAGGAATTGGAGCATGCAGTAGTATGTTGGTAAACAATTTCAGGAACTGAGCCATTGTGGGACACTAGTACCCAATAGTGGTCATTTATTTCAATGTGCATGCTATGACTAGTATGATGGTTTTGATGTAGGTATCTTCATCCACCCACCAGATGGAGATGTATTCATTTTCTAAAGATTCATAAGATCCGTGCCATAATGGTACACATAATTTGTAATATTAGCAGTTGTGAGTAAACTTGGTGCACATTGATATTAGCGGTTGTGAGTAAATATATGTGTTATGCATTCTTTCCAACACTTGGTGCACATTATTTATTGTTCTATGTGTTTTTTTCTTTATAATTTTTATTTTCAGATCTAAATAAAATTAGCAATTGTGCTAAAAGGTGCAAAGGGAGGCATATAGGATACATCAATTTCCATAATTGGTAGCCACTAATCATAAAACTCAATATCTATAACACATGAATTTAACAACCACTGCTTAAGACCAAAAAGAATTGATTTTGGATTAAAAAAATATCCCTTCAAGGACAATAGGATCTGATGATAAAAGTGACTCTATCATAGTTGTAGCTATAGGTTTCTCCTCTTCGATTTTAATTCTAGTTTTTTCAGAAGTCCCCCCTACTACAACTGATATCATATTTTTTACTTCTACCACTGGTTTTGGATCAACACCAGAAGATTCAAGTGCTTTTTGTGCTTGCTGAGTGACATCTGATGCAACTGGGGAGGCTATGTGAACTACAAAGTCAGAATAATTTTGTATGTATAGAATTGCAACATCCATTGTAGTCTTCATGTTCTTGATATCTTGTTCAATGAACTCCTTCAACACCCCATAGCCACTTGAGGTTACTCCTTCAAGTTTTTGGTATGTATGCTCCACCTTTGTCAATGTTGTAAGAAAATCTCCTACAAAATTGCAACATAGGACTATTACAATACCCACATAAAGAATCCAAAAAACAAAAAGATTGACTGCTACAATTTTCCAAAAGATTTTTTGTTACAATTTAATATATTTAGTTATAAGTAACACACTATTGTGTTACATGGGCACTATAAGGATTTGAAACTTTCTTTAGAATTTGAAGTATGACCTTAAATTTCTTTTGATTGGCCAAGAGTTCATATTCCTTATATGTTAAGGAAACAGGGTAACCCAATATTGAGAGACATTTGGTAGGGTTGGAAGTCTGAAACTTATAAAATAGCGATAAGTTACTTCATAGGGTTAGGATTTGTCTTAATATGATGATGTAGTTGCATGTAGAGGTCTTTAGAATCATAGAAAATAATTTTAATGGAAAACTATTTTGAATAGCCATTTTCTTTAATCAACCATATGTTGTCAAGCTCTTCCAATTGAAATGAATGAATACAAAGAAGAGTCCCCATATTCCTCTTACAATTGTATAAAAAAGGTTTCCATCTTTAACACTACAAATGTACAAACACAAAGATTAGATAGGTACATTTACTTATGAAGTTGTAGAGATATATTGAAATGAAAAATGAAAGAAAATTGCTTGACAATACACGAAGTTACATTAAGATTTACAAGATTATCATCAATGTCATGACATCAAGAAAAATATGCATCATCGAAAAGAAAAAAATTATTCAGATAATTGTATTTGTTTTGTTCATTGAACTACACAAAAGAATACATGAAATTTGGAATCAGCCTTCTAAAACAAAAGCGATAGCTCTTGGTGAACTCCCGAACAATCATTCCCTTGTTGATGCTAATCCATGTAACATGTTAATTGCTTCAACAATAATCATCTAGGTAATATTTAGCCTTACTCGGCTTCTGACCAATAGTGCATGCAAAGACCTCGCAAAGACCTCCATTTTTTCATTTTTGGGTAAGGTTGCCATTGCAATGTCAATAACATTAAACATGTCTTCATCTTAACAATCATCTCCTATACATGAAAAAATCTAGTGGATTCCCTTGGCTAGCCATCATTGTTGAAAGATATTCAACTATAACACCCTTTCTCACTCCCTATACTTTTTGAATTTAAACAATTTAATTAACTTACTATCTTGAAGATCTTCATGAAAGATGAAAATGACATAAAGAAAATTCATATCCCTAAGAGAAATAGCCCTATAATGCTTAATTGATAACAATAGTATGTAATACCTGAGGGTTGACTTCCACAATTTTCTTACCGCTCTTGAAAGCAACCAGCTCATTCACTCCTTTTCCTGCCAAGAACCAAAATATGGATCTACATTCTTGAAGTGCCAGAAAATGCTACTCTATTTAGCCTCAATAAATGAACCATCTATGATTTTTGTGTACAACTTCATAATGGGCCCACAACTTCTTTCCAACAAAAATCCATTGTTGGCACAATTTTTCCATTCTTCATCCTTTTGCCACCTGCTCCAACAATGTAAATGAAAAAGGTTGAAATGTAATTTGAACTTGGAAAATTAGCTATATTCTAGCTGCTTGTAGCAAACATTTGAAATGTGGGAAAAGGATCACATACTTTTCTAATGAAAAAGTTCCAAACACAACAAGTGATGTGAATGGAAAATATCAAAGGATACGAGATAAAGTGAAAGAATAAAGTGTAGTGTGAAGATACATAATACCTAAAATTCCAAAATTAAAGAATGTGAACTTGTACATACAAGATTATACTCATGCAATTCATTATTTTATATAAGAATTTAGATAAAAAAGAAATTAAACTCACCTACTACATTCTTATGTACTATAAGCTACTTTAGCTTCAAACAAGCCATAGGGAAGAAATGGCATCCTCTAACCACAAGAAAGAATACAAAAAAAAAAAGTACTGAAGCAAGGTCCTCTTGTTAGTCAAAACTATCTAATAATATTTCCTGCAATATAATTATTGAAAATACTTATATGGGAATTTTGTACATCTATTAGGATGCAACACAAATACTCATTTGAATTTCCCTAGGAACATATGAAGATGTGATAAAAAAGGAGGATAAAAAAAGAGCTCACCCAAGCCAAGAATGAAGGATAAAAAAAGAGCCCTAAAATTGGTGTTACTGATAAAATCACCAAGGTTTTTGAGAAAGAACCATATTTTCTACCATACATTAAGGGTGTTACTGATAAAATCGCCAAGGTTTTGAGAAATAATGATATTTTCGCACAATTTTTAGCATCTGGGACTATTAGGCAAAGAATGCAACCAGTTAAGGATGGCATAAACCCTGAACAATTCAAAAGAGTGTACAAGATTGACTGTTCATGCGGGACAAGTTATATTGGGGAGACTGGGTGTTCACTTTAGAAGAGACTTAAAGAGCATGGAGCTGATATCAAGTATGAACGATCACGCACCTCTTCCCTTGCAGAACACTCCTCAAAAACAAAACATCAAGTACGTTTTGGGGATGCAAAGATCATTGCGAGAGAAGAGCACTATCAAAGAAGAAAGATAAGAGAGGCCCTTGAGATTATAAAGCATCTAGATAATCTTAATAGGGATGGGGGAGTTGAAATCAGTGACACTTGGAGACCTCTTCTTCGACAAATCTGCTCCTCCAAAACACCATCCGCCGAGACATAGTTTTCCAGGTATAAGAATCTCAGCTATGTTCCCCCTCTTTTGAATTCTAATTTGGTACAAAAATTAAAATTCTAATAATTATTCCTATTAATTGATTTTTATTTTGGTTAAAATAAAAATTAATTAATTAAACAATAATTATTGGTAATTTCTACTATATTCCTATAAAAAATTATTAATTATATAATTAATAATTTATTAAATCATTAATGTAATTAATTAAAACTATTAATTAATTATAAATAAATAATTAATTATATTTATAATTAATTAAGTTATAATTAATTATATCTAATTATGTCTTTTTAAATTAATAAAAAATTAATCATTAATCAATAATTTTCCTAATTAATTAATTATATATAAACTATAATTAATCAATTATTATAAATATTAATAATTAATAATATTCATAAATTAAAAACTAAATAATTAATTTATATATTATATTTTTTAAGAAACCTACCCAAAAATTATTAAAAACTAAATTAACCAATTTAGTTACTTTATAGTATAATAAATAATAAACTTAAAAATTAAAACCAACTATGAGTAAAATAAAATAAAATAAACAAAATAAGAATGAAAATACAATTAGAAATGTAATTATTAAAATTAATAATAATTAAGTTTATTAAATTAGAAATGTAATTATCAAGAATTTTTTGGTAATAATCACATTAAAATGAACATTTTTGACGTGTTTCGAACCAACCAGTGTGGTTCATCATCGGGACTAGGTGAGAGATCATATCCGAACGTTGAGTTTAAATAGATGCAGACATGGCTAAACTAGCTGTTAGGATAAAGACTAATTTGACTTTGAGAATGCTAGTTCTATTTTAATTAAATTAATTATTTACTTAATTATTAAATAAAATTAAAATTATAACGGCTAGTTTTATTTAATTAATTAAAAGTTTAATTATTTAATAAATTATATTTATAAACCTTTATGTTTTAGTTAATTAATTATTATTATTATTGTTATTTGTTTCTTTATTGACCCCTTATTATTTAATTATTTATTATTTATTATATTATAATATGTTATTCTCCTTTCTCAAAAAAAATAAAAATAAAAATAAATAATATATATATATAATAAAGAAATAAATAAAATTCTTTTCAGGACCACTAAGAATATAGGGCACGGATCCAACACCTGCTTATATTCCACCCATCATCTCTATTGAGATTTACAGGTCGTATTTCGATTTCTAAAGCCTCTCTTAACTTCCGATGATGGAAATGGTAAATCCTAGCTATGACCTTGGCCTCTTCAATGCAGAGATGATGGTTAGTCTTTTCTGCATGTTCATCTAGGGTAGAGGTACGCGATCTTCCATGCTTAATGTCAGCAGTATGTTCACTGATCCTTTGGTTAATAGATCGACCAGTTTCACCAAAGTAAGGAGTCCCACAAGAACAAGGAATAATATAGACACCTTTTCCATCCCTAGGGTTTACCGAATCCTTAACCGATTTAAGAGAGCTGCAAATCATGTTAAGAGGCTTGAAGGAAGAAGAAACCTTATGTTTCTTAAGGATCCTAGCAATCCTATCGGTGGTTCCCTGAATAAAAGGAAGCCTTACCCTACCAGCCCACTGATTAGGTTCATTTAAATTTTTATTTCTAACTAAGGGACCTCTTTCTACTTTAAGAAAGGCCTTAAGGCCTTGAGACTCACTAAAACCATTATTACGAAAGACACTAAGGAGATATAGAAATGTAATTATTATAATTAATAAAAAATAATAGAAATACAGAAATATAAAACCTTAGTCGGCTCTTTTCAAGAAATTGATCTCTATTAAAGGTCTGAAACCCTTCTCTAAAATTCTTCATTCTAAAAGTCCTGATGATGGATCCCAGCTGGGATTCGAAACGTCAACACATGTTCCTCAATACTGTGGATAATCCGGAAATCTTCTTACAAAATGATCACCACAGGAGTTTAAAAACCAAAATTTTGTCCCTGCACGGAGGGGATTCTTGGGAGGAGATTTGTAATCTCGAGAAAACTAGAATAAAAATTGAAAGAAGGGCAGCAGACTTGAAATTTCTTAAAGAATGCCGTGACAATAATCTTATTCCACCTTTCACTCGGATTAAACATATTTCGCACCTTCAAAGATATAACAAATATTTTTTGAAATAAAGTTTTAATCTGATTCGCGGAGAGATTAGGAGGATTGGAGCTGTGTTAGATAAACTTAGTCGCTCTTCCCTCTCTCTGCATTTAAAATTAGATAATTTAGTGAGGTCAGAATTGATGCCAGAGCTACTATTAAGGCTGAGAGAGAAGGTCAGTTGACAAGAGACAGGCATGCTAGAAAGTTATATAAGATCAAGAGATTGGCCTGTAATAACATCAATGTTTCTGACGCTGATGTATTTCAGTTTGATTCAGTTGCAGATAGGCGGGTACGATTAAAAATGAGATTTGCTGAAACCAGGAGGGAGAACGTTGTTGATCCGAATAGTACCAACGACATTTCATTCACGGGCAGCCTGGATTGCTCCAGAACCTGCAGGAGAAAGGTTGTAAGCTCCGGTATAAACCCAGATTAAAAATTAGGCGTTGCAGATAGTAGGTATTATAACGTTGACATTGCCAACTGTTCCCAGCAAGATAACGAAGAAGAATTCTGCAATGAAACCGTTGATGAGGTTGGTTTTGTTATAAAAAACCGTTCAACGAAGATCGACTTGACGGATTTCAGCATGCACATCACAACTGTTACTCCGAAGAGGCGAGTTCAGTACAAAACCATGGATCTACTCTTTCTCAGAAATTACACATCCTCTCCCAAGATGCTATCACCAGCAACTCTTCGAGTGGTTAATTTCGGTTACTCTGTATCAGTCAGCGGCAATGAAACTGCAAAATCATCCTTAGAACCAGAGACTGAAAGAATTTCCGAGTTTACTGATCCGTCGTGGAGCAGTGAGGGTGAGGTAGGTGCCGTTGTTTCAGCAGTCAACCCTCTGCAGGAAAACAGGGCATCCGCCTCAGAGTGCAATAACACCAATACTTGCGGAGAACGGCTCAAAGTTGACCACATTAACACCATTTCATGTGGAAGTCGTCTCAGGATTGACCACAATGGCACACCTTGTAATTATAATGACAAGGTCTCAATTAGAAATCCATTCCTTAAGAACGATGCCGAGGATCGAATCAATCAAGAATCATTTCTTAAGAACAATGCTGAGACTTCATTTCCTATTAGCAGCACCGATAAAATATTTGGTGATATTTCGGTTGGAGAATATGATGGCAGCAATACATATGGAGGCTGGCTCCAGATTGATAATGGGAAACAATCTTCGCATCTAAATATGGGTTATAAAAGTGACATTAATCACAATGACTCGCTTGGTAATTATAATAATAATAACAACCCATACCCAAAAAACTATGTTTCAACTAACATGGTTCACAATAAGATAGATGTTATGAGGGAGGATCCTAAGGTTTGTGCGGATACTGATTCCAACAATAACTTAACCATTAAGAAATGTATCACTATTCACAAAGATTCCTTTAAACGAGGCAATCCAAGTCATTAAAATTGTCACTGATCCTGGAACAACCATGCAGAGATTTTCCTACGCTCCACTTTCTTCAGCTTTCAAAGGGAATTCTATGAGCAAGTATCAGGTGTCGCAATGGGATCTCCGCTATCCCCTATTGTCGCCAACTTATACATGGAACACTTTGAGAAGAAGGCCCTTGCCTCTTATCCCTTAAAACCTGATTGGTGGAAAAGATTTGTAGACGACACCAACATAAAGGGGACCCATGGTAAAGAGAATCTTGAAGGATTTTTTAATCACCTCAACTCCATTTCCACTGAGATCAAGTTCACAATGGAGGTTGAAGAAAATAGGAGCATTTCCTTTTTGGACATTCTTGTCACTAGGAATGAGGATGGAACTCTTGGGCACCAGGTGCTTAGAAAGAAAACCCATACTGATAGCTATCTCCATGCTGAGTCCTACCATCATCCAACTCAAAAGTTTGGTGTCCTTAATACCCTTGCCATCAGAGCCATGAGAATTTCTGATGCTGAACACCTGAGCGAAGAAATCAGTCACCTGTCATCGGTATTTAGGGATCTAGGTTATAAACAAAGAGATATCAAAAAAGCCTTGAAAAAATCTGAGGGTTCAATCCTACTTCGAAATTGCCACGAACCACAAGAAAACAGGGAGAGGATTTTTCTACCATACATTAAGGGTGTTACTGATAAAATCGCCAAGGTTTTGAGAAAGAACAATATTTTTGCACAATTTTCAGCATCTGGGACTATTAGGCAAAGAATGCGACCAGTTAAGGATGGCATAAACCCTGAACAACTCAAAGGAGTGTACAAGATTGACTGTTCATGCGTGAAAAGTTATATTGGGGAGACTGGGCGTTCACTTCAGAAGAGACTTAAAGAGCATGGAGCTGATATTAGGTATGAACGATCACGCACCTCTGCCCTTGCAGAACACTCCTCAAAAACCAAACATCAAGTATGTCTTGGGGATGCAAAGATCATTGCGAGAGAAGAGCACTATCAAAGAAGAAAGATAAGAGAGGCCCTTGAGATTATAAAGCATCCGGATAATCTTAATAGGGATGGGGGATTTGAAATCAGTGACACTTGGAGACCTCTTCTTCGACAAATCTGCTCCTCCAAAACACCATTCGCCGAGACATAGTTTTTCGGGTATAAGAATCTCACGTATGTTCCCCCTCTTTTGAATTCAAATTTGGTATAAAAATTAAAATTCTAATAATTATTCCTATTAATTGATTTTTATTTTGGTTAAAATAAAAATTAATTAATTAAACAATAATTATTGGTAATTTCTACTATATTCCTATAAAAAATTATTAATTATATAATTATTAATTTATTAAATCATTAATATAATTAATTAAAACAATTAATTAACTATAAATAAATAATTAATTATAAATATAAATAATTAAACAAATAATTAATTATATTTATAATTAGTTATATCTAATTATATCTTTTTAAATTAATAAAAAATTAATCATTAATCAATAATTTTCCCAATTAATTAATTATATATAACCTATAATTAATTAATTATTTATTTATTTATAATTAATTATTATAAATATTAATAATTAATAATATTCATAAATTAAAAACTAAATAATTAATTTATATATTATATTTTTTTTAAAACCTACCCAAAAATTATTCAAAAACTAAATTAGCCAATTTAGTTACATTATAATATAATAAATAATAAACTTAAAAATTAAAACCACCTATGAGTAAAATAAAATAAAATAAACAAAATAAGAATGAAAATACAATTAGAAATGTAATTATTAAAATTAATAATAATTAAATTTATTAAATTAGAAATGTAATTATTATAATTAATAAAAAATAATAGAAATACAGAAATACAAAACCTTAGTCGGCTCTTTTCAAGAAATTGATCTCTATTAAAGGTCTGAAACCCTTCTCTAAAATTCTTCATTGTAAAAGTCCTGATGATGGATCCCAGTTGGGATTCGAAACGTCGACACATGTTCCTCAATACTGTGGATAATCGGGAAAGCTTCTTACAAAACTTTCAAATAACGAACATGCCATTTCCCAGTTTTCTTTCTTGCTTTTTATTTCCTGTAAAGAGACACAATTTGATTTGAATTTCCCATCATCCCAAGCTCAACCTGCTAATATCATAAGCAAGGAACCATGCAACATTGTAAGGAACACTTATAGCCATGGTTGGACCAAACCCTTTATATAAGCCTTTAAGCCCTTTTGAAGCAGCAATTTTCTGGAAGTAAATAATTGTACCAACATACTTTGGCTAGTGAAATTCATCAATCAGAATGACACTCTTCAAAAAATCAATTGGATTTATAAGTGTCGAGCTAGCAACGAAAAAAATCCCACCAGAAACAAGCAGGGCACCCATGCCCAATTTAGATGTATCATGCCCTCGTGACATGAATTGCTTCAAAGCCTCATACACGCCAAATGAAATGGAATTTACAGGTACATCCCTTAATAAAGTAAAGATAAATCCCTTGAATAATCCTCTAGCTCCTTCAGATCTCAAAACATGCTTAGCTACATCAACTAGGCCATTATTTTTAATATAAGTCGCCACTTCTGTTACCCCCAAAGTTGCAACTGAAGTAGTATCCAAAGCACTCTAAGATTGCAATATAAATTTCATAATATTAGTTGGGAAAGTCAAGAGAGATACAAAAATCCTTGCCCCTCCTCCACAATCCACATGAAGCCATAAAGAAAGTGGCAGAAGAGGATCAGCCCTAAATACAGCTTCCATCTAACCTCTTGCACTTAAGGCGCCGCCACAGAAGCCAAAGGGGCTTATATTCCTTTGTACATCCCTCTGAGGCCTTCTTTGGCAATGGTCTGCTTGACAACATCCATTGCACCAACATAACGAGGAAGAAGCAATGTCTAACTCTGGAGCTTGACCTTAATTCTGTTAAAAGGATGCCTAAATATCAAATTTGTTGCTCCCCCAACAGTGCCAAATATGAGATCCTTTGATACATCAGTTTCTATGATTGGAAACCACTAATCATAAAACTCAATATATACAACATAAAACTTTAACAAGCACCAGTTAAGACAAAAAAGAACTGGTTTTGCATTAAAAAAAAATTCCCCTTCAAGGACAATAGGATATTATTATAGAAGTGAGTCTATCGTAGTTGTAGCTATAGGTTTCTCCTCTTCAATTTTATTTGTAGTTAGTTCAGCTGCCCCCCCTGCTATAACTGATATCATATTTGTTACTTCTACCACTTATTTTGAATCAACACGAGCAGATTCAAGTGCTTTATGGGCTTGCTATGTGACATCTGATGCAACTGCGAAGGCTATTTGAACTGTAGAATCAAAATAATTTTGTACGTATCGAATCAAAACATCCATTTCAGTCTTTATGTTCTTGATGTCTTGTTCAATGAACTCCTTTTACACCCCATAGGAGCTTGAGTTTACTCCTTTAAGTTTTTGGTATGTATCCTCCACGTATGTCAATGCTGTAAGAATATCTCCTACAAAATTGCAGTCTAGGACTATTACAATATCGACATAAAGAATCCCAAAATCCAAAAGACTGACTGCTACAATTTTCCAAAAGATTGATTGTTAAGATTTAATATATTTAGTTATAAGCAACACACTATTTTGTATCTTGGATAGTATAAGGATTTGAAACCCTCTTTAGAATTTGAGGTGTGACCTTAAACTTTTTTTGATTGGTCAAGAGTTCATATTCCTTATATGTTAAGGAAATAGGTTAGCAACCCAAGATTTAGAGACATTTGGTAGGGTTGGAAGTATGAAACTTATAAAATACCAATAAGTTACTTCACATGGTTAGGATTTGTCTTAATATCATGCTGTAGTTGCATGTAGAGGTTTTCAGAATCATCATAGAAAATCATTTTAATGTAAAACTATTGTGAATAGCCATTTAATTTAATCAACCAAATGTTTTCAAGCTCTTCCAATTGAAATGAATGAATACAAAGAAGAGTCTCCATCTTCCTCTTACAACTCTATAAAAAATGTTTCCATCTTTAATGCTACAAATGTACAAACACAAAGATTAGATAGGTGCATTTAGTTATGAAGTTGTAGAGCTATATTGAAATGAAAAATGAAATAAAATTACATTGAGAATACACGTAAGCACATTAATATTTACAAGATTATGATCAATTTCATGACATCAAGAAAAATATAGAACGTCAAAAATAAAAAAATTATTCAGATATTTATATTCTTTTTATTCATCGCACTACACAAAGGAATACCTAGACTTTGGAATCAACCTTCTGGAACAAAAGCAATAAATCTTGTTGAAATCGTAGACAATGATTCCCTTATGATGCTAGTCTATGTAACATGTTAACTGCTTCAACAGTAATCATCCAGGTAATATTTAGCCTTACTCGACTTCCGACCAATAGTGCATGTACTCTGTGTATGTATATGTATTGTGTTCTACACTAGGTAAAGGTGTATGTGTTTTGTTGTATACTAGATGCATGTGCATGTGTTGTGTTGTACACCGGGTATAGGTGTATGTGTTGTGTTGTACACCGGATGCAAGTGAATGTGTTGTGTTGTATGTTGGGTGTAGGTGTATGTGTTTTTTTGTATACTAGATGCATGTGCATGTGTTGTGTTGTACACCGGGTATAGGTGTATGTGTTGTGTTGTACACCAGATGCAGGTGAATGTGTTGTGTTGTATGCTGGGTGTAGGTGTATGTGTTGAATGACAAATGTAAGTGCATGTATTGTATGGTCTTATATGTCGTGTTTGGTTGTATGTGTGTGATTCACAGTATGTGTATGTGTACGTGGTTGAAGAGAAGGCACTGGGTGTTTTACGGGTATGGAAATTGATCTGATGTGCGTATGGAGAGGAAAAATCATAATGGTAGAAGGTAAGTATCAATTAAAGGATAAGTATCAACATTTTATTTAAGTTCTATTATTCATTTGATATGTTATCTTCACTCATGACGATTACGTGAGATCTATGATTATGGTTTATGATGGTTACATGTAATATATGATTTTGATTTGTAATAGTTGCATTTTGAGTTAACCATGTGTAATATGTTTATACATGATGATTTGATCAAACATCTATTTTCCCAGTTTTATCTGTTTCTTTTGAACTCCTTTAAAGGGACAATTTGATTTGGAGCTCCCATCATCCCAAGCTCAACCTGGTAATATCATGAGCAAGGAATCATGCAACATTCACAGGAACACGTATAACCATGGTTGGACCAAACCCTTTATAGAAGCCTTTAAGCCCACTAATAAGAAAACTCAATATCTATAACACACGAATTTAACAGGCACTGATTAAGACCAAAAATAATTGGTTTTTCATTAAACAAAATGCCCTTCAAGGACAATAGGATCTGATGATAAAAGTGATTCTATCATAGTTGTAGCTATAGGTTTCTCCTCTTCGATTTTATTTCTAGTTTTTTCAGATGCCCCCCCTGTTACAACTGATATTGTATTTGTTACCTCTACCACTAGTTTTGGATCAATACCAATATATTCAAGTGCTTTTTGGGCTTGCTGAGGGACATCTGATGCTACTGGGGAGGTTATCTGAACTACAAAATCAGAATAATTTTGTATGTATTGAATCGTAAAATCCATTGCAGTCTTCATGTTCTTGATATCTGTTCAATGAACTTCTTTGACACCCCATAGGCACTTGATATTACTCCTTCAAGTTTTTGGTATGTATCCTCCACCTTTGTCAATGTTGTAAGAAAATCTCTCACAAAAAACCAACATGGGACTATTACAATACCCACATAAAGAATCCAAAAATAAAAAATATTGACTGTTATAATTTTCCAAAAGATTGATTGTTACAATTTAATATATGTAGTTATAAGTAACACACTTTTGTGTAACTTAGACACTATAAGGATTTGAAAATTTATTTAGAATTTGAAGTATGACCTTAAACGTTTTTTGATTGGATAAGATTTCATATTCCTTATATGTTAAGGAAACATGTTAGCAACCCAAGATTTAGAGACATTTGGCAAGGATGACAGTCTTCCACTTATAAAATACTAATAAGTTATTTCATATGGTTAGGATCTGTCTTAGTATGATAATGTAGTTTCATGTAGAGGTCTTTAGAATCATCATCGAAAATATTTTTAATGGAAAACTATTGTGAATAACCATTTACTTTAATCAACCATATATTGTCAAGATTTTCCAATTGAAATGACTAAATACAAAGAAGAGTCCCCATCTTCCTCTTACAATTATACAAAAAAGGTTTCCATATTTGACACTACAAATGTACAAACACAAAGATTAGATAGGTACATTTACTTATGAAGTTGTAGAGATATATTGAAATGAAAAATGAAAGAAAATTGCATTGATAATACACGAAGTTACATTAAGATTTACAAGATTACGATCAATGTCATGAAATCAAGAAAAATATGCAACATCGAAAAGACAAATTTTATTTAGATATTTGTATTTGTTTTATTCATCGAACTACACAAAAGAATACTTGAAATTTGGAATTAGCCTTCTGAAACAAAAGCGATAGCTCTTGTTGCACTCCTGAACAATGATTCCCTTGCTGATGCTAGTCCATGTAACATGTTAATTGCTTCAACAATAATTAGCTAGGAAATATTTAGCCTTACTGAGCTTTTTTCCAATAGTGCATGCAAAGACCTCCATTTTTGCATTTTTAGGCAAGGTTTCCATTACAATGTCAATAACATCAAACATGTCTTCATCATAACAATCATCTCCTATACACAAAAAAATCTAGTGGAGTGCCTTGGCTAGCCATCATTGTTGAAAGATATTCAACTATAACACCCTTTCTGACTCCCTATACTTTTTGAATTTAAACAATTTAATTAAATTACTATCTTGAAGATCTTCATGAAAGATCAAAATTACATAAAGAAAATTCATATCCCTAAGATAAATAGCCCTAGAATGCTTAATTGATAACAATAGTATGTAATACCTGAGGCTTGACTTCCACAATTTTCTGATCGCTCTTGAAAACAACTGGTTCATTTGCTCCTTTGCTTGCCAAGAACCAAAATATGGATCTACATTCTTGAAGTGCTAGAAAATGCTACTCTCTTTAGCATCAATAAATTAAACATCTATGATTTTTGTGTACAACTTCATAATGGGTCCACCACTTCTTTCCAACAAAAATCCATCGTTGGCACAAGTTCTCCACTCTTCATCCTTTTGCCACTTGCTTCAACAATGTAAATGAAAAAGTTTGAAATGTAATTTGAACCTGGTAAATTAGCTATATTCCAGCTACTTGTAGCAAACATTTGAAAGGTGGGGAAAGGATCGTATGCTTTTCTAATGAAAAAATTTCAAACCCAACAAGTGATGCGAATGGAAAATATCAAAGGATACGAGATAAATTGAAAGCGTAAAGTGTAGTATGAAGATACATAATACATGAAATTCCAAAATTATACATGGAAACATTTGTTATACAATTGTAAGAGGAAGATGGGGACTCTTCTTGGTATCCAGTCATTTCAATTGGAAGAGCTTGATAATATATGGTTGATTAAAGTAAATGTCTATTCACAATAGTTTTCCATTAAAATTATTTTCTATGATGATTCTAAAGACCTATACATGAAACTACATCATCATATTAAAACATATCCTAACCATATTAAATAACTTATTAGTCTTTTATAAGTGGAAGATTTCTATCCCTTCCAAATGTCTCTAAATCTTGGGTTGCTAACATGTTTTCTTAACATATAAGGAATATGAACTCTTATCCAATCAAAAATATATTTAAGGTCATACTTCAAATTCTAAAGAAAGTTTCAAATCCTTATAGTGTCCAAGTTACACAATAGTGTGTTACTTATAGTGTCCAGGTTACACAATAGTGTGTTAGTGTGTTACTTTGGAAAATTGTAGCAATCAATCTTTTTTAATTTTTGGATTCTTTATGTCAGTACTGTAATAGTCCCATGTTCCAATTTTGTAGGAGATTTTCTTACAACATTCACAAAGGTGGAGGATACATATAAAAAACTTGAAGGAGTAACCTCAAGTGCATATGGGGTGTCAAAGGAGTTCATTGAACAAGACATGAAGAACATGAATACTGCAATGGATGTTGCGATTCGATACATACAAAATTATTCTGATTCTGCAGTTTAGATAGCCTCCCTAGTTGCATCAGAAGTCACTCAGAAAGCCCATAAATCACTTGAATTTGTTGGTGTTGATCCAAAACTAGTGGTAGAAGTAAAAAATACAATATCAGTTGTAGTAGGGGGGACATTTGAGAAAACTAGAAATAAAATCGAAGGGCAGAAACATATATCTACAACTATGATAGACTCATTTCTATCATCAAAGTCTATTGTCCTTGAATGGAATTTTTTTTAATGCAAAACCAATTCTTTTTTGTCTTAACCATTCCTTGTTAAATTCGTTTTTTATAGATATTGAGTTTTATGATTAGTGGCTGCCAATTATGGCAACTGATGTATCAAAGGATCTAATATCTGGCACTGTTGGGGGTGCAACAAAATTGATATATGGGCATCCCTTTGGCAGAATTAAGGTGAATCTCCAGAGTTGGGCATTGCCTCGTCGTGGCCAACATCCTCGTTACGTCAGTGCAATGGATGTTTTGAAGCAAAGCATTCCCAAAGAAGGTCTCATAGAGAAGTAAAAAGGAATATGAGCCCCTTTGGCCATTTTGGCACGTGTTAAGTGCAAGAGGTTATATGGAAGCCCTATTTAGGGTTGATCCTAGTTTTCCACTTTCTTTATGGCAATAGGTGGTTTGTGGAGGAGGGGCAGGGATTGTTGTATCTTTCTTGACTTTCCCAACTAAGCATGTCAAATGTAGATTGCAAGCTCAGAGTAATTTGGATACTTCTTTAGTTTCAAATTTGGGGGTAACAGAAGTGGCAACTTCTATTAAACATAATGGCCTCGTTGATGTAGCTAAGAATGTTGTAATATCTGAAAGAGCTAGAGGATTTTTCAAGGGATTTATCCTTACTTTATTAAGGGATGTACCTATAAATGCCATTTAATTTGGCGTGTATGAGGCTTTGAAGCAGTTCATGGCAATAGGGATGATACATCTAAATTGGGCATGGGTGCTGTTGTCACTCCTAGAGCCTTGAGTTGCAAAAGACCAGTGCCTAAGACATCTTAGAATAGGAGGTCATATATGTTCTCTCTTCATGTTATTTAACAGGAACCTCCTGTATATTAACTGGATGGATTTATTTTATATGTGGTTTGGATCACAAGGAGAGCAGAGTAATAATTGTGAACTTTGATTGTAAGGAGATAGGCTTTCTCAGAATGGGCCTGTGGCTGTCCTGAAAAGGGATTTGCTACAAATTGGGCCAGATGTGAGACCAACGAACAGTCTTTAAATTTAATCAGGATGAAGACCATGAAGAATGAGGATGGTAAGTCAAAGTGCGGTGGGCTTACAAGGTATAAGAATCCACCCTTCAAGGACTTATGAGGAAAGTGGTGAAGAGAAAGAACTTGAAACATTAATCATGCATCGAGCCTAATTAAGGTAGTATTATAGATCATCATACAAATACCATTCAAGATAAATTCATACATAACCTATAAGCCACCCGCATTCCTAATTCATGATAAAAGGAAGTAGAATATAATGGAACAGAACATTAAATTGAACCAAACACAACAGAGACATACATACTGTTCATAAGTCCAGTAGGAATCCATTCTTGCAACAAACAGTCGTTATATTATTTCTTCAAAATGTCTCTTCAGATATACATTAAGAGCCAATATCCAAACTACTAAATGTGTTATGTAGACTATACACTTCCAACTTTTAGAGAATTCAAAACCTTTACTTAGTCTGCGATTTGGCCTTTCATAGTCGTTTACATGGACAACGTGACCAGATATTTCTTCAAACAAAATATTCCCTATTGATACTACAATTTACCATCTAAATAAAAAAATATGAGGCGTAACGATATCTCATCCGAAATAGTATGGTCTGACACAGACTATAAAAAGAACATAACAGAAACATGAAATGCAGAGAGTGCATAGGGTGCAATCGAGATTTCACCCAATTTTACATTACATAGAAACTAAAAATAAAAAATAAAAACAAAGGCCGCATGGGCCTGAACATGATGTCCATTAGTTGGTACGACGAGGAGTGCCTGAGGCTTCTGTGCGGCATGATCGGACCGAAGACATGGAGGAGCCATGTTGACGAGGCGACGGGGGTGGCAGTTGCTGTGAAGTAGAGGAAACTAGAGGATTCACGTATTCATAACACTTTTGCCAGAAACTTGCTCCAGGTAGTTGTGTTGTGGTGTAGGTCTCAAACATATACTGCAATTGTGTGAGCTCTATATAATCCACGCGGACAATGAATAATTTCTTGACCTGAGCGAGAAGGAAGAATTCCTTACACAGTGCAGCTACTAAGGTCTCTGCTTTTAGCCGAGAGGTTTTCTCTAGTGCTATTTCTGCCCTGCACATGATCTCTGACATTTTCTGATCATAGGTCATTAGAGGAAGTAGTGCACCTGACTGTGGATCCCAGCATGGCGGGAGGCCAGCTTCTACCAATTTGTGCCAATCCTGATCGAACCTTTCCACTCCCTTCGACACCAGCGATAAAAACCCCAATGTGTTCACACATGCATTCTCTTTCTCAATCATCTTAATGACATCCATAATCCTCCTAAAATGGTTGATCACTCCCTGTGTGCTCAATTCTTCAGATGAAAGTTCATTGAGATATCTGACATATTTATTTGCTATTGATCCCTTCTCTTCTCTTTCCCTGCGTCCAACCTGCAATTGTGCCTTAAACTTGTGAATGGAAATCTAATTGTCGATGGTCAGCATGAGGAGCTCCCAATGCTGCTTAACCTCTGTTATGATCTCCCCCTAGAAAAGTTGTCTCACTTCCACCCACAACATGTTACCTTTAATATACGCTTTTAAGTCTCTGATAAACTTCTCATGTCCTTGAGCTTCCTTGCGGAGGTCCTCTACCTCTTTACGTAGGGATGAAATTGTCTTTTGGTTTTCTTCGTAGGTAGTCTTGGCTTCGTCTAGGAGCTCACAAGTAGTGTGTGTTTCATCTTTTGACATCCTCAGGTATGCCAGCGCCTTGGTGAGCTGCTCCAGAGCCATCTGTGGATCTTCTTGCACTGGAACTATGCACGTATGTTCACCCCACTTGAGTTGTAGCTCTGACAACCTCTTGTTTAGCCCAGCAATCTCCTTATATTTTTGAGTAATCTCTTCTTCCCTTTGAGCGAGGGAATCAACAAGAAATGTCTTTCCCTTTCTACTTGGGAAAGTACCTATGTCTGGATATGTTCGGAGTGAGGGATATTCAGATTTCTCCTCAACTCCTGTACCTCTAGATCTACTTTGGCTAGAAGGGCTTGTAATGTTGAATTAGTATCAACACCGTTTCCTCTTATCATTTTTCTGGTGTTCTCCAGCTGAGTAGCCACAGCCTTAGCAATAACCCTTTCTCTTCGTTGGGTTTCCTTCATTTGATTTAGCTTCCTTTCGATCTTCTATAGGGAAACTATATGCTTCACTACTTCATTCCATAGCATATCCCCGATACACTGGTGAAAATACAGCTTATCAGGCAGGGGAATGCTACCCAGATTTAGAATTATTTCCAGAGCTCTGTATTGGGATCCCGAAGGTGAGGGATGCAAGGCTGACTGCTGGATGGCCAATATGGGCTGCTCTTTATCCATATCCAAGATTGAGAAGAGCCTAGTATGGTGTTTATCTACGAATTGGGAGAGTTCATCCCTCAGAATTTCTTTCATGAACTTTTTCATGGACTCAATCTCCTCCCTTGCATCATATTTGCGTAATGTGAAAACCTGTGAAAGCTCTGAGGGGGCTAAAGATGAGGCCGAATTGAAGGAGAGTAGGAAGCCTAGTTTGTTTTTATCAAGACCCCTGAGAAAGGGACCTCGTCATCGGATAATTCGGCTTCTACATCCTTTGGCTCTTCATTTCTTTGCTTTTTACTGGGGTGTGTTTCCTCATCAACCTCCATGAACCCTTGACTTCCTAAGGGGTCCCCTTGTTCTTTCCCTTCTACTTCGGCGATCACATTATCTCCTTTTCCTTCAGCAACTGAGGATTTTGCCTCCATCTGTGTATCCAAAGGCCATGTATCAAGGTTATATTTCCATTCAATGAAAGGCCTAGGTTCATGCACATATGTTGTTGATTTAATCTTCTTCTTCCTTTTTGTGAGGAACCCCTTAGGATCATAGTTTCAGACATCTCCCTGATGGAAATTCATCTCATGCAACATCCTTTCCACAGTGGAGATGGCATGCCTTGAATTAATGGTGAAAGGGCCTACATAATGTGGGAGTTTGAAGATGTGCCCCTTTTTCGCGAGTAAGAAGTGGACTTGGTTAGCACTTAAGACCTGACAGATGAACTCGAGGGCGAAAATCCTCATGGATGGGAACACCAGTAGGTGATAGGGGGGTACTTAAGCACCATAGATCCTGATCTTAGTGTGGCCTTCGAACATGTACCAATCACCTGTGCAATCTGTTTCATTGAATTGGAGCCAATCCTTATGCTCAGGAAAGATTCTGGGTGTGGAGCTGTCGTGTTTGATAGCATAAGCTATGGACATGAAATCAGTAATGAATTTCGCACAATCCTTCCCCTCTGGATTCTGGCGAACTATTGGAGTCCACTCGAAAACATACTTGGGTTTGGCATTTCTCTTGGAAAACCTGTTCAGGCCTAGACCTTCAAACTTATCCGCATGCTCAAATAGGAATAAGTAGAAAACCAGGGATAAATATTTGAAAGAAAATAAAGTAGACATATCTTAGAACTGGGATTTGATAGCTGAGGCCAGAAAGAAGGGGATATCCAAAAGGATCTTAGCCTGCAACATGAGCCATAGGAACCCTAAACCCACCTTAGTCACCAGCTCGGCGTCCTAAAACCCTAGCATTCCCGAGATAATCACTAGAATAGGCTATATGGTGCGATGGAAAGATGACAAGGGAATAGAGTCCGTGTGAGGGAAAGATAACATGCGTGCATCAGAAATAAGATTGAGGAAACTACTCTGCTTTTACAAGGGTTGATTCAAGAAATGGCAGGAGAGCGTAACTTCAGAAAACTTGACACAGTCCCAGGCGGGAGGATAGCATAGGGCTTTCCTGATGAGTTGGGGAGTAATCTCAAGAATCTTGGTTCCCCGAGTGTAAAGGAAGATATCCTTACGCTCGATGCAGGCCTCCCCAAGCCAGACAATGAATTCTGGGAATGGATGGGTCGTTGAGGCAATTTGGTAGTACAGTCCTAACTTGACGACTCTAAACACGTTTTCATTCCTTCGTTGAAAATTAAAGAGCTCAGCTCTGGTGTGGGCTACATTGAAGGAATAGACTGGGTCGCAGATTTTTGTGTGAGCATCAGTGAGGGGCTCAGGTCCAGGAGCAATCCTGACCTCGCGAGCTTGGGGGGTTTCGGGGGCGGAGCGCTTCAGTTTTTCCATGATAATTTGAAAACAAAAGTAAAAGGGAAATAGTGAAAAGGAAAATGACGAAATACCCGGAATATCAGTGAGGTACCAAGGGAAAATGATGCGAGAGTGAAAAGCAGCCAGTACTCAAGTTTTAACTTTCCTGATAGAGCGAAATACCGGAAAATAACTAGAGAAATTGCACACTCAAGAGTAAAACGCACTATGGAAAATAGGGTTTTACTGAGTATCGAGGCGGTGTGACACTTGTAGCGTCGACGTTGTAAGGACGTCAACAGTGAGACATGTGGTGCCAGGTGGTTGGTTGGAAACAACCGGGTAGGTGGGGGCCACGTGCCGGAGAAGGCAAGTACCGGCCTTCATACCGCCCACTAGACTTACCTTACTGTAAAAACAAACCTGCGTCAATTGTTTACCTCTCGTGGGCCCCTTCAATCTTCGGCTTGGTGGACAGAGGCCTTCGCCCCATTTTACTTCCCCCATGGAATTAATTTTATTGGCCCGATCGCTCCTTATATTTTATCCATGAGATCACCAGCCAACATTGGCTCCACTTGGGGACAGCACGCTCACTCTCGAGGGTGTCGAGAACTTCGCAGACCGCCTGCTTGTGCATTTGTTAATATACCCAAGTCATCTTAAAAAGCTTCGAGTACTTCTGGAAAGAGTTAAAATTAAAATGCATGCGAAAATTAAATATGAAATATATACAGTGTGGAGGATATATACAATTGGCCTTTGCGTCTGCTGGAAGTACTGAAAATAGGGCTTGTGGAATTACCCGTTCACAAGCATTTCAATAAGGTCCCCTTCCGAATTTTCCAATGTGAAGGTGTTGTTTCCCTTGGCTTCTTCTACCTTGAATGGTCCGAACCAGAGTGGATCCAACTTTCCATGTTTACCTGTGTCCACCCGTCTAATGTACCACCTCAGCACCAGGTCTGCTACTTGTATTCCTTTATCTTTTGCTCGTTGATCAAATAGGAATTTCATTTTCCCTTGATAGTTGGCCAACCTGATGTTCACCTAAGCTCGTGTTTCATCTATTTCTACAAGTTGATTCATTCTCTTGATGAGATCATTTGGTTCTTCTTCACTGTCTTGTAGAAAACTGGCCACAGGTAAAGCGAGTTGAATGGGGAACAACACTGCTCGGCCATACACCAGCTCGTAGGGAGACTTGCCGGTGGATCTTTTACTAGTAATGTGACTTTCCCAAAGTGAAAACTTAAGCTGGGAGTCCCAGTTCTTCTGATTCTCGCTTATGGTATTTTTTAGAATTCTTACCAAAGCCTTATTGGACGACTTGGCCAACCTGTTCCCTTGCGGATAATAAGTCGTAGAATGTCCCAGAGTGATATTATACTACTGGAAAATTTTTATGAACTTGGAAAACTTGAAGACTTGGACGTTATCAGTGATAACTTTGGTCGGGCACCCGAACCTAGCTATTATATTTTCCTCCATAAATTTAATCACCACCCCATCCGTGGCGTTTCTTGTAAGTACAGCTTCGACCCACTTGGTGAAGTAGTCACTGCCTATGAGAATCCAACGGTGTTGATTACTGGAGGCTGGGTGGATCTCCACAATAAAATCAATGCGCCATTGCCTGAACGGCTCTTCGACATGTATAGGGATTAGTGGTAGTGGAGAAATTTTATTTTTATTTTTCTATAAAGGTCTGGCATTTTTCGCATGCTCGGAGACGAGCATGTACATATCCAAATAATCCACGCTAGAAGAAACCAGCTCTCATGATTTTGTGAGCCGTATACCGCCAACTGTAATGTCCGCCGCATACACCGTCATGGAATTCTTCCATCACCTCGTCCACCTCCTGCTCTGTTAGACATAGTAGCAGAATTCCTGACAAATCCCTCTAATAGAATCGTCCATTTTCCACGACGTACATCTGCGACCTTAATCTTAGGGTACGGTACTTAGCCTTATCAAAATTGGTGGGACATCTCAGAGTAAGGAGGTATTCTACCACATCTTTGTACCATGCAGAAAGAAGGTATTTTACGTGTGTCTTTTGCACTGAGGTTTCTATTCCAGGCTGTACTTTTGTACCCGCCAGTACTTCTCCTCCTTCCATGGATAGATTAGTACCCATGTCCTGGCAATTGGACTCTGATAAAATTTTAGCCAACCCCTATCCTTTAATAAGCTTAGAGGGTCTGATTTCTAACTCATATTCCTCGATTTTGGCAATCCACTTGCCCCTCTTTCCTTCACTTTCCCCTTGTATTAGAATGTCTTTTACTGCCACTGTGGGGACGTAGGTAGTTATGGCCGACTGCAATACATATATATGAAAAGCCTTTAACGATTTGACCAGGGCATATGCCTGATTTTCCAGGATATTATATTTTAATTTTGTATCCCACAGGACTTGACTGAAAAATGCAATAGGTTGTTCTTGCCCCTCTTCATTCTTCTGTGACAGCACTGCAGCTATTGTGTGAGGGGAGGCGAAAGAAAAGATCATGAAAGGTTTACTATAATCAGGGCCTACCCGTATTGGAGCTTCAAAAAAAGCCTGTTTGATTATGTTGAAGTAATTCCTTGATTGGGGGGTCCATTTTACTTTGTTATCTTTCTTGAGCGTCTCCGTAATATGTCGGACGATTTCAGCATAATTGGGAATGAACCTTCTTAGGAAATTTATTCTCCCCAAGAATACATGGATCTCCTTTTTATTCTATGGGAGGGAAATTCTGTTGATCACTTCTACCCTTTCTGAGTCAATTTTCACTCCCTCCTTAGTCACTATGTGTCCCAGCAGCTTCCCTTCCTCCAGAGCGAACATGGATTTTTGCGGGTTCAATGACAGACCGTACCTGCGGCACTTCTCGAAATTCCTATGAAGATGTTAAATATGCTCAGCATCACTCTTTGAGAACACACTGATATCGTCTAGATAAATCACTACGAACTTATCCTGTTCTCCTATGAAAGCAATGTCCATAGCACATTGAAAGGTGGCACCGGCATTGATTAGACTGAACAACATCCGGGCATACATGAAGGTCCCCCATGGTGTGGTGAATGATATTTTATTCTAATCTTCAGGAAGAACTACCACCTAATTATATCTGGAGAAACCATCCATCATAGAAATTCAGGAGGATCCCACCACCTTTTGCAAAATGTGGTCCATCTTCGAGAGAGGGTAATGATATTTGAGTGAGGACCTATTGAGATTTCGGAAGTCCACACAATATTATTTCTCCATTATTCTTCCTGACCGGGACCAAGGTGGCCACCCATTCTAAATATCTTAGGGGAATGATTAGTTTAGCCCGCAGTAGCTTTTTAATCTCTTTCTTAATTGATGGGAGGAGCAAGGGATTAATCTGCCTCAATTTATGCTTATGGGGCTTGGCGTCGCCTTTGAGATGAATCTTGTGCTAGATGACCTCAATGTCGAAAGTCTTCCGATCTTGATATGACCAGGTGAAGACATATCTATATTCTTGGAACAACCAGATATATTTGTTCTGATATTCCTCAGGGACCCCCTTAGACAGCTTTACCACCTTCAGGTCTCCCTCCATCCCGATATTTATATCGTTCACCTACTCATCCTATGTCATTTTACTAGGGCTAATGGGTATATCATTCTTATCGAACAGTCTTTCCAAGGGCATGAG
This sequence comes from Pinus albicaulis, assembly GCA_034641835.2. Lineage (NCBI taxonomy): Eukaryota > Viridiplantae > Streptophyta > Pinopsida > Pinales > Pinaceae > Pinus > Pinus albicaulis. The sequence continues at coordinate 751,652,190 of CM076576.1, read as the reverse complement.
TCCTCTGGGAATGACGTTCTCTTTTAGTTGCAGCATACGATGTACGGCCAATGTCTCTTCCCACTTGGTCTGTGGTTGATCATTGGGCTCTTCGTCCATTGCATCAATCACCAAATTAGAGAATTCGCCAACCGTCTCTATGAAACGCTTAACTTTTTATTCATCCTCAAATACCTATGAGTGCTTCATATTATCTTAGATGGAAGGGCGATATCGCACCTCAACCTCATACCTGAGTAGAGGATTATGTGGCGGGCGGAAATTGCTGGCTGCAACAACAAGCGAATCATCCATCCGATTCTTGTCTCTCGACATGAATTGTATATTAAAATACAAGAAGAAATTTTCCACTAGATCCCATATCTCATTTCTATAAGCTCTAAGCCATGGGTGTTTAGCTTGGCATTGATTTCTGACTTGTCTTACTACTAGCTCCGAGTCCCCGAAAATTGTCAAGTTCTGGATGTTCATATTCTTTACTGTCTGTAGTCCTAGTATTAGTGCTTCATATTCGGCCACGTTTTTTGTGGCTTCGTACACCAGCTTGAAAGAGAGAGGGACCAAACATCCTTTTGGCAAGATCAAGAGCACCCCAGCTCCATTCCCTTCTCTCGAGTTGGCCCCATAAAAATGCAGATTCCATATCTCATCCTCCTCTTTACTCATGGGTTCTTTCTGTTTTAGAGGGAAGACTTTAGCCTCTTGCAGGAAATATTCATTTTCTTTGAGCATGAGGCAAGAAAATTCACCCTCCTTACTAATACCGGGGAGTTTTTCGAGCCGTCATCCTTAGTAACCATCTTTACGAACCTGGACTCTCGATATAGCCTTCTTTCCTCCCCTCCGAATACTGGAATAGTATCATAGGTGAGATCAAGTTTAATTGACCCACCAATATTTGAACCCCAAGATCTAGAAAAAAAAATTTTGAATCGGGCTGGAATGTCAGCTACTACGATGTCCATCACCACACTCTTAGTTGGGATCTGGGCCAGGTTTACCACCAGATATTTTATCATACCTAGGAATTTAACCCTCTTGGAGTCAAAGGAATACATATCTTTATATGGATGAGTAATTTGCAACCCCAATTGCTCCATGATAGACAGTGGCAGTAGGTTGTGTGAAGCCCTAGAATCTAGCATGAATTTGTGTAACAAAAAATCATGAATGACCAGAGAAACGTAGAATGGGGGGGTTGTTGAGTCTAACTCTTCTACATTAGGGCCAAAGACCACCATGGGTCTTTCTTCCTGGAGATTGAGACTATCAGGGAGAGGGACTACACCATGGGGGAGCATGAATTGGGATACTTGAGATTTATACGAAGGTTTTTTTAAAATTTCAACTAGGGGCACAGGGATTTTAACCTTTTCTAACTCTTTCTGGAGGTTTAATATTGTAGGATTCTTTTCTGTAATGACCTCTTTTTGTTGCTCTTTAGGAGGAATGGGAAAGTTTGAGGCTGCAGCAGAAGCCTTATGATTTGTAGGGGAATCGGGAACTGGATTTGTGGAAGAAGAGGTAGTGGCTTTGTGGTGCACAGGCTCTTCTATGGGTTTTTTCCCCTTGCTGATAGATTTAGGAGGGGCCTACTCTTTTGGACTTGACTCTTTCTCTTTCGCTTGTACTTGGGTCTGCCTTCTAGAGGATCTAAGGTCATACTTCTTATGGAGTTGCACTTGCATAAAATTAATAAATTGGCTACAGTAATCATCAATATCCTGATCTTCTGGAGAAGCTTCTTTCTCATCTATCTCCTTCTGCAGAGTGAGCTTCCCCTCCTCATATTCTCAGTAAGCCAGGAATTGGTCTTCCTAACAATCAGGAGATTCCTCGACTTGTCCTTCCATTTTCCCTTATACGTATAGAAGAGGCTGAATATGATCATGCTACTCCTTTCTATCCCGTTGTAATATTTACAGAGGTGGCTTCTGGTACTGTGGATTGAAACGTCGATTAGGGCCTTTTGGTTGGGTCAAGGAGAGGAACTCTTAGCTTCCAAATCAAGCTTCACCAGCTTGTTGGAAATATTTTTGTTCATCTTGTTCATCTCTTTGATCTTGTACTCCGATGCTTCTATTTCTTGATAAGAGGAAGAAACCTCCTCCTTACCCCTTCTCTTGGCATCATGCTCTATTCTTCCTTTGGATTTTTCGGTAGAGGCAAAGTTTTCTTCTACCTCTAGAGCATCGGTCTAGATCTTATCTAGGGATGCATACTTTCTCTCTCTCAAAGTGAATCCAAACTCGGACTCAAATGCTCTAGCAAAAGCCACTTTAGTTGCTGCTTGAGGAGGTTTTATTTCAGTTGGTATATTGTTGTACAACTTATTAAATCTTTTTATAAATCCTATTACATTTTCATTGTGTTTCTTCTCCAAGGCATTGAACTTTGTGAGGATGTAACCGTGATCCCCCTTTTCCCCCAATTTTTTAGTAAAAGAATTTTCCATTTCCTCCCAATTGGTGAAAGCATTGTTAGCAATATATTTAAACCACTTTCGGGCTTCCACATCCAAAGACTAGATGAAAAGCCTCAGCACCACATCCAGGTGTTCCACATTGACATTTTTAGCGAAAGCACAAAATTCTTCAATATGCTTTTGGGAAGAGGTATTGTCTTCCCCAATGAATCGGGGCAAGAGCTTTAGGTAATCCTGAGGCATATCATGTAAAAATTAAGGCAAGGCCAATGGGGCATATTTGTTAAGGAAAAAAGCTAGCACGGCCATGAGGGGCAGTAGTGGTGGATTCTAAGGAGGATTCTGATGGATTACGATAGGTATATGTTGAGAGGGAATTTGTAAATTTACCTGAGACGAGTTCTGGAGTATGGTAACTTTCTTGACTTCTTATGCCTCTGGGGTGGGGCACAAAGGAGGCATGGAGGTATTTATTGACTCGGCTTCATCTTTTATCTCAGAGCTAGCTAGAGTAGGGTTTTCTGGGGGATATTCGAGTACTCAAGCTGTAGAGACAGGGCCACAAACTTCAGCTTTCTGAGATGAGGACGGAGAGTCTTATAAGGAGAATGAGGGTAGATCTACTTGAACGGGTTGCTTTTATTTCCAAATGATCTTGAATATAATTTTTTCAGGATCAGTTACAGACATAGTTCTTACTTGAGAGGTATTTGAACTTAGATTTGGCATGGTATAAGCCAGAATTGCAGCTAATTTATATTTATGTAATAGTGGAGTCGCCAAGGTGAGGGTTGTGCAACTCTCAACCCTTCGTGCTCACCTATTTGAAGGGTGAAGATAAAGTCATATTCCAAGGAAAATATTTTCAACTTCATTCCCTGGCAATGGCGCCAAAAAGATGTTTTCACTCCTAGAGACAGCCTTGAGTTGCAAAAGACCAGTGCCTAAGACATCTTAGAATAGGAGGTCATCTATGTTCTCTCTTCATGTTCTTTAACAGGAACCTCCTAGATAATAACTAGATGTAATTATTTGATATGCGGTTCTAAATCACAAGGAGAGCAGAGTAATAACTTTGAAATTTGATTGTAAGGAGAGAGGCTTTCTCAGAATGGGCCTGTCACTGTCGTGAAATTGGATTTGCTGCAAATAGGGCTGGATGTGAGAGCAACGAATAGTCTTTAAAGTTAATCGAGATGAAGACCATGAAGAATTAGGATGGTAATTCAAAGTGTGGTGGGCTTACAAGGTATAAGAATCCACCCTTCAAGGACTTAAGAGGAAAGTGATGAAGAGAAAGAACTTGAAACATAAATCATGCACCGAGCCTAATTAAGGTAGTATTATAGATCATCATACGAGTACCATTCGAGATAAATTCATACATAACTTATAAGCCACCAACATTTTGAAAGCATGATAACATGAAGGAGAATATAATGGAACAAAACCTTAAATTCAACCAAACACAACATAGACATACATATTGTTCATAAGTGTAGTAGGAATCCATTCTTGCAACAAATAATCATTATATTACTTCTTCCAAATGGCTCTTCAGATATACATTAAGAGCCACTCTCCAAACTACAAAATGTGTTATGAAGACTATACACTTCCAACTTTTAGAGAATTCAGAACCTTTACTTAGTCTGTGATTTGGCCTTTTATAGCCGTTTACATGGACATCGTGATCAGATATTTCTTCAAACAAAATATTCCCTGTTGATACCACAGTTTTCCATCTAAATAAAAAATGATGAGGCATAATGACATCTCATCTGAAACAGTATGGTCTGACATGGACTATAACAAGAACATAACGGAAACATGAAATGCAGAGAGTGCGTAGTGTGAAATCGAGATTTCACCCGATTTTACATTACATAGAAACTGAAAATCAAAAATAAAAACAAAAGGGCACATGGGCCTGATCATGATGTCCATTAGTTGGTATGATGAGGAGTTCCCAAGCCTTCTGTGTGACGTGATTGGACCGAAGATGTGGAGGAGCCATGCTGACGAGGCGGCGGGGGTGGCAGTGGTTGTGAAGTAGAGGAAACTGGAGGATTCATGTATTCATAACACTTTTGCCACAAAATTGCTCCAGGTAGTTGCACTGTGGTGTAGGTCTCAAACATAGACTGAAATTGTGTGAGCTCTATATAATCCACACGGACAACGAATAATTTCTTGACTTGAGCGAGAAGGAAGAATTCCTTACGCAGTGCAGCTACTAAGGTCTCTGATTTTAGCCGGGAGGTTTTCTCTAGTGATATATCTGCCCTGCACATGATCTCTGAAATTTTCTGATCATAGGCTGTTAGAGGAAGTAGTACACATGACTATGGATCCCAGCATGGCAAGAGGCCAGCTTCTACCAATTTGCGCCACTCCTAATCGAACCTTTCCACTCCCTTCGACACCAGTGCTAAAAACCCCAATGTGTTCACGTGTGCGTTCTCTTTCTCAATCATCTTATTGACGTCCATAACCATCCTGAAATGGTAGATCACTCCCTATGTGCTCAATTCTTCAGATGAAAGTTCATTGAGATATCTGACATATTTCTTCACTATTGATGCCTTCTCTTCTCCTTCCCTACGTCCAACCTCCAATTGTGCCTTAAACTTGTGAATGGAAATATTCTTGTCGTTGGTCAGCACGAGGAGCTCCCAATGCTGCTTGACCTCTGCTATGATCTCCCCCCAGACAAGTATTCTTGCTTCTCCCAACAACATGTTACCTTTAATCTATGCTTTTAAGTCTTTTATAGACTTCTCATGTTCGTGAGCTTCCTTGCGAAGGTTCTCTACCTCTTTATGTAGGGATGAAATCATCTTTTGGTTTTCTTCGTAGGCAGGATTGGCTTCGTCTAGGAGCCGACGGGTAGTGCGTGTTTCATCTTCTGACATTCTCATATCTGTCAAGGCGAGCTGCTCTAGAGCAGTCTGTGGATCTTCTGGCACTGGAACTATGCACGTATGTTCACCCCACTTGAGTTGTAGCTCTAACAACCTCTTGTTTAGCCTAGAAATCTCCTTATCTGTTTGAGTAATCTCTTATTCCCTTTTAGCAAGGGAATCAACGAGAATTGTCTTTTCCCTTTGTACTTGGGCAAGTTCCTCGGTCTGGATATGTTCAAATCAAGGGATATTCAGCTTTCTCATCAACTCCTATATCTCCAGATCTAATTTCGCTAGAAGGGCTTGCATTGTTGAATTGGTATCAACACCGTTTCCTCTTATAATTTTTCCGGTGTTCTCCAGCTGAGTAGTCACAACCTTAGCGCTAGCCCTTTCTCTTCGTTTGGTTTCCTTCATTTGATTAAGCTTCCTTTCGGTCTTTTTTAGGGCAATTGTATGCTTCACAACCTCAATCCATAGCATATCCCCGATACACTGGTGCAAATCCAGCTTATCCGACAAGGGAATGTTGCCCAAATTTATAATTATTTCCAAATCTCTATATTGAGATCCCGAAGGTGAGGGATGCGAGGTTGACTGCTGGATGGCCAATATTAGCTTCTCTTTATCCATATCCAAGACTGAGGAGAGCCTGGTATGGTGTTTATCTATGAATTGAGAGAGTTCAACCCTTAGCCTTTCTCTCGTGGACATGTTCCTGGTCTCAATCTCCTCCCTTGCGTCATATTTTCCCAATGTGACCACCTCTGAATGATCTGAGGGGGCTGAAGATGAGGCAAAATCGAAGGAGAGTAGGAATCCTGAAGGTTTTTCTTTGTCAGGATCCCTGAGAAAGGGGACCTCATCATCAGATAATTCGATGTCTAGGTCCTCTGGCCCTTAATTTCTTTTCTTTTTACTGGGGTGTGTTTCCTCATCAACCTCCATAAACCCTTGACTTCCTAAGGGGTCCCCCTATTTCTAATGTTCTACCTCGGTGAGCACATTATCTCCCTTTCCTTCAGCAACTGAGGATTCAACCTCCATCTATGTATCCAAAGGCCATGTATCAAGGTTAGCTTTCCATTCAATGAAAGGCCTAGTTTCATGTGCATATGTTGTTGATTTAATATTCTTCCTCCTGTTTGTGAGGAACCCCTTAGGATCATAATGCCAGACATATCCTTGAGGGAAATTCATCTCCCACAACATCCTTCCACAGTGGAGAGGGCATGCCTTGAATTAATGGTGAAAGGGCCTACAAAATTTGGGAGTTTGAAGATGTGGCTCTTTTTCACAGGCACAAAGTGGACTTGGTCGACACTTAAGACCTGAAGAATGAAATCGAGGGAGAAAATCCTCATGGACAAGAACATCGACAGGTGATAGGGGGTACTTCAACATCGTAGACCGTGATCTCGGTGTAGCCTTCGAATAGGTACCAATCACCTGTGTAATCTGTTTCCACTGAACTAGAGCCAATCCTTCTGCTCATGAAAGATTCTGGGCGTGGAGCTGTCGTGTTTCATAGCATAAGCTATGGACATGAAATCGGTAGCAAATTTCACATACCCCTTCCCCTCTGGATGCTAGCGAACTGCTGGAGTCCACTCGAAAACAGACTTGGGTTTGGTGTTTCTCCTGGAGAACCTGTTCAGGCCTAGACCTTCAAACGTATCCATATGCTCAAATAGGAATAAGTAGAAAACCAGTGAGCAATATTTGGAAGAACATAAAGTAGACATATCTTAGAACTGGGCTTTGATAGCTAAGGCCAAAAAGGAGGAAATATCCAAAAGGATCTCAGCCTACATCGTGAGCCATAGGAACCCTAAACCTGCCTTAGTCACCATCTCGGCGTCCTCAAACCCTAGCATTCCCGAGATAATCACTAGAATAGGCTATATGGTGCTATGGAAATGTGACAAGGGAATAGAGTCTATGTGATGGAAAGATAATAGGTGTGCATCATAAATAAGATTGAGGAAGCCACTCTGCTTTTCCAAGGGTTGATTCGAGAAATGGCAGGAGAGCGTAACTTTGGAAAACTCGACACAGTCCCGGGAGGGAGGATAGCATAGGGATTATCTGATGAGTTGGGGATTAATCTCCAGAATCTTGGTTCCCCGAGTGGAAAGTAACATATTCTTATGCTCGATGTTGGCCTCCCCAAGCCAGACAATGAATTTTTGGAATGGATGTGTCATCAGGGAAATTTGGTAGTATAGCCCTGACTCGACGACTCTAAACACATCTTCGTTCCTTCACTTAAAATTGATGAGCTTGGCTTTGGTGTAGGCTACATTGAAGGGATATACTGGGTCGCAGATTTGGGCGCGAGCATCAGTGAGGGTCTCAAGTCTAGGAGCAGCCATGACCTCGCAAGCTTGGGGGGTTTCGAGGGCGGAGTGCTTCAGGTTTTCCATGATAATTTGAAAACAAAATTAAAAGGGAAATAGCGAAAAGGAAAATGACGAAATACCTGAAATAACAGTGAGGTAGCAAGGGGAAACGACGCGAGAGTGAAAAGTAGCCAATACTCGAGTTTTAACTTGCTTGATAGAGCAAAATATTGGCAAATAACCAATAAACTTTCACATTCAAGAGTAAAACGCATTACGGAAAACAAGGTTTTACTGAGTATCGAGGCGGGGTGACACTTGTAGGGTTGATGCCGTAAGGACATCGACAGTGAAACACATGGCGCTAGGTGGTTGATTTGTAGCAGCTGGGTAGGTGGGGGCCAGGTGCAGGACAAGGTAGGTACCGGCCTTCATACCTCCCATTAGACTTACCTTACCGTAAAAACATACCTGTGCCGATGGCTTAGCTCTAGTGGGCCCCTTCAATCTTCGGCAGGGTGGACTGAGGCCTTCGCCCCCTTTTCTTTCCCCCACGCAATTACTTTGATTGGCTCGGAGGAGGGTTGACATCACCTCCTCCGGGGGGTCGGCTTCTGCCACCTTAGCTCCTTTCAAATGCCGACGGAAAGGCTATCGACTACCGATACTTAACGCATGGTTTCGCTACGGAACTGTGAGCATGCCACCCTTTGCTATCAGACTCCCAATTCACCTTATCCACTCACCAGACTGCGATTCTTGTTTCTACAAGCACTTTCAAACACTTTTCCGCTCCTTATCTTCTAAACCCATGCTTTCTTTTCCCGATCGCTCCTTATATTTTAACCATGAGATCACAAGCCAAGAGGTGCCCTACTTGTTTCTGGTGGGATTGTTGTCATTGCTAGCTCGACACTTATATATCCAATTGATTTTGTGAAGAGTGTCATCTTGACTGATGAATTTCACTAGCCAAATTATGTTGGTAAAATTGATTACTTTAAGAAAATTGTTACTTCAAAAGGGCTTAAAGGCTTCTATAAAGGGTTTCGTCCAACCATGGCTATAAGTGTTCCTGCCAATGTCGCATGCTTCCTTGCTTATGATATTACCAGGTTGAGCTTGGGATGATGGGAACTTCGAATAAAATTGTGTCTATTTAAAGGAGTTCAAAAGCAACAGACAAAATTGGGAAATGGCATGTTCGTTATTTGAAAGTTGTCTAGGGCTTCTTTCTTATCCTCCTTTCTTAGTTTGGGTGAGATTTGTTGAACTCTCCCAATTCATAGATAAAAAACACACCAGGCTCTCCTCAGTCTTGGATATGGATAAAGAGAAGCTCATATTTCCCATCCAGCAGTTAGCCTTGCATCCCTCACCTTCGGGATCCCAATACAGAGCTCTGGAAATAATTCTAAATTTGGGCAACATTACCCTATTGGATAAGCTAGATTTGCACCAGTGTATCGAGGATATGCTATGGAATGAGGTAGTGAAGGATAAATTTTCCCTACAGAAGACCGAAATGAAGCTGAATCAAATGAAGGAAACCCAACAAAGAGAAAGGGCTAGCGCTAAGGCTGTGTCTACTCAGTTGGAGAACACTAGAAAAATGATAAGAGGAAAGGGTGTTGATACCAATTCAACATTGCAAGCCCTTCTAGCCAAATCAAATATGGAGGTACAGGAGTTGAAGAGAAAGTTGAATATCCCTCGCTCCGAACATATCCAAACCCAGGAACTTGCCCAAGTAGAAAGGGAAAGACAGTTCTCGTTGATTCCCTTGCTCAAAGAGAAGAAGAGATTACTCAAAAAGATAAGAATATTTCTGGGCTAAACAAGAGGTTGTCAGAGCTACAACTCAAGTGGGGTGAACATACGTGCGTAGTTCCAGTGCTATAAAATCCACAGAATGCTCCGGAGCATCTCACCAAGGCGCTAAAAGACCTGAGGATGTTAGAAGATGAAACATGCACTACCCACCAGCTCCTAGATGAAGCCAAGGCTTCCTATGAAGAAAACCAAAAGATGATTTCATCCCTACAGAAAGAGGTAGAGAACCTCCACAAGGAAGCTTAGGGACATGAGAAGTCTATCAGAGACTGAAAAGCATAGATTAAAGGTAATATGTCATTGGTAGAAGTGAGATGACTTGTCTGGGGGGAGATCATAGCAAAGGTTAAGCAGAATTGGGAGCTCCTCGTGCTGACCAACGACAAGAAGATTTCCATTCATGAGTTTAAGGCACAATTGGAGGTTGGACGCAGGGAAAGAGAAGAGAAGGCATCAGAAATATATCAGATATCTCAATGAACTTTCATCTGAAGAATTGAGCACACAGGGAGTGATCGACCATTTTAGGACGATTATGGACGTCAGTAAGATGATTGAGAAAGAGAACACACACGTGAACACATTGGGGTTTTTAGCGCTGGAGTTGAAGGGAGTGGAAAGATTCGATCAGGAATGGTGAAAATTGGTAGAAGTTGGCCTCCCGCCATGCTGGGATCCATAGTCAGGTGCACTACTTCCTCTAACAGCCTATGATTAGAAAATGTCAGAGATCATGTGTAGGTCAGATATAGCACTAGAGAAAACCTCTCGGCTAAAAGCAGAGACCTTAGTAGCTACACTGCGTAAGGAATTCTTCCTTCTCGCTCAGGTCAAGAAATTATTCGTTTTCCACGTGGATTATATAGAGCTCACAAAATTGCAATCTATGTTTGAGACCTACACCACAACGTAACTACCTGGAGCAAGTTTGTGGAAAAAGTGTTATGAATACGTGAATCCTCCAGTTTCCTTTACTTCAGGGCAACTGCCACCCCCACCGCCTCATCAGCATGGCTCCTCCACATCTTCGGTCCGATCATGCCGCACAGAAGGTTCGGGCACTCCTCTTCGTACCAACTAATGGAAATCATGATCAAGCCCATGAGGCCATTATTTTTAGTTTTTATTTTTCAGTTTCTATGTAATGTAAAATCGTGTGAAATCTCAATTTCACCCTATGCACTCTCTGCATTTCATGTTTCTGTTATGTTCTTGTTATAGTATGTGTCAGACCATATTGTTTTGGATGAGATGTCGTTATGCCTTGTCATTTTTTATTTAGATGGGAAACTGTAGTATCAGCAGGGAATATTTTGTTTGAAGAAATATCTGGTCACGTTGTCCATGTAAACGACTATAAAAGGCCAAATCGCAGACTAAGTAAAGATTTTGAATTCTCTGAAATTTGGAAGTGTATAGTCTGCATAACACATTTAGTAGTTTGGAGATTGGCTCTTAATGTATATCTGAAGAGCCGTTTTGAAGAAATAATATAACGACTGTTTGTTGCAAGAATGGATTCCTACTGGACTTATGAACAGTATATATGTCTCTGTTGTGTTTAGTTCAATTTAATGTTCTGTTCCATTATATTCTCCTTCCTGTTATCATGATTTCGGAATGCAGGTGGCTTATAGTTTATGTATGAATTTATGTCAAATGGTACTCGTATGATGATCTATAATACTACCTTAATTAGGCTCGGTGCATGATTTCTATTTCAAGTTCTTTCTCTTCACCGCTTTCCTCTTAAGTCCTTGAAGGGTGGATTCTTATACCTTGTAAGCCCACCGTAATTTGACTTACCATCCTCATTATTCATGGTCTTCATCCTGATTAACTTTAAAGACTGTTCCTTGGTCTCACATCTAGCCCTATTTGCAGCAAATCCCATTTCAGGACAGCCACAGGCCCATTCTGAGAAAGCCTTTATACTTACAATCAAAGTTCACAGTTATTACTCTTCTCTCCTTGTGATCCAGAACCGCATATCAAATAATTCCATCCAGTTAATATCCAGGAGGTTCCTATTAAAGAACATGAACAAAGAACATAGATGACCTCCTGTTCTAAGATGTACTAGGCACTGGTCTTTTGCAACTCAAGGCTCTAGGAGTGGCAATAGCAACCATGCCCAATTTAGATGTATCATGCCCTATTGCCATGAACTACTTCAAAGCCTCATACACGCCAAATGAAATAGCATTTACAGGTAAATCCCTTAATAAAGTAAGGATAAATCCCTTGAACAATCCTCTAGTAACCCCCGCACCCCGAGGATTTATGGTCTTCCTAAGATTCATAAGGATGGGGCCCCCCTTCGACCTATTGTCGACACTATAGGTGGTCGGACTTATCAGCTTGCTAAATTTTTAGCGAGTAAGCTTAAACCCCTTGTAGGGCGCACCGACTCTTTTGTCAAAGACTCATCCTCTTTTATCAATGAGATGAAAGGCATCTCTTTGGGCCCAGATGACAGGTTTTTCAGTTTTGATGTGGTCTCGTTATACACTTGCATCCCAATTAAGGAGGCAATTGATGTCGTATATCGGGTCACGGATCGTGATACTGCTCATCTTGTTGAGATTTGTCTTACCTCGACTTTCTTCAGTTTTGAGGGTTAATTCTTTGAACAAACTTGTGGCGTGGCCATGGGTTCCCCCCTGTCCCCGATTGTTGCTAATATTTTCATGGAAGACTTTGAATCTAGAGCCCTCTCCACCTCGCTTTTTCAACCTAAGCTTTGGAAGCGGTTTGTGGACGACACCTGTGTGGTGTGGCCGCATGGAAAAGAAAAGTTGGACCTTTTCTTTCATCATCTTAATGTTTAGTCTAACGCCATTAAGTTTACCATGGAATTTGAAGTGGATGGTAGTCTTCCCTTTCTTGATGTCCTTATTACTAGGAATGAAGAAGGCTCTTTCTTTCATCAAGTCTTTAGAAAGAAGACGCATACTGAGCAGTATTTACATGCGGACTCTCATCATTTCCCAGCTCATAAATTAGGGGTTCTCAACACCTTAGCCACTCGTGCCCTGAGAATCGCTGATGAACACCACCTTGAAGATGAGAAATCTCATCTTTTTAAGGTTTTCCTTAAAAATGGTTATAGCAAGATTCATTGTCGTAGAGCTTTCCAAAAAGTGGAAAAAGGTCCTAGGTAAAAACTGATAATTATGACAGGTCTGCTGGTGTTCACCTCCCTTTTATACAGGAAACGAATGATAAGATCGCCAGGATACTAAGGAAACATAGTGTTCCTTCAACTTTCAAGCCCCTCCGCACGATTCAGAATTCGCTCAGATCGGTTAAGGACCCACTTTGCCCTAAGGAGGGTAAGGGTGTTTACTTGATTCCGTGCTCTTGTGGGGCCCCTTATATTGGTGAAACTGGTCGATCTATCAGTCAAAGAATTCATGAACATGCCGCTGACCTAAAGCATAGTAGATCTTGCTCCTCTGCCTTAGCAGAGCATGCTGAAAAGACAAAGCATCACATTTGCATTGAAGATGCTGAGGTCATTGTAAAGGTGGACCATTTTCACCACCGAAAGTTTAGGGAGGCCCTTGAGATTGAAAAGAGGCCTGTGAACCTTAACAGAGATGATGGGTGGAGCGTGAGCAGGTGTTGGATCCCTGCCCTTCATTCATAACTTTTTGAGTTTGTGCTCTTTTGTTTGTCTGAGGATCGTTGTTTTCTCCCCTCTTGTCCTGTTTTTCTTTACTGCTTTCTATTATTCTTTGTTGTGTAAATTTTTTTTTATATTTTTTATATTTTATATTTTTTTATATTTTTATATTTTTATTTATTTTTATATTTTTTATTTTTAGCATAGTTATGTTTATTATTTGTTTTTAATCTAATTTTTATTAATTAATTGCCATAAAATAAATAAATAAATAATATTTGTGAATGAAAATAAAGGAATTAATTTAGTTTCAAATTGTATAATAAAAATTTATAAATTTTATTTATTTATCTATTAAATTTTTATTTTTATTTTTATTTTTTATTTTTTTTAAATTTTATTATTATTATTATATATACATACATACATACATACATACATATATACATATACATATACATATACATATACATATACATATACATATATATATATATAGATATATATATATATATATATTTTAATTATTTATTTATTTATTTTATTTTTTATATTTATTTATTTATTTTTTAATTTTATTTATTTATTTATTTTTATTTTTATTTTTATTTTTTAACATTTTGATTTACATTAATGTTCATTTTGATATCGATTTATTTATTAATTTCTTAATATTTTTTCTTATATGTTAGTTTTAAAAAATAATAATAATAATAATAATTATTATTATTATTATTTTAGTGTTTATTTTTATTGATTTATTTTTCGATTTTATTTTTATTTATTTTTATTTTTATTTTTTGTTGGTCAAACTAGCCGTTATTGTTAATGTTTATTTTTATATTTTATATTTTTATTTATTTATTTTTATTTTTATTATTTTTATTTTTTATGGTCAAACTAGCCGTTATTGTACAACGGCTATTTGGAGCTTCTTTATCTATTTAAGCGGAGTCCTTGATCAGATTTCGTATCTTTTCTTGATGATGAACCACACTTGCTGGTTCGAAATGCGTCGACACAAATTTCTCCATTGTGATTTTCACCGAAAGATTTGATACATAATTTATGGATCACAGAAGTCAAATTCCTAATATTAGAGCATGCTTAGCTACATCAACTAGGCCATTATGTTTAATAGAGTTTGCCACTTCTGTTACCGCCAAATTTGAAACTGAAGAAGTATCCAAAGCACTCTAAGCTTGCAATTTATATTTGACAAACTTAGTTGGGAAAGTCAAGAAGGATACAACAATCCATGCCCCTCCTCCACAAACCACCTATTGCCATAAAGAAAGTGACAAACTAGGATCAACCCTAAATAGGGCTTCCATATGACCTCTTGCACTTAAGATGTGCCACAATGGCCAAAGGGTCTCATATTCCTTTTTACATCTCTCTGAGGCCTTCTTTGGAAATGCTCTACTTCAAAAAATCCATTACATCAACATAATGAGGATGTTGGCCACGAGGAGGCAATGCCTAACTCTGGAGCTTCACCTTAATTCTGCCAAAGGGATGCCCATATATCAATTGTGTTTCACCCCCAACAGTGCCAAATATTAGATCCTTTGATACATCAGTTGCCATAATTGGTAGCCACTAATCATAAAAATCAATATATATAACACACGAATTTAACAAGAACCGGTTAAGACCAAAAAGAATTGGTTTTGCATTAAAAAAAATTCCCTTCAAGGACAATAGAATTTGATGAAAGAAGTGAGTCTATCATAGTTGTAGATATACGTTTTTTCTCTTCAATTTTATTTCTAGTTTTTTAAGATGCCCCCCCTACTACAACTGATATCGCATTTTTTACTTCTACCACTGGTTTTGGATCAACACCAGCAAATTCAAGTGATTTCTAGGCTTGCTGAGTGACTTCTGATGGAACTGGGGAGGCTATCTAAACTGCAGAATCAAAATAATTTTGTATGTATCGAATAGCAACATCCATTGCAGTCTTCATGTTCTTGTTATCTTGTTCAATGAACCCCTTTGACACCCCATAGGCACTTGAGGTTACTCCTTCAAGTTTTTGGTATGTATTCTTCACCCTTGTGAATGTTGTAAGGAAATCTCCTACAAAATTGCAACATGGGACTATTACAGTACCGACGTAAAGAATCCAAAATTAAAAAAGATTGACTGCTACAATTTTCCAAAAGACTGATTGTTACAGTTTAATATGTATCATAAATTTTCGGTAAAAATCACATATAAGAAATTTGTGTCGACGCGTTTTGAACCAGCTAGTGTGATTCATCATCAGGACAAGATGAGAAATCTGATGAAGAAACCTATTTAAATAGAAAGGGACAGCTCCACCTAGCCATTGGAAAAATGGCCAGTTTGACTTGAATAAAATATTTTGTCTAATTTTATTAAAATTTATTTATAGTTCTCAAATATTCTATTTGAATATAATTTAATATTAATAATCAATAAATTTTAAAAATTATTTAAAATTATTTTTATTTAATTATATTTGAATATAATTTAATATTAATAATCAATAAATTTTAAAAATAATTAAAAATAATTTTTATATTTAATTATATTTGAGTATAATTTACTATAAATCATCAATAATTTTTAAAATAATTTAAAATCATTTTTAACATAGAACCTTAAATTATAAGTTCTTTAAAAAAAATAAATTAAAAATAAATAAATAAAATAAAATAAATAAAAAATTATATATATATATATATATATATATATAATAAAAATAAAAATAAAATTAAATACAAATAAAAATATAAAATAAAAATAACAATAACAATAAAAATAAAAATCACAAAAAATGAAAATTAACATAAATAAATAACTTAAATAAAATAAAATAAAATAATAAAAAATAAATACAATAAATACAATAAAATAAAATAAAATACAATTAATAAAAATAATACTGATAATATTCGTTTAAAAAAAAAAAAAAAAAAAAAACTAAACTAAGTGTGAAGGGAAGGAATCCAGAATCTACTAACACTCCACCCATCATCTCTATTGAGGTTAACTGGCCTCTTTTTCAATTTCCAAGGCTTTCCTCAACTTTCGGTGGTGGAAATGGTCTATCCTTGCAATAACCTCAGTATCTTCAATACAAATATGATGCTTTGTTTTTTCCGCATGCTCTGTTAAGGCAGAGGACCGAGATCTACCATGTCTAAGGTTAGCAACATGCTCATAAATTCTTTGATTAATGGACCGACCAGTTTCACCTATGTAAGGTGTCCCACAAGAAGAAGGAATCAAGTAAACACCCTTACTATCCAAAGGGCCAATCGGGTCTTTAACCGACCTAAGAGAACTTCGAATAGTGCGGAGAGGCCTGAATGTTGAAGAGACATTATGTTTCCTCAAGATCTTAGCAATTCTATCAGTAGTACCTTGGATATATTTAGTTATAAGTAACAAACTTTTGTGTAACTTGGACACTATAAGGATTTGAAACTTTCTTTAGAATTTGAAGTATGACCTTAAACTTTTTTTGATTGGATAAGAGTTCATATTCCTTATATTGTAAGGAAACATGTTAGCAACCCAAGATTTAGAGACATTTGGCAGGGATGGAAATCTTCCACTTATAAAATACTAATAATTTATTTCATATGGTTATGATATGTCTTAATATGATGATATAGTTTCATGTAGAGGTCTTTAGAATCATCATAGAAAATAATTTTAATGGAAAACTATTGTGAATAGACATTTACTTTAATCAACCATATATTATCAAGCTCTTCCAATTGAAATGACTAGATACAAAGGAAAGTCCCAATCTCCCTCTTACAATTGTATAACAAATGTTTCCATGTATAATTTTGGAATTTCATGTATTATGTATCTTCAGACTACACTTTACACTTTCAATGTATCTCGTATCCTTTGATATTTTCCATTCACATCACTTGTTGGGTTTGAAACTTTTGCATTAAAAAAGCATGTGATGCTTTGCCCACCTTTTAAATGTTTGCTACAAGTAGCTGGAATATATCTAATTTACCAGGTTCAAATTGCATTTCAACCTTTTTCATTTACATTGTTGGAGCAGGTGGCAGAAGGATGAAGAGTGGAGAACTTGTGCCAATGATGGATTTTTGTTGGAAAGAAGTGGTGGACCCATTATGAAGTTGTACACAAAAATCATAGATGGTTAATTTATTGAGGCTATAGAGAGTATCATTTTTTGGCACTTCAAGAATGTAGATCCATATTTTGGTTCTTGGCAAGAAAAGGAGCGAATGAACCAGTTGTTTTCAAGAGCGGTCAGCAAATTGTGGAAGTCAAGCCTCAAGTATTACATACCATTGTTATCAATTAATCATTCTAGGGATATTTCTCTTAGGGATATGAATTTTATTTATGTCATTTTCATCTTTCATGAATATCTTCAAGATATTAAATTAATTAAATTGTTTAAATTCAAAAAATATAGGGAGTGAGAAAGGGTGTTATAGTTGAATATATTTCAACAATGATGGCTAGCCAAGGGACTCCACTAGATGTTTTCGTGTATAGGAGATGATTGTTATGATGAAGAAATGTTTAATGTTATTGACATTGAAATGGAAACCTTACCTAAAAATGAAAAAATGAAGGTCTTTGCATGCACAATTGATAGAAGCCGAGTAAGGCTAAATATTACCTAGATGATTATTGTTGAAGCAATTAACATGTTACATGGACTAGCATCAGCAAGGGAATCATTGTCCGGGAGTGCACCAAGAGTTATCACTTTTGTTTCAGAAGGCTAATTCCAAATTTCATGTATTTTTTTGTGTAGTTCGATGAATAAAACAAATATAAATATCTAAATCAAATTTTCTTTTCGATGTTGCATATTTTTCTTGATTTCATGATAGTGATCATAATCTTGTAAATCTTAACGTAACTTCGTGTATTATCGATGCAATTTTCTTTCATTTTTCATTTCAATATATCTCTACAACTTCATAAGTAAATGTACCTATCTAATCTTTGTGTTTGTACATTTGTAGTGCTAAAGATGGAAACCTTTGTTATATAATTGTAAGAGGAATATGAGGACTCTTCTTTGTATTTAGTCATTTCAATTGGAAAAGCTTGACAATATATGGTTGATTAAAGTAAATGGCTATTCACAATATTTTTCCATTAAAAACATTTTCTATGATGATTCTAAAGACCTCTACATGCAACTACATCATCATATTAAGACAAATCCTAACCATATGAGATAAATTATTAGTATTTTATAAGTGGAAGACTTCCACCCATGCCAAATGTCTCTAAATATTGGGTTTCTAACATGTTTCATTAACATATAAGGAATATGAACTCTTATCCAATCAAAAAAATTTAAGGTCATACTTCAAATTCTAAATAAAGTTTCAAATCCTTATAGTGTCCAAGTTACACAATAGTGTGTTACTTATAACTAAATATATTAAATTGTAACAATCAATCTTTTGGAAAATTGTAGCAGTCAATCTTTTTGATTTTTGGATTCTTTATGTGGGTATTGTAATAGTCCCATGGTTTTTTTTTAGAGATTTTCTTACAACATTGACAAAGGTGGAGGATACATACCAAAAACTTGGAGTAACCTCAAGTGCCTATGGGGTGTAAAAGGAGTTCATTGAACAAGATATCAAGAACATGAAGACTGCAATGGATGTTGCGATTCGATACATACAAAATTATTCTGATTTTGCAGTTCATATAGCCTCCCTAGTTGCATCAGATGTCCCTCAGCAAGCCCAAAAAGCACTTGAATCTGTCGGTGTTGATCCAAAACCAGTGGTAGAGGTAACAAATACAATATCAGTTGTAGCAGGGGGGGCATCTGAAAAAACTATAAATAAAATCGAAGAGGAGAAACCTACAGCTACAACTATGATAGACTCACTTTTATCATCAGATCGTATTGTCCTTGAAAGGCATCTTTTTAAATGCAAAACCAATTCTTTTTGGTCTTAATCGGTGCTTGTTAAATTCCTGTGTTATAGATATTGAGTTTTCTGATTAGTGGTTGGCAATTATGGAAAATAATGTATCAAAGGATCTAATATTTGGCACTGTTGGGGGAGAAACATAATCAATATCTGGGCATCTCTTTGACAAAATTAAGCTGAAGCTCCAGAGTTATACATTGCCTCCTCGTGGCCAACATCCTGGTTATGCTGATGCAATGGATGTTTTGAAGCAGAGAATTTCCAAAGAAGGCCTCAGAGGGATGTACAAAGGAATATGATCCCCTTTTGCCATTGTGGTGGTGTGTTAAGTGCAAGAAATCAGATGGAAGCCCTATTTAAGTTTGATCATGGTTTTCCACTTTCTTTATGGCAACAGGTGGTTTGTGGAGGAGGGGCAGGGATTGTTGTATATTTATTGACTTTCCCAACTAAGCTTATCAAATGTAGATTTAAAGCGTAGAGTGCTTTGGATACTGCTTCAGTTTCAACGTTGGGGGTAACAGAAGTGGAAACTTCTATTAAACATAATGGCCCAGTTGATGTAGCTAAGAATGTTCTAAGATCCAAAGGAGCTAGAGGGTTGTTAAAGGGATTTATCCTTACTTTATTAAGGGATGTACCTATAAATTCCATTTCATTTGGCATGTATGAGGCTTTGAAGCAGTTCCTGCCACTAGGGCATGATACATCTAAATTGGGCATGGGTGCCTTGCTTGTTTCTGGTGGGATTTTTGTCGTTGCTAGCTGGACACTTATATATCCAATTGATTTTGTGAAGAGTTTCATCTTGATTGATGAATTTCTCTAGCCAAAGTATGTTGGTACAATTGTTTCCTTTAAGAAAACTATTGCTTCAAAAGGGCTTAAAGGCTTCTATAAAGGGTTTTGTCCAACCATGGATATAAGTGTTCCTATGAATGTTGCATGATTCCTTGCTCATGATATTACCAGGTTGAGCTTGGGATGATGGGAACTCCAAATAAAATCGTCTCTTTAAAGGAGTTCAAAAGCAACAGATAAAACTGGGGAACTAGATGGTTGCTCAAATCATCATGTATAAACATATCACATATGGTTAACTCAAAATGCAACCATCACAAATCAAAAGCATATATTACATGTAACCATCATAAACCATAATCATAGATCTCACGTAATCATCGTGAGTCAGGATAACATATCAAATGAATAATAAAACTAAAATAAAATGCTAATACTTATCCTTTAATCGAAACTTACCTTCTACCATTATTCCTTTTCTTCTCCATACGCACATCAGATCAATTTCCATACCCGTAAAACACCCAGTGCCTTCTCTTCAACCACATACATATACACATAGTGTGAATCACACACATATAACCACATACGACATATAACACCATACAATAAATGCACTTAGATCTGTCATTCAACACATACACCTACACCCAACATGAAACACAACACATTCACCTGCATCCAGTGTACGACACAACACATACACCTATACCTGGTGTACAACACAACAAATGCACATGCATCCAGTCTACAACAAAACACATATACCTTTACCTAGTGTAGAACACAATACATATACATACACAGAGTACATGCACTATTGGTTAGAAGTTGAGTAAGGCTAAATATTACCTGGATGATTACTTTTGAAGCAAGTAACATGTTACATGGACTGGCATCAGTAAGAGAATCATTGTCTGGGATTTCAACAAGAGTTATTGCTTCTGTTCCAGAAGGTTGATTCCAAAGTCTAGGTATTCCTTTATGTAGTGCGATGAATAAAAAAAATATAAATATCTGAATAAAGTTTTTCTTTTTGACATTCTATATTTTTCTTGATGTCATGACATTAATCATAAAATTTTAAATATTAATGTGCCTTCGTGTATTCTCACTGTAATTTTCTTTCATTTTTCATTTCAATATAGCTCTACAACTTCATAAATAAACACACCTATCTAATCTTTGTGTTTGTACATTTGTAGCATTAAATATGGAAACATTTGTTATAGAGTTGTAAGAAAAATATGGAGACTCTTCTTTGTATTCATTCATTTCAATTGGAAGAGCTTGACAACATTTGGTTGATTAAATTAAATGGCTATTCACAATAGTTTTACATTAAAATGATTTTCTATGCTGATTATGAAAACCTCTACATGCAGTTACATCAACATATTAAGACAAAACCTAACCACGTGAAGTAACTTATTGGTATTTTATAAGTTTCATACTTCCAACCCTACCAAATGTCTCTGAATCTTGGGTTGCTAACCTGTTTCCTTAACATATAAGGAATATGAACTCTTGGCCAATAAAAAAAAGTTTAAGGTCATACTTCAAAGTATAAAGAGGCTTTCAAATCCTTATAGTGTCCAAGATACAAAATAGTGTGTTGCTTATAACTAAATATATTAAATTTTAACAATCAATCTTTTGGAAAATTGTAGCAGTCAGTCTTTTGGATTTTGGGATTATTTATGTGGATATTGTAATAGTCCTAGATTGCAATTTTGTAGGAGATATTCTTACATAATTGACATAGGTGGAGGATACATACCAAAAAATTAAAGGAGTAAACTCAAGTTCCTATGGGGTGTAAAAGGAGTTCATTGAACAAGATATCAAGAACATGAAGACTGAAATGGATGTTTTGATTCGATACGTACAAAATTATTCTGATTCCACAGTTCAAATAGCCTTCGCAATTGCATCAGATGTTACATAGCAAGCCCATAAAGCACTTGAATATGCTGGTGTTGATTCAAAATGAGTGGTAGAAGTAAGAAATATGATATCAGTTGTAGCAGGGGGGGCAGCTGAACAAACTACAAATAAAATTGAAGAGGAGAAACCTATAGCTACAACTATGATAGACTCACTTCTATAATAATATCCTATTGTCCTCGAAGGGAATTTTAAAAAAAAAAGTTGTTTAGATCCTCCATTCTTGGCTTGGGTGAGCTCTTTTTTTATCCTCTTTTTTATCAGAACTTTATATGTTCCTAGGGAAATTGAAATGAGAGTTTGTGTTGCATCCTAATAGATGTAAAAAATTCCCATATAAGTATGTCTTTAATTAAAAAAAAGACCAATGTTGTTTTAAATTTTAAAAAAAATCCCAATTTTCAACCATTGTTGTCTAGAAAGAAGGAGAAAATGATGCAAAGGCTTATGTCTAGACACCAAAAGCAATTTACTATCCCGAAATTGAAATAATCACATTCTAGCCAGGACCAACAACAAATTGAGTAGAATATTCTCAATGGTGAAATTTACACATTAATAGGAAGCAGATTCAACTACTGACAAAGGGAATTTCATAATGATGAAATCGATACCCAATGGAAACATAACACACATAATTTTTTTTTTTTTTGAAAAGTCTCAAATTATCTTGAGAGAAATGATAAACTATTTATGAACCATACCAAATTGGAATTGGAAAGATTAATGACAAAAAACCAATTTAGTGAATCTAGATTTCTTTTGGGTAACTCTGCCCTAATTTACTATGTTATATTCTACCCAACCATTCTTTATTTCAAAGCCAATTTTTTGAAGTTATGATATGTGATGACTAATTTTTAGTAGAGTATTGATCTTGTACTTTGGTATAGTGTTTGTTATAAATTTAAGTTTTAATGGTGGTAACATTTTTTTTTTTTTTTTTTTTTTAAAGTGTGGCCTAATTTACTATGTTATATTCTATCTATCCTTTTTTTATTGAATACTTATTAGTAGAGTGATCAATTTGCCCTAACTAATTTTTAGTAGAGTAGTGATCTTGGACTTTGGTATAGTGTTTGTTATAAATTTAATTTTTACTAGTGCTAACATTTTTATTTCTTTGTTACATTAAATCTCACTTTGGCACAAATAGTTCAATCATTCATGGGTGGCTTGATTTCTAGTGTTAACTGCAACATAAGAAAAGCAAACAATTCAATCATTCATGCCTGGCTTGATTTCTTGTGTTAACTGCAACATAAGAAAGGAAGGATTTTTAGTGCAAAATAAAAAAGCAAACAATTCAATCATTCATGTCTGGCTTGATTTCTATTGTTAATTGCAACATAAGAAAGGAAGGATTTCTAGTGTTTTACAACTGAGAGGTTTTTGAATTTGTTCCCCATAATTAAGTCTACATTTTTTATACAGGTATATCTTTGTGGATGTATTAGATATTAAAGAAGGCCAGATTTTGATAATGCATGGTCGTTGCAATAAAAAGTTTGAATAGTGAGATTTCACAAGATGTCATTACAATGAGAACCTTTGAATCTTGCAAATTTATTGAATGACACTATTATTCTAGCATGTGAAGGGAGCAATTTCTGCCAAGTAAATAAATGATTTTTCTAAACAAATTCTTCCTCTGCCATGTAAGTAAATAGATAGATGACTTTTTCCAATTTAAGAATCTTATCGGCCTACAATTGCTAATTTTATTTAGAGCTGAAAATGAAAATAAAAATGAGAAAGAAAAAACACATAGATTAATAAATATTGTGCACCAAGTATGGGAAAGAATGTGTAACACATATATTTAGTCACAACCGCTAATATTAATGTGCAGCACTTGTTGGAAAGAATGTGTAACATATATATTTACTCACAATTGCTAATATTACAAATGATGCGCACGGATGTTATGAATCTTTTGAAAATGAATACATCTCCATCCGGTGGGCGGATGAATCTCCATCGGCTGCAATTAACTGTTTACGATTCTGCAGTTGGTGCGGATCTGACCGTCGGTACCAGTGAGGGGTTTGATGTTATATTCCAAAGCTCAATATATATACTCAATTACTCAATTACTTGACCGTGGGGGGGTTGCGTGTGTAGTACGTACCTGAAAGTGCAACCATGTCTCGAGGAGAAAGGCCTTGATTTTGAAAGGTCGAAACAAGTCGATTCACATCGAATGCTGGAGAAGGAATATCTGTCTTTGCGGCATCTATACTAGCGCTTGTGGAGTCCCTCCTTCCCAGTACCACTTCCCAATAAGGTCCTGCGCTCTACGCCAATACGCAATATATATACATGATAAGCCTTAATTCCATGTCTTTAAATACATAATCATATTAATTAAGGGTACTGTATTGACATTGATGAGGTTATATTATACCAAGAACACAGAATCTCGAGCAGCAATGGTGAGAATATCGGCGCAGGATACAAGACCAGGACATGCTTTCTCCACCGTGGATTTGATGGCGTCTATGACTTCAAAACCTCGCGTAGAGTTGAGGTTAGGGGCCGCATTCTTCTCGCTTTGAAATGAAGAGGTGTCATCCAGCAAAAGGGAACCATCACACCCCTGTTCACTCAAACACTCATATTAATTACTATCTATCTATACCCAATCAATATAATATAAAATATATATAGAAATAGTGATATATAGGTACAGAGAGTGAGGAGGCGCAGAAGTGCGGGGAGTATAAACTTACATTGACAAAACAGTCGTGGAAATGTAGGCGCAGGAGAGATGCAGCCATTCGAGGTTCCTTCCTGACCGCTTGTGCCACCACATCTATCACCAAATTTTGGAGATTAGGACACGATTCCTTGTAAAAGTGGGGAGTCAGTTGTGCGTGCGCAGTAGCCACGATGAGCAAGACGACAAAGGCGCAAATCACTCGAACAAAAGCCATTAGCCGAAACACAGATGCTGTTCTTGAATCAAGCTGTAGTGTGGAGATGATTGTGCAAGCAGGAAGGAATAAATTATATGATAACTAGCTTCGACGGAAATTAGCTCACGAACACACGTTCTGGAATGAATATGAATGAATATGGATGGGTTTCATCAATTTATATATGGAATGAATATGGATGGGTTTCATCAATTTATACCAGTGCTGTGCTAGTGTTGACGACGACAAGATTGGAATGGATCTTATGAATTGGAGTAAAACGCGTCGTGGGCTTGTTCATTCCAAAGCGCGCAGCCGTGGAAGGGCAAAGAACACTGAGGTTCCACCGCCCCCTACTCCAGACCAAGTCCAAGTCAAAGTCAGTATCTAAGTACGGACAACGGCCGAAATAATCAGAGTATCCACTGTCATATACCAACCCCGCTGACGCCATTTTCTTTTATATATCTTTATCTAGTCACTGACTCGGTCTCAAACACCATTTCGATATATACATTTAGTGACAACTTCAATCTCTATCCCCAATTTATTTATTTATTTTCAAGTTCGAAATACAGCGCACCGCCAAGTTTCAGTTGCGGTGCTTGGAATCCATTTTTGATAGTGGAAATGGATTCAGCACTATCAAAAACCCCTGGGGCACTCAAAATACTAATGTTTAACAACTATAAACAAGTTTCTGGGCAAATCTTTGCCGGATTTTCTGAAAATCGTTCCCGGATTTTGGATCAAAACGCGGCGTCTTTAGACTACGCTTTTTTTATTTATTCGGGTCAAATATGACGCAAGTCGGAAGGCCCCTTTTTGCTGAGAGGATACTGCAAGTACACATTCCAATTGTGATCTCTATACGTCATGTGCGATTCGTGGTTCCCATCGAGCCACGAGTACACATTCCAATTGTGATCTCTATACGTCATGTGCTATTCGTGGTTCCCATCGAGCCACGAGTTAATATAAACCAAAAGTCAAATGTGTGGAACGGATCAAATAAGAAATGTAAATGCAAATACAATGTTAAATGTGGAATGGATCAAATCCGAAATGTAAATGCAAATATGTGTCAACAACATTAGTTAAATGTGGAATGGATCAAATACCAAATGTAAATGCAAATATGTGTGGACAAGGTTCTTTATGTATTTAGTTGCTAATATTACAACTTGTCTTTGTTTATGGGATGTGTCTTACAACTATGTTGTAAAAATATCCTACTTTTATTTTCACACTCAATCATAAATTAGCATACTCTAGATGGCGAAGGGAATGCCAAAGGAGATAGGAGAAAAATAAGATAGAAAATGTGTAAAATGTGCAATGAAAAGTTTGTTTAAGAGTTAATTTGTAATAAATTACAGTTTTTGTTTTCTATAAAATATATAATAGAGTAATTTGTTTATTTAAAGTACTTCGTACTATTACAAATGGGATAATAGACGAGGGCAAAATTTTCATGTATATAATTATAATCGCAACATAGAAGAATCTAGAATGTTTCTTGTACGGACACAACATTCTAGATTTTTCTTAAGGGGGATTTGTTTCTTGTTACTTCGTTTTATGGGTGGTATTGGTACATATTTTGGTTGTGTTTTGTCTCGTGGAGGGCCAATGTATTTATCAAATTCCACAACAACATGCGATGGTAAATTTTGAGGGCTATGTCCTGGTGCATAAACAATTTGCATGACTACTCCGAGAGCACCATTGACTAATCCTGCTTGAACCCATAAATTAAAAGATAATGTAACTCGTTGGCCTACACAGAGCAATATTTGTTTCTCGAATTGGTCATCATCTTGTTGGTGTGCCTTTGAGCCATTTGTGAATTCTGCAATACTTCGTGCAATTGACATATGCAATGATTCGATCATGGATTAGTTATGGTCATCAACAAGAATGTTTTTTGCGAAGAGGTGGATTAAGCTGTCAAATATCTCGCGTTCTTCGATGGACAAGAATATGTTAGTCCTTGAATGAAGGAGGTTCCAATCATCTACTGATGGTGTAGCACTGTGAATGTTTGACAACAGCTGGCGGAAGCGAATGTGGGTGCCAAGAAGTCCTTGTTGTTGAAATAATGTTTGTAAATCGATTACAATGGTAAAGTTTGTCCACAAATTACTCACCGGAGTTGCGCCTACATAAATAGGTTTGTCCATCATCGGTGGAAGTTGGCTGAAATCCCCGATAAGAATTACAGAGCGATTACCAAATGAGCAATGGTTTGTTTGTGGAAATGCCTCACGTAAACAACTTTTTATCTGCACAAACAATTTAGAGCCTATGAAACTCATTTCCTCAATTATAATGTATTGAATATGTTTCATTTCTTCTTGGAACACTGTAAGGGATTGATTGCTCAAATATTTCATGTCTTTGATAGGAATCTAAAACCATGAATGTACAGTGGTTGCATGTATGTTAAATGCTGCAACGCCAATAGGGGAAAGAAGAAGTATTGGGCTATGGAGAGGGGTTGTTCTAGAAGATAACACCTCTTTGATGAGTCATATTAAGTAGGATTTTCCAGTGCCTACAGTTCCTTGGATGATCATCATTAATGGATCTTTTAGCTCTAGTTCTTTTGAGTGTTGTATGACTATGTCCAATGCATGTTGTTTACTTGTAGATAGTGTGTCTCTGAAACGACATAGGGGATCATACTCTTGTATGACTTCCCCCTTCCTTTCATTGTAGTTGATGAAGC
The DNA here is from genome assembly GCA_034641835.2 of Pinus albicaulis. Taxonomy (NCBI): domain Eukaryota; kingdom Viridiplantae; phylum Streptophyta; class Pinopsida; order Pinales; family Pinaceae; genus Pinus; species Pinus albicaulis. The sequence goes on along the minus strand of CM076576.1, from coordinate 751,624,714 downwards.
TTGGTGCAACGCCAAATGTATCTACAAATACTTCTAGTTGATCCAATGGGTGGGAAGTGTCGATTCCTCGGAGGCCTAGCATGTTAAGAGAACTAAATTGGATATTCCCTGTAGGGACCAACCTTGATAAATATTTCCATTCATTCATCTCCATATATGATTGTATGCTAATATTGGTAGGTTTCCCTTCATATGGTTGGTTATCAAGAATGAGAATAGGGATGTGATTAACATGCCATGCATGGTAGTCATTTCGTATGCTCTCCCAATTAGCCAAAATATTTTCTTCGGAGAGACCTATGTCTTTAGAGAAAGAGCAGAAGGGTTTATATAAGAGTAGCTCACTCAAACATAAATCAACAAAGACATTGGAATATTTGTTTGGTATTGTAGTAAAAAGTGCCCATGCATGGACAATTGTGGGGATGTGCCTTTTTTCCACTTTTCATATTTCTCTGATTGGTTATATGTCCAATATTTTGCAAGGTCCAGAAAACAGATACAATAATATGCTTAAATGATGGCATATCCTGATAAGAAATCGGAAAATTCATGAGGGACTCGACGAAATATTTGGAGAACAACATTTAGTTTGGTGAAGATGCGACTACATGTCACAAGGGGAAATTTCTGGAGCATATGGCAAGATTCCTAAGCATTGATGTCACGATCTACAATTGCTTATGAGCAAAAGCGTCGATAGGAATTTAAGGCAAGATCAATTGGATGTGATGTAGATACAATTTTGGTTAACATATGGTGGTAGTTATCAGATCTCCTCTCTGCTTTGGAAGCATATTCAGCAATGTAGCTCAGAACTGCATGACGGCAGAGAACGAGTTGGTAGTATACATTTAATCTCCATGCTTGAAGTATGATCAGATTATGGATGTTCAAGTTCTCATCATTGCATGATGGATTATATATATTTTGGCTCGTTTAATCAATGTAGAGTGATGATTCCATTTCCACCTTCCAAAGGAACTTATACCTACATTCAAAGGTAGACCCTTTTTTGCGTAGACATGTTTTTTCAGTTCATTTTGTATGTCTTTGAACTCTATTCAAGAGTTGATCATAGTCTTGAAGTGGGTTGGATTTAAATATCTATTTTGTATCTAACAAGAAAGGCTCATATTCAATGGATTGATGTATATCCATGTGTGTGCCATGATCTCTTCTAGGATTCCATGTTATAACACAATTATCAAAGAAAAAATTTTCATTATTGATTTGGTTTTGGCTTTCCCAATCCATTGTTTCCATGTTTGGAGCATCAGCAAGCCATAGGAAGCCATTTATATATGCAGAGCCTCGATGTTTCCATTCATACCTAAAAAATGAATATGAAATTATTAGTAGAAAGGATAAATTATTGAGGTTAAGGAGATGGAGCTTGAAGTATTGTAGACTAGGTACCTGTACCAATAATCTATAGAATGCATATAATTTTGTAGTATCTCTTCATGGAATATTGAAAACATTTTTTCCATGTATGCAGCGACAGTGTGGGGGTGTTCAATGAAATTTTGGGTATGCCACTGCTAGTTAAGCTTAGGACATGTATGTTTTCTCCCATGCATAATTGAATGCAAGCTTGGCCATTTTGTATATGTTGCACAGAGAGTGAATAACAATGTGAGACATTGAAGTTGTGTGATCATTGTTGTTAGCTCAGTCCTTCATATGGTCCAATATGATCTAGTCCCACGAAGGTGTGCTCCGAAACGCATGGCATGATCTGGTAGCTTATCTGCAGGAAATTTTTTGAGATGGGAACACGACTCTTCAATTGTGGTTAGTGTATTATGCTCTTGCCTTTGTTTGAAAAAGAAGGCACATGTTTCCTGACTTCGATGTCGCTTAATAAAATTATAGAGGTAATATCTAAACCAAGGATGGCTACCAAACCTATTGTCATGGTATCTCATTAAGTGTACCTCATAGCTATCCAGTGGGATGTTATTCATGCATGGTTGGTGAGGAAGGGTATCCCCTGTTGGCGCAGGGTCCCCTTGGGTAAAGCATTTTTGGGTTAATTTTTGATCATTTTTGTTAGAACGCACTGTACGCAGAAGGCAAGTGGCTTTAGGGTGGGTCAAAGTCCCTTACTCATTATAACAGGTAAAAAGAGAAACCACAATTCTCAAACCATGGTTTGAGACCATGCTATGTGTGCATTTGAAAGTATAAATATGTAAGAGTCGAGTGAGGAGAGATATATCTATCTGTTATCTTTGATATGAATGTTTTGATCTAAGTTTTGGGTAAGTCTGTCTTGGTAGAAAGGGTCCTGCTCGTTGTGTGCGCGGAGACATAAGTCTTGAGTTGTGTGCAAGGCGCCTACTACTGTGTGCGCAAGAGGAAGAACTATGTTGAATTGAATATCAATTAATAAAGAATATATTTTGGGTGAACTCTAATCTTGATGCGATTTCTATGAATGTTTAGATTTGTCTATCGTATTATCTGCTATCTGTTTCAAGCTATAGATTTGTTAAGTAGTTGTTAAGAGATATTAGTGTTGACTAGATCTACATGTTTGCACCCGTACATTTCTTCTTATTATCCTAAGATCATGATAAAGTGTAGTGGTCTATTTCTCATTCTTATGTCTTGAAGTAAGGGTTTTCTACATTTAGTTTTGGTTTCTGCGAAGTTGTGCGCAAGACTGTAGGCACTAGATCTGTTATTTAGGGTAAATATCCACATCAAAAGCTCCCTCGGGGTGTTTAAACCTGGTTCCCGGGACCCCCCCCCCCCCCCCCCCCCCCCATACTTATTCAAGTGAGACTTTGTTGTGCACAAGCAGATCACTACAGAAAGGGCCTATAGTTGGGGGTTTTTTTTTGGTTGTGCAGAACACTCTGAACCTAGGTCAAGACCCCTTAAGGAAATAAATAGTTCTATTGGTGGGACCAAAATCTGTTTGAGGGAGATTTGATGTTGTGGAACCCGAAAAAGAATGAACAGTAAGATTGGCTCGATAAGAAGGTGCGCGGAATTGCAATCCAGGAAAACCAAAACCCTAAATTTTATGCTGAGGATTGGGAGAAAAGGTATATCTACATGAGGTCAATGAAATTTTCTTTACTTCCTTTGTGACTGAGTTACACAAGTGTTTATCTCGGCTGATGGAATTTCAGACCTGCGCAAAGGATGACTCAATTATGAGGTGGACTCTTGAGCTAGTTCAGTGGTCGGAGAAATCTAGCAATAAAATTACCCGAGCAATATATTATTGGATTGATAACGTTTTGAGTGCGTGCGTGACTGAATTTTCTATTCATACTTTTGTATCGTATTCTAAAACTGAAAGGAGATTGTTCAAGGGCCCTAGAGGTAAGTTTCTGCACTCATTTAAACTATGGATTATAATGCTTTTATGTGAAAAGGTACTTTGTGCAACCACATTGAGTGAATGTCCCAAAGAGGCCCGACTATGTGGAGTAGAAAAAATTACAGAGTAGATCTAGAAGAAGGTTTTGTTCATAACCCTCTCAAAGGTAAATATGAAAATGATGAGGAGCCTGAAACAATTAGCTCTGATGAATCTGTGCACTCAGAAGAAGAGGTATTTCAAGGTCAAATTATTTTTGGGTCGTTGGCCTTAGTTCAGATCCCATGCATTCCACTTCCAAAAATTCATCTCATTCTAACAAGTCATCCACCCCACCTCTACCTCCACCACCAGAAGTCGATATGGCTACTTCCATAAAGCTGCAGAATTTCAAGAGTGTTGGAAATGACGATGTTGACCAATTTTGGTTCGTCGCAGATGTTGTATGGACAATGAAAAAAATCAATACTCATAATGTTAAGAAAGCATAGTTGGCTACTACATTTCAATAACACATGTTGGATTGGTATATGCGATATTTTTCAACCAACCCTAATGCAACGATTAAAGAGAATCAAAATGCACTATAGGAGTAGTTCAAAAAACCAAAATCATACTCTCAATGCATGACCGAACTAAAGGAGATCCACCAAGAAGTAAATGAATCTGTATGGGAGGTGGATCAACGGTTAAATCACACCGTTAGGGACGAAGGAATTACTATCGATGAAATGCATCACAAATAATGGTTCATTGCTATGATCTGCCGCATCTGCACCAATATTTAAACCAATAGAGTATTGTGACACAAGTTGAATCTATGGAAATTTCCATGAAGCTAGAAGCCTCACCTGTAACATCCACATTGGTTGGGGCTCAATTTCTCGGCCGAGAGTTTTAAAAGTTCTCGTCCGAGAGATTTTAAATATTTTGGACGAGAGTTTGGTCGGGTTTAACCTGAGTTAAAATTCTCTCGGACGAGAGTTTTTCATTTTCTCGTCCGAGAGTTGTGGTCACAAAACTCTCGGGCAAACTCTCGGACGGGAGTTGGAGAAATTCTCGGACGAGAGTTGGAAAAACTCTCGTCCGAGAGTTTTACTAATTCTCTGATGTTCATGCAGATATTTCCGCCCCCCAAACGAATGAAAGGTCGACCTCGACCGTCGATTAAGGTGGGATGTGTGGAACAACAATAGGACGGCAGTGAAAAAACAGGCGCAATCATGATAAACTCAATCAAATTAAGTAATTACTGAAATCGATGCGTAAGAAAAATCGGTAATAATGAGGGAAACGCGTTGTAATAATTCAAGTATGAAGTGAAGGGACAGCAAAAGATTAATGTAATTGCGCTATTTACCACATTAAAGTAATATGTCCGATTTATAATATTTTTCATGTGTGATGGTTTGGGGATAGAACTTAAGGAATTTTATGCATTTCGTTTGATATTCAATAAAAATTATAGGAAAGAGGGTTAAATAACTATTGATTTGTATAACTATGACTTCAATACCATTAACAGAGCTCTGCTGCCCATAGGTGTCCATAACCTTGACAGAGTTGTTTTGTAACCCATGGAACCATTGTCCTTCATACATACTTGAGGAAGTGCTTTATTTTTTCTTTGTATTTTTGTATTGAAAACTTAAAACAATCGTGCTTTAAATACAAACTTAAAACAATCGTTCAAAAAGTGTTGTTCCTTTAAAAGGAACAACAAAGATAATCTGCGAAACTGTTGTTCCTTTAATCTGCGAAACTGCTATTCCTTTCAAAAGGAACAGCAAAGATAATCTGCGAAACCGCTGTTCCTTTAATCTGCGAAACTGCTGTTCCTTTCAAAAGGAACATCAAAGATAATATGCGAAACTGCTGTTCCTTTCAAAAGGAACATCAAAGATAATCTGCGAAACTGTTGTTCCTTTCAAAAGGAACATCAAAGATAATCTGTGAAACTGCTGTTCCTTTCAAAAGGAACAGCAAAGAAATGCTCTGCGGACATGCTGTTCCGTTTGAAAGGAACAGCAAAAACACTGCACGAAACTGCTGTTCCATTCGAAAGGAACGGCAAAAAAAATCCTACGAAGGTGCTGTTCCTTTTAAAAGGAACAGCAAAAACACTCTGCGAAACTGCTGTTCCTTTCAAAAGGAACAGCAGAAGTGTTGTTCCGTTAGAAAGGAACAACAACGCGAAAAAAACACAGAATTTTTATTATTTTTCGTTTTTAAAGAAACTAAATTCAAATGAAATAAAGAAGTATTAACAAGGAAATGAATTTCAAAAACAGAAACCAAAAACAGAAAAAAAAGAATGCATTATGTACAAAAATTAAAAAAACTAATTTATCAAACTGGCGTGGGAGAGGGATTCTCCCCTTCAGCAAGAATTTCAATGGTGGAGTCTTCCCTTCACTGCTAGAAAAAGGATTCACGGGTAAGCAGCTTACGATATAATCGAACTCGATGGCCATTAACCTTAAAGGAATGCCCATATCCGTCAATGGTGACTAGTGTGAGAGTGTCGTTATCATGCACTTTCTAAATTTCGTAGGGTCCAAGCCACCTAGTCTAGAGTTTTCCAAGGAAATCCTGAAACCGAGAATCATATAGAAGTGCCCAATCTCCTTCGTGGAAGATCCTTTGTTTAATGTGGGCGTCATGCCATTTTGCTCTCTATTGCTGGATTAATGCGGTGCGCTGAAGAGGAGAGAGTTTTATTTCATCCAATTCATTCAGTGGCTGCAGTCTTTTTGCTTGTGCTTCATCTAAATTCAGACCTATCGTTTGAGCTGTTCGTAATGTCTGAATTTCAAATTCGATAGGAAAGATGGGTTCTTTTCCAAATACCAACTGGTATGGCGAATGTCCTGTGGTAGGTCTCCATGTCGTTCGGTACGCCCACAATGCCTCTGGTAGTCTGTAGGCCCAATCTCGCCTATGTGAAGCAACCGTTTTTGTCAGTATAGATTTGATTACCTTATTCATGCTTTTGACTTGGTCGTTGGCCTGTGGGTGGTAGGGAGTTGTAATTTTACGCTGAATATGGTAATTCTGTAATGTTTCAACCAATTTGTTACCTATAAACTGTGGTTCCCCATCTGTGATTATGTCTCGTGGGAGGCCATACCGCACGAAAATTTGGAAAAGAAAATGTATCACGAAATCCTCTGTAGCTTTTGAAAGAGGCTCTGCTTCAACCCATTTAGTAACGTATTCAGTGGCAACTAGGATATATGTTTTCTGGTTCGATGGAGGGCTAATAGGACCAACGAAGTCAAGGGCCCAATGTTCGAAGGGTTCAATCACTAGTTGAGGGTTCAAGGGCATTTCATCAGACTGCCCAGGTCGAGCAGCCCTTTGACAGCTATCACAGGCCTGCACAAATTTTTTGCGTCTCTAAAGATATTAGACCAATAATAGCCAGTCCGTAGGACTTTATGTGCTGTTCTACGATCTGCAAAGTGTCCGCCACACTGTCCGTCATGGTACGCTTTCAAAATATCATATACCTCATCGTCCCTAACACATCTTCTTATTTGCATATCTACACCTGTATGAAATAAGTAACCTCCTATCCATGAAAAACGGGTGCTACGATGTATTATTTTCTTTCGTTCATTAAGGGATAGATGTTTGGGTAATTAACCTATTGCCAAATAGTTCGCTATATCAGCATACCATGGTGTTCTGGTGGTAACAGCGAAGAGATGCTCATCTGGGAAGTGATCTTCAACTGGTTCTACATCTGTTGGCTTTGGTATCCTGGACAGAAAGTCAGCTACAGGGTTCTCTTTGCCCGGTCGATCCTTGATCGTGATGTCAAATTCCTGCAGTAAAATTAGCCATCTAGTTACTCTCCCATTCGTAACAGGTTTATTTGCTAAAAACTTAATGGCAGAGTGATCTGTGTAAAGCACTACAGGATACCCAATTATGTAATGCCTAAATTTATTTATAGCGTGAACTACAGCCAAAAATTCTTTCTCAGTCACAGTATAGTTTAATTCGGCAGGGGTCAGATTTTTTGCTAATGTAGTAAATTGCATATGGCTTTTTGTCTTCCTCCTGCCCAAGTACTGCTCCAATTGCTGTGTCTGAGGCGTAAGATGAAATTTGGAATGGTAAATTCCAATTTGGGCCCCTCAACACAGGGGATGTTGCAACGAGCTTCTTCAAATCATTAAAAGCATTGTCACATTTGTCTGTCCAAACAAAATCAGTGTTCCCAGTCAGCGCATATAAAGGTGTGCAGCAATTCGAGAATAATGCTCTATAAATTTTCTATAATAACTAGAAAATCCAAGAAAGCTACGTACCTCTGTCTGTGTAGTAGGTGTAGGAATTAACAAGAGTATTTGAATTTTAGCTGGATCTACTTGAATTCCTTCTGCTGAAATATAATGGCCTAAGATAACTCCTTCAATCATCATCATAAGACATTTTTCATTGCTTAAACAAAGCCTAGTGTCTATACATCTTTGCAATACTTTTTCTAGATTTTGCAACGCAGGTTCAAAATCATCCCCATAAGGAGTGAAATCATCCATATATACTTCGAGACCTTCATTTATTAAGTCTGCAAACATGCTGAGAATTGCCCTTTGAAATGTAGCAGGAGCGTTGCATAGGCCAAAAGGTAAGACTCGGTAGGCAAATGTACCCCATGGGCAGGTGAAAGTAGTCTTGTCCTCGTCTTCAGGGGCAATTTGAATTTGGTTGTATCCACTGAAGCCATCCAGAAATGAAAAGAACTTCTTTCCTGCCAATGTGTCTAATACCTGGTCAATGAAAGGAAGAGGAAAGTGGTCTTTTTGTGTTGCTTTATTGAGTTCACGGTAATCTACACATATCCTCCACTTTCCATTCTTTTTAGGTACCACCACTAATGGGAAGACCCACTTGCTATCAGATATTGGATAGATAAAATTGACATCCAATCATTTTTGTAATTCATCTTTCATAGCATCCTTAAGGTGAGGATTTAGTCTCTTTTGAGGTTGACGAATGGGTCTTGCGTCTTTTTCAATGTAAATGTGGTGAGTACATAATTGTGGGTCAATTTCTTTCATATCGGGGTAATCCCATGCAAAGGCTGCTTTGTATTTTCGTAATAATTGGACCAATTTCTCTTCTTGTTCAGCAGTGAGATTCTTGTTAATGTTCAAGGTTTTTCCTGGTTCAATTTATACAACCTTAGTATTATTCACAGAGGTAGTAGGTATTGCTTGATCATGGATGTCTTTAAAAGGATCTTCTTCTTCTTTATTGTCGAATGCTGCCTCAATCATGTGACATTGCAAGTGAGATGCAATTTGTGATTTATTAATGAAATTACTAATGACATCATCCTCTATTTGATCTTTAAAATCCAAAGCTTCTTCTATCGTTAGAGGTGACCTCATGTTTTCCACAAAATATGATGGTTCGAATTTCTTGCACTATGGGGGCGCCCATGAGCATTGTATCATCTACGAATCGCTGATGCGTTACTGTGTGTCCTTGGTGTACCGGTTTGATGCCTTTGAGTTGATTATGTTGTTTTGCCTTGGCTAAGGATCTTCCTAGCCCTTCTGCCATAATGACAAAGAGAAACGAAGACAGGGGATCTCCTTGCCTTATACCTCTGGACGGAATGAAGGGTTGAAGGGGTCCTCCATTCAGTAGCATTGAAAAGAAAGCACCTGAGACCAGTTCCATTATCTAATTTTTCCATTGCTGACTAAATCCATAAGCCTGGAGGATTGCTCTCATATAGTGCCAGTTGATTTTATCAAAGGCCTTTGAAAGGTCAAGCTGGATAAGCATACCTGGAGTCCTTTTTGTTTTGAGAGAATGCAACACTTCCTGAGTGAGGATTATGCTGTCAGTGATCTACCTACCTTCAACGTAGCCAGTTTGTTCCTGAGAAATGATTGAGGGGAGGACATATTTAAGTCTGCTAGCCATCAGTTTGGAAAGGATTTTGTAAAGGACATTACAAAGGGCTATGGGACGAAACTTGTCGGGGGAGTCAGCCTGGTCTGATGTGGGAATTAAGGTGAGGAATGTGGCATTGATGGCAGGCAAAACTTTCTTGGTTCTGTGAAAGTTCCTTACTAGGTTGAGAAGGTCAGCCTTAATAATGGGCCAGCAAGCTTTAAAGAATTCGATTGTAAAGTTGTCTGGTCTAGGAGCCTTGTTTGAGGCCATGTTGAAGATTGTTTCTTCAATCTCCTGCTCAATGAATTCTCTTAGAAGGAGGGAGTTTTGCTCCTCTGTAACTAAGTTGGGAATGGCAGCGATAATTTCATTGATGGCTCGGGTTCTATCTTGAATGGGATCACTGAGAAGAGAAGTGAAAAAAGAGTTGAGTTCAAATCCTATATGCTCCCTTTTATAAACTTGATCGCCATCAACGTTTTTGAGGGAGAGGATGCGATTATGTGCTCTATGCTGGATGGTTGACTTATGGAAGAAACTAGTGTTGCGTTCTCCTTGTTTTAACCATTGCACCCTCGACTTCTGCCTCCATAGCAGCGCTTCTTGTTTTAACCGTTCTTCCCATTGCCTTTGCAGATTTGATTCTTGAGCTATTCTTTCCTCATTGGGCCCTTCTTTGATCAAATATTGCTGGAGGTTCGCCATTTTTTCCTCGAGTTCTTTTTTGGCTTGAAATATGTCGCCAAAGGTGTTTTTGTTCCAGCATTTGAGGTTGATTTTTATTGTTTTGAGCTTCTGCTGGAATATGTACATGATATTGTCGCTCCTTATGGTGGCTTGAGTCCACCACCGTTGTATGTTTTGCATGAATGATGGGTGCTCTGTCCAGAAGGCTTCAAATCTGAATTGTCTGTTGTGGGGCTTATCCAAATTGGTGAAGTGAATCTGCACTGGCCAGTGATCAGATCCTCTGATAGGCAGAATGCTGGCCTCCATGTCGATATTTTGCAGCAGAATGGATTCCGACATGAGGAACCTATCGAGACTTGATGCTATCTGACTGTTTCGTCCTTGCTTATTATTCCATGTATGCAGACCATTGACTGTGGAGATGTCAATGAGTTTGGATTCAACAATAAAGGTGTTGAATGCTTCCGAGTCCTTATCCAATCTTCGTAAGCCTCCCTTTTTTCCTGCTAGATTGGTGATCATGTTGTAGTCTCCGCCTAAAATCCAGTGGTTGGCCCCATGGTGTTGCCCGACTTCGTCCAGGTCTAGCAACATCTTCAGCTTTTCCTAGATTCGTTGGGGTCCATACACGTTGGTGATGCAGATCGATTGCCCTGAGTCTGGCATGTTGAAAATGTTCGATAACGAGTGCTTGGTGGACAGAGCATTTTGCAAGAAGAATTTTATTTTGTTCCAGAACGTGAGTAACCCTCCTGCTTTCCTGATAGCATCTATGCTTATGCAGTGATGACTGTTGGAAACAAGTTTTTTGAGTGTCTCTGTGCCTTTGGGAGAGCATTTTGATTCTTGAAGAAGTATGATGTCCGGGCGTAGCGAGAATAAGCGGTTTTTCAAGATCCTTCTTTTGGTGGTGCCGTTGAGCCCCCTGATGTTCCAGGTTGTGATTTTCATTGAGCTACCTTTGGAGCAGATAGGACCAAGGCCTTGATTTTTCCTTCATTGATTAGGCGTCTGCCTGGTTCTTGTATTTGGTGTCTTGTGGATTTGCGCCCTCTTTTTCTTCCTGGTCCTTGTAGCTTGTATTGATCCAAATCCAGGTTGGCTTGAATGCCCGTTTGGTTGCTATTTCCCCATTGCCTTTTCGCTGCATTTTGGTTGATGTATTCCAGCTGCAGGTATGCCATTTCTATCTTCTCCAAGTGTTCTTGGGGAATGGCATCGACTCCCAGTTTGGACCATTGCTCATTGACCTTTTGGAGATCTAGATTGCCTAGGATCTCCTCCAAAGGATTGTTTGAAGTGGTTGAGGATGGTTGCTCTGTTTGCATTTCTGTGCATTGAGGGGTTTGCAGTGAGGTGTGGCTGGTATTAATCTGAATGGGAGAGGATTATGGTTTGTGTTGCGGTGCCTGGGCGTGGATTGAATCCGAGGTTGTGCTTGGGGCGTTGGTTGTAATCAAAGATTGACTTAATAATGACGGATCTTGATCAGTGGGGGCCTGGGAGACTATAGGGTGCTCCAATGAGTCAAGATTGCTCAGAACTTCAAAGTTGTTTCGCTGGGTTGAGGCAGTGTTGGTGGGGGTTGTATTGGTGGAGGGTTTTGGAGGCTTGTTGCCTTTCTCCCTTTTGTTCTTTCTTGAGATGAAGGTGAAACCAGGTGTCTACAGGCTTGCACAATTCAATACATTTCTTTTTCATAGGGTGATGAACTTTGTCACAAGTACTCAGTACTATCTCACAAAGCTACACACAAACTAGATTGGTTTTGAACAAGTCAAAGGTTCAAAACTCATCCACTAATTGCTTGCCTCTATTGCACAATCAACGTTGGTCTAATGAGAGATCCAAGTTCGAATCTCACTAGCTCCAACTGCGCAATTCTCATTGGTAATTTCCTCCAAGTGTGGTGCAAATCTCATGCACAACTAATGTCACAATTGATAGCTATCTCAACCCTTTCATCTACCTCTTTCACTTGTCGCCACTGAATTGTCCATGCACCGAGTTAAATTGATGTGTTCTTTAGTTGAATAATGAGTTAATAATTAGTGAATTAAATAATATTTAATTTACACAACTCATCTCTAGTGTATTAGCCAGTTAAACTAAATACAACTAGTTCAACTAGTTAACCAGAACACCATCTCCATTAACTGTTGCATCAACTCCACCGAACTCCGCCACTTGAGCTCTAACTGAAGTCAACCATGCATTGGCTCAACTAACCCATAGGAAAAGCGTAAATCCTTCTGGAAGATGCATGCCCCACATCCGAGGGTCAAACTGAAGTGCTCCAAGAGAGTAAACTGAGGTTTAGAGTCCAAATATTATTAAGGGTAAATAATATTTAACTGTTCTATTTTTAGCCCGCCAGTCTAAAAATAGACTTCGACCTAAATGCTAAAAATAGAGGTCCATCTATTTTTACCAACTCGACCAATCATCCAAGAATAGAATATTGCAGCTCTCGGTCCATGATCCATATGTCTAAAAATAGACATAGTCTAAAAATAGACTTTGAGCCAAAAATACCCTGCGGGCCCACTTGGTGAAGGCAACTTCATTTCACCAAGCTCCATCATCTCACTACATTTTTAACACTCCCTCTCAGCAAGATATGGATTATCTGCAACCCCTACCCTGCCTCTGTGAAACTCGAATTTGCTCCTGGTGAGCGCCTTCGTCAAGATGTCTGCATCCTGATCCTCCGTGGGAATATATGAAAGCATCATGATCCTCCGCTGAACACAATCTCTAATATGATGGTACCTGATGTCGATGTGTTTGGATCTATCATGAAATACTGGCTGATCCACATCCAGAGACTCATCCTTGGGAGCTAACAGCTCCTCCTCTGCATGCAAGTGTGGCTCCCTCTCAAGCGAACACTGCATGGCTTTCTCCTCCTGAAATTTAATATTCCGTCGCACAACAGTCTTGCGACTGTCTGACACATACACCCGATAGTTGTGTGGTGTATCAGTGTACCCCACAAATATTCCAACCTCAGCGGTTGGATCCAGCTTCTTCCTTGCATCCTTCGTCACATGCATGTAGACAGGAGAGCCAAAAATCCGCAAATGGGAAATGTCAGGCCTCTTGCCAGAATAAGCCTCCTCCGGTGTACTCATGCCAAGAACCTTGTGAGGACAACGGTTCTGCACATACACTGCTGTATTGCATGCCTCAGCCCACAAGTGAAGGGGTAGGCCCTGATCATGCAACATCGCTCGTGCAGCACCCACGATCGTTCTGTTCTTCCGCTCAGCCACCCCGTTCTGCTGTGGGTTATGGGGTGCGATGAGCTCTCTCCGAATCCCTTCTGCGCTGCAGAACTCTTTGAATTCAGCCAAGATGAATTCACCACCGTTATCACTCCTTAGAGCAATCACCTTCTTCCCCGACTCCTTCTCGACCAGTGCTTTAAACTCACAGAACTTCGCGAATGTATCGCTCTTCTTCGGCATGAAGAAGATCCAGCACTTTCGAGATAAATCATCAACAAAGATCACATAATACCTGTGCTTTGCTGTCGAAGCAACTGAGAAAGGACCACACACGTCTGTGTGAACTCTCTCAAGGATCGTCGTGGCGCGACTATCCTTCTCGTGAAAGGTGGCTTTCACAAACTTTCCTAAAGTACACCCCTTGCACTGATATGACTGCGCAAGGGTGCCCTTAGGAAGCCCAGTAGAAATCTGTTGCAGGATCTTAAAAGCTCCATGGTGAAGGTGGCCCAATCTCCGGTGCCACAGTTCGCCCTCATCATCCCGGCTCACCACTTCTCCTGCTTTGCATGCCATTGCTGCGCAGCCATCTACTTGCAACTGATAAAGGTTTTTGGTTCGAACCCCTATCTTCCGAGTCTCTCCAGTGGTCTTCCTGCGCAGGAAAGCCTTTCCTTCGCTGAAGACCACATCATACCCCTTGACTGCATGGGCATTTACCATACCTTTCACTTTCCAAAAATAGCTTGCGGGCCCACTTGGTGAAGGCGACTTCATTTCACCAAGCTCCATCATTTTGCTGCATTTTCAACAAGAGGAGGGTGAAATACAAGAGGAGGAAATGGAGTTTCTGAGGGATCCACGTAATACTAGAAGTAGACTGTCATTATTTCAATAGTCTATCCATACTTATTGGACATTGAAATATAGACTGGCAAATGCCATAGTCAATGTTCAGGAAATTGGAGGGGACGCAAAAGCTGCCTCTATTTTAACTTAAATGAGAAGGGATATCCAAGAAATCCACCTTCTGCAACACCACCATAACTTCTTCCTAGGCCGCAGGAAGTGCCAATTGAAAAGTATGAATCAAGTGGATACGTCTAGCTCCAATTTTAAGGACTCGACACATATCGATCGATCTGATGATTGAGTTTTATGAAATCCTTTTCTTTTTTGTCATTTTGACATGCATATTATAGGTAGCATTTAATTTCTGAAGTTCTTGTATGTAATGGATAGTAAATTGGATATAGCAAACAGTATTAGGGTCAAACTTTATGAATTTTGGATGGCCTATGACTCTTTAAGGTGGCCAATAGACCTGGTTTCCAACATTATTCATTATAACCTACTTTTCTCTTTTTTGATTAATGGAAAATAGAAAGGCTCTGCTAAACTTACAAAAAAAATCAAAGTAAAAATTTAATAATTAAAGATGAAATTATAATTTAATTATATAATTTTATAATTTTTTTAATTTCAACAACTTTAAAAATAACATAATAAAAATTGTTTTGATAAATTAATGTTATCTAATTTTATCAATAATTAAATTTATATAATTAAACTAATCAAAATTCAAACTAATATCCAACTAATTTATATTAGAGAACTGAAATGGATATAATGTGAAGTTATATAGATACATCACAAAATCATGTCAAAGGAGGAGTAGAGTTTTTTTTATGTCAACTCAAGAGGAGGGTTCAAGATTTTTTCGTTGTATATTGTGTTGAATGCATAGAGCTAATCATATAGCTTTGAAATGATGCTATGAAGTAAAAATACAAATTATTTAATATTAGATGGCTTGTAATGGATATTTTATAACCTATATAATGCAAAAAATAATTATGTGTGAAAACATCCATTAAATCTATTGCATATTGAATAAAATATTGAGGCCAAAACATTTAAAAATGTTTAACATTGGATTTTAATAAATTATAGCTTATTACTAATTCTATTAAGTATAAAATTACTGGTACAAAACTGCCACAAAGTCAGCTTGGTGAGCCTGAGCACTGGGCTTGATAATCAAACAAGTCAAAGAGTGTCTGGACTGCCCAGGATGGGAAACCAGTCCTTTAAACCACAAAGTCTGAACCGCCCATGAAAGGGAAACCGGTTTTAAGTTTACACAAAACAAGCTAACATGAAAGTAAATACTAAAAATAGTACGGTGCTTATAAAGCTTTGAAGCATATGATTCCGACAGAAACAAAACAAAAAAAACCTGAGTGACTTTGCAGCTGCTATCCATGATGCTTATGCAGCAGAGCAGTAAAGCTTGGAAGCATATGATTCCGACAGAAACAGAACAAAAAAACCTGAGTGACTTTGCAGCTGCTATCCATGATGCTTATGCAACAGAGCAGTAAAGCTTGGAAGCATATGATTCCGAAAGAAACAGAACTAAAAAACCTGAGTGACTTTGCAGCTGCTATCCATGAGTAGGAGAGGGAGGTTCCTCGATGACTCTGCAGGCATAAGCGTCGCTTCTGTCCTCTTGTCCTTCGCTGAGAGCTCTCCCTCTACCGGTGCGCCCCATCGCCATGTTGTACTCGTGCTGAGAAGGAGGAACAGAAGTGGCTGGAGCCGCGCATGGGGAGCTGGAGCTAGGATGGGAGAGAGGAGTAGCAGAACAGGGCGGAGCCAAATTGGGGACTTCTTCACGAAGTTTTACAGTGATAAAAGAAGTGAGGGTAGCGTTGCAGGAGGTGCAATCAAACTGGAGCTCAGCACGCTTAGAGGTTTGTCTGATGGAGGGTCGAAGGGGCCGAGGAGCGACAGAAGGGACCGGAGGGAGAGAGACGCAGGGAGACTCACGAGCAGGGGGTGGAGGGGCAGGGGCGATGGGAGCAACGACGAAATCAACGCAAAACGCAGGTACAGGGGCTCCATCTTCTTCTGGCAAGGTAGGGACAGAGCCATGGCTAGGAGGAGGGCGCCGCTGGTTGGATTGCCCACGACTGGGTCCGCGTCTGCATCTCATGCGTTCGCGGAGACGAGGCATGGTGACAGACGCAAGACCAGGCTCAACGAAACAAACTGAATTGGCAGGGGAGAAATGAAAATCTGGGACGCCACTGGGCTGAGGTGAGGGAGCAGGAACCAGACCACTGAGACCACGAACAGAGGGAGGATTGACACTGCACCACGGACTGTGAGAAAAATGATAATCCGAAACCGGTTCAAAGCAAGCGGCTAACGAACAACGCCTCCCAGTGTTCGTTTTAACACTTGCATCAGCGCAGCCTGGAGAGCAAATCGCGTGCAGGGGAGGAGGAGATCCATGAACGTCCGCCACACCAGTCGAGCAATTGCAAATGTAATCCGTCTCACATAGAACCGCCATACCCAGGCGCTTGGCGAGCCAACCGAGAGAATTAACGTTCGCGCAGGGTGGTGAGTTAAGAGCCAATTAAATGCGAGTACCGGGAGCCACATGGGCTGCCCAAGTGAACCCCATCGGGAAGTGCACATGGTGCCACGTTCCCTGGTGTGCATTGATAAATTATAGCTTATTAATGTATATAATATTTTTTATTTATTTTAATTTCTAAAATTATTTTAAGTGGTTTTCTTCAAATTGATCAGATTTTTATCTTATATAATGATCATTACATCCTATCGGTTACATAATTATATCTTAGTCTTGTGGTGCAGTAATTCCATAATGGGCCTCAGTTCTTGTGTATGACAATGGCCTCTTTGTGACTTCTTATATGTGATATGAGAAAATATTATGACAGTGATATGGAGATTTGATAATCCTTATGAAAAATATATCATGACAGACCTATGATTCTTCCACTGCATTGTTATGGCTAATGTTCTCTCTACATAATTTATTATGATGGTATGTGGTGGATGCAATGTGAAAATGTTGAAAATGTTTTAAAATGAAATTATCAACAATAGATACATCTGGCCACAAAATAATTAGCATTATTATTACTCACTACTTAGTAAATATATAACAATGTAAAAGTGTGTAAAATATTAAAATAAACAATTTGCAACTTGAATCAATCAAATTTCCGAAGAAATGAAGCATGGGCATGCATTTTAGTGAAGCATGGAAATTTTGGCTCGCATCACAAAAATACACACCCAACCTTCATTTCAAGGCCAAATTGAATAATTCAGCTTGGAGAGTATTTATTTACTCGTAAGTAACAATAACACAATTAAATATTTTAAAATTTTCACATATATATTAATTTTGTTCAGGAATACTCCAAATTGTAACATGAGTAAATCTTATGAAAGATATATGAAGAAGATATGTTGAGCCCTATGATAGAGGTAACATGACAGACCTATGATTTCTCCATTGCATTGTTATTGCTAACTATCTCACTACATAATTGCTTAAGATGATTTGGGGTGAATGCAATGTGAAAATGTTGAAAATGTTTTAAAATGTAGTTATCTACAACAAATACATCTAGCCCTAAGAAAATTAACAAATTTGTTACTATTCTACTAGTTAGTAAAGATATAAAAATGTAAAAGTGTGTAAAATAGTAAAATAAAACATTGAAAATTTGAATAAATCATATTGGTTAGGAAATGAAGTTTGGGTGTGCATTTTTGTGAAACAAGGAAATTTTGTCCTGCTAGAAAAAAATACATGCCCAAGGCTTCATTTTAGGGCCAAATTGAATGATTCAACTTGGAGAGTATTTCTTTATTCATAAGTAATGTTAATACAATTAAATATTTTTTACCTTTTCACATATATATTTCTATTGCTCAAGAATACTCTAAATTCAATTGATTTAGGGTAAACAGTAGGGTTTGTGTGGCTCAAATAAATGCACACCATGATTTGTAATTAATTGGAAGTGATACAATGAGCATTCCATCCCAGGCTACAAAATTGTACCTCAGTATATTGTTGTAACAACACCTGAATGGGCCTCATTCTTGTGGTTTAAGAACGCCTTAATGTGCTTCATTTGTTGGGTATGACAGTGGCCTCTTTGGGCCATCTTATCTATGATATGAAAAAAGCTTATGTCATAGATATGAAGGATATATGTTCAGCCCTATGAAAAATATATCATGATAGACCTATGACTATTTATTTGCATTTTTATTTCTAATTTTCTCTCTATATAATGGCTTATGATTATATGGGGTTAACACGATTTGAAAATGTTGAAAATGTTTTAAAATGCAATTTTCTACAATAAAGACTTCTAGTCCTAAGAAAATTAACATTGTTACTACTCGACTGGTTAGTAAATATATAACAATATAAAAGTGTGTAAAATAGTAAAATAAACAATCTTCAATTTGAATCGATCATATTCGCCATAAAATGAAGCATGCTTGTGCATTTTAGTGAAGCAAATAAATTTTATCCTGCTTCATAAAATGCATGCCCAACCCTCATTTCAAGGAAAATTTGAATGATTCAATTTGGAGATTATTTATTTACTCATAAGTAACATTAACGTGCAATTAAATATTTTTAATTTTTTACATATATATTTATGTTTTTTAAGAATATTCCAAATGGCATAGATTTCATAGGGTGAAAGGAAGGGTTTTTGTGCCTCAAATAAATGCACACTAGGACATATAATTAATTGGAAGTGATATAATTATCATTCCATCCTATGGGTTTACAAAATTGTACCTCATTCTTGTTATGTAACAATGTCCAAATGGGCCTTGGTCTTGGGGTGTAACAACACCCTAATGGGCCTTGGTTCTTGGGTATGAAAACCACCTCCTTGGGAATTCTTATTTGTGATAACATCACAACACCATAATGGGCCTTATTCTTGTGGTGTAACAATTCCCTAATGGGCCTAATTTCTTGGGTATGGTTGTGGCCTCCTTAGGCCTTATCTGTGATATGAGAAAAGATTATTATAGATATATGAAGGAGATATGTCGAATCCTATGGTAGAGATATCATGATGGAGCTAGGACTATTCTGTTTCATTGTTATTACTAATGTTCGCTCTATATATAATTACTTATGATGGCATTGGGTGAATGCAGTGTTAAAAAAATTTAGAATGAAATTATCTACAATAGATACTTCTATCCTTAGTAAAATTAATAATGTTACTACTCTACTAGTTAATGGTTAATGGCTAATTGTGGGTCACCTATGGATGGTAATGAACCTATTTTCCTAGTTGAAATTATGTATAGGCTTGTAATTTTAGTTTTTTTTTTTTTTTTTTTTAAATTTTAAAGTGATTATTGAGCTGATTGGTCTTGTCAAACACTTAAAAAGCATTTGTCCCTCCAATCCTCTTGTTTTTTTCCTTTTCCTATGTGCTGGTAGTCTTAAATCTAGCAATAATTAGAGTCTTTGATTTTGGAAATTCCTAGATACATTCATGTCATGGATAGCTATCCTCCTCCTAGAGGGTGTTAATGTGACAAGATGCATGAGATAAGGAAGGATATGAGACACCTAGCCAATCAAATGGAAGTCGTGCATAAGGTCATGGTCTATATTATTACCCATATGGAATCCAAAATGAAGAAGAATGAAGAGTTAGAATGGTAAATAAATCAAGGAACGCAGTCTCTTTTCAAAATTTTATTTATACATTTTATACAAGCCTAACCTTTCAGCCTTAAAAGAGAAACCTTAAAATATATAAAAGTTGGTGTAAAATTTTTATAAATTCGAAATTAAATTGTGAAGAATTTTTGCGTTGAATCATCTCTCATTGGAATCAACCTAAGGAATCAAAGGCTTTATAACATGTTAAAGCAATTGAAATTTAGAGGATGAGTACCCATCGACAATCAAGATACTAACCAACCCATCTCCAAATCAATGACCATGATTCATTTTGACAGATCCTCCATGATTTTCAAAAACCACTATGGGGACCCCTTAGAAATGGTTAATGCCTTTTATGAAAACCACGCATTGAATGTTGATGGAAACACATGTACCTGCCAGGAGAGGTAGGAAAGTGAGTGGGCCCTTACACATCATCAAGTTGTTTCGATAAAAGCCCATCCCGCCTATTATTTTATTTGATCTATAGTTGCAGAATTATAGTGAATCCTGTCTAGAGTGTATATTGTCAATTCCTCATCAACATTAAATTTTTAATTATCTCGAGTTACTGGGTAACTCATAATTCAACATTTCTTCGTTGTCCTTTCTTTGAAATTTTAAACATGGAGAAAACAATAAAATCAACTAACAAATCCACAATCTCTATGGTGTTTTTTCATATACCCCTTAGGAATAGAGAAGCCAAAGTATATGATTCCAATTCCTCCTTGGACCTTTTGGAGATTCTACAGAACATTCTTGACTGTTCCAGTGATTTAGATAATATTTTTCAAGTCGTCCAATCTGGCCTTTATCATGAAATTGTCCCACATACTTGTTATTTTCCCAAACTCACTACAATGAAAATACCTTCTAGCAGAGGTCATAACGAAAGTTTTTAGTGTTATAAAATTGGAAAAATTTGTCAAAAAAATATCTGCTAAAACATTTTTCTGTGATAGCAGATGTTTTAAAATATATTTTAACGTAACTTCATCACAATTGAAGAAGGGCCGTCGAAGTTTTAGCAGATTTTTTCTTTTGCGGTGAACTTCATGAAACAAGTAGCATTAGTACTCTACATATATAAATGCACTTGACAGAAAACATAACTAAAAGCACAAAGGCATTGAATGAAAATAGTTACACCAGTGCATAATATATATCACATTGTTTCTAATGGATAAAAAAGCCTTGGGGCGTTCTCGTAAGGAACGACATCGGGGCACGCAAAAAAAAATTGTTGAGTCGGTGATTTAGTTTAAGCTTACAGCATCGATGTGTATCATTTGTATAAATGCCACAGTGCGTTGGTTATTTAAAAATTTCGGTGTTGTTAATTTTCATGATGCACCAAGCTGGAAATAATATTTTGTAGGATCAGTGTGTTAGTTCTATCAAAGCACTGGTGCGCTAAGAATATAAATCCACCAAATTTTTAATTTCAAACAATAACAATGCTTGAAGAAATAAATGATTCGGCATTGTCATTTTCCGAAAAGGCACCAGTCACGTAAAAAAGATGTTTTCATGGTGATTTTATATAAAATAATGCACCAGTGCATCTTTATGTTTAGACGTAATGATTTTTTGTATGAGATTTTCTCTCTTTCGAAAACATCAACCTGTGGCAGTGAAATTATTGTAATTAAAAAAAATGTTCCTAAAAATATTGACATATATATATTATAATATTATTCACGTAAATTAAAATTTTATTAGTTCATTTGTATATGATGTTTGGATTAATTTGTTATATTATCATATTTCACATTGCTTCATTATAATATTTAATAATCCATATATTTATCAATGGTGTAGGATTTCACAATGACATTGGATAACACAATAGAATAAATTAAATTGCATTGTGGTATATATCAATAAGAGGTTGTTTTTCATACAAAATGGGATTGTTATTGGTAACCCCTTGTCTTTCAATTGAGACATTGTCCATTATTTTAAACAAAATGTTTGATTTTCAAAGAAAAATATTTCAAAAAATACAATAGGTTGCGTTGATATCCAAATAGATCATCATTATTCATTGGAATTATTGTTAATGCTCAAGCTACTTCCATGACTTGGGTTATCTGGAGGAATGTTTTTTTTATTGCATCAATTCCTTTTTTCTTCTTGATCTTGTTCCATGTGAAAATATAAAAATAAAGTGTAATGAGTGTATCTATATTTGTGAGAATAATGAAAATTGAAATAAATATTATACATCAATGTAAGCTGAATAGCAATTTACCATAGCAAAAAGTGACTCATAAATTGTGCACATGGCTTCAAAACCAAATGTCATTCCTTGTTGCAACAAGTCTTCTTTTGGCGTAGTTCCATACTCTGTTTCTTACATGTTGTAAACCCCATTATAAATCATAGATTTATAATAAAGGA
Source organism: Pinus albicaulis (assembly GCA_034641835.2). Lineage (NCBI taxonomy): Eukaryota > Viridiplantae > Streptophyta > Pinopsida > Pinales > Pinaceae > Pinus > Pinus albicaulis. Next base: position 751,602,576 of record CM076576.1, on the reverse strand, counting down.
TTTTTTTGTTCTTTTAATTATAAATATAAAGAATTAAAACAACATAGATACTAACAAATTCAACAATTATTTTATAATATTCCAATGATAAGAAGTTGATTTTGACCACTAGTGTTTGACTTATTATTTGTTGATTACTACCATTACTAAATAAATGAGTAAATTAGAATTTTAGCGATCAACTTTTAATAATGAGTGCTCTAACAATAGACTTTTACAAAAGGATTGGTTTTACCACATGGATTGTAAAATTACTTGAATTTAAAGAAGATAGACCACCTTAAACCATAAATTGTTTTTTAACTTATTTTTTGAATGACATTGAATATGAAAAGAAAAATGTCCTTTTTATATTATAAAATGAAAGAGAGGAATTAGAGGATAATAGCAACACTAAAATAGGACACATGGATGCCCTAAATTAACCTGGAAACCTTTATGGAAAAAACAATTCTTGATATTAGATTTATTAATCATTAGGCCAAATCCATCTTATAGGCCAAATGGTTGTGCTAGGAAGGAAAATATTTGCCTTATGTGACATTAAATATAGCAAAATACTACCTCAACATTTACTTTTGTGGTATAAGGGGCAGTAGAAACAATACCAAGTTGTAATAATGTTAAAGGATCTTCGTGAGCATAAGAGAGGAAAGGATTTTCAGGACATTATGAATCAGGCTTCAAGAATGTCCCATCAAATGTGGTTCAAATGAGTCATGATGTTTGGTCTTTACTTCAGGTTTTTGGAGGCCTAATGTGGTTCAAATGAGTCATGATGTTTGGTCTTTACTTCAGGTTTCTGGTACAGTTATTCATTGAATATATCTTCAGTGCTTTCTCTTTCTTCCTTTGAGATATAACTAAAGATTGCAACACAGGCAGTTATAACAATGAGGATTTGTAAAAGTTAAGAATCTCAATTTTGGAAACTAGAGTTTGTAGTTTGGGATGTAAAGGTGAAGGGAGGTAAAGCCAGGCTTGTAGTGCATTTTGCAAAAGAGCATCATTGTGTTCTTTCCCTTTCCTTTCATACAGAGATTACTTGCAGAAATAGGATGGAAAAGAGTTTTGAACCATTCCACCCAACATTGGATCATTGATGACACCAAATTAACTGAGCTTACAGGTATTATCATCAAATTCTTCATGCCCGAATATTTGTCATGTGTAACAGGGTGATTTGTGTGGAATTTTCTGTTGAAAATGCAGCAAGATGATGGAGCTTTGTGAAATGAAGTCGCCTTCACTAAGTGGGCCCGCAGGCAAATTCTAGCGCTAAATCTATTTTTAGACTATGTCTATTTTTAGACTATGTCTATTTTTAGACATACTGAGCATGGTTCGGGGATTCCAGTTTGAGATTCTTGAAGTATGTGTCATGTTGGTAAAAATAGATGAGACTCTATTTTTGAGGTCAAAGAGGTCGAAGTCTATTTTAGACTGCCTCTCCTTAAAACAGGGAAGTCAAATATTATTTACCCTTAATAATATTTAGACTATAAACAACAGTTTACTCTCTTGGAGCACTTCAGTTCGAGCTACAGAAGTGGCTCATGCATCTGATAGAGGAATCACGTGGTTCCCAAGTGTTTGATGGCATCATGCATGGTTGAATTCAGTTGGACTTCAGTGGCAGAAGTTTGGAGGAGTTAATGAGACAGCTAGTGGAGTTGTGTTCTGTTTATTTTAGTTGAACTGGTTGAGATTAGTTTAACTAGCTAATCAATTAGTTATGAGTGAAGTGAATTAAATATTATTTAATTCATTAATTAGTAACTCATTATTCAACTCAAGAACACATCAGTTCACTACAGTGCATGATCAGTTCAGTGGAGACCAGGGAAAGAGGTAGATGAAAGGGTGGAGTTAGCTATCAGTTGTGACTATACTGTTGCTATTTGCAACACACACAGAAGCATGGAGAAATTCGTAAGGATGAATTCAATTTTGATGGGGTGCAGCCGCAGATCGCAGATGAAATTAATTTTGTGATGGGGCAAAGTTGTTTTTGGAGAAGAAATGGAGAAAGCCGTAGATCAGAACTACGGAGGAGCAGAACAAATTAAAAACCAGTCATTTCGGGCTTTAAAGCCCTCAACAACCAAAGTTAATTTTGAAGCAGTGTCTTGTTGATGAAGAGATCTGCGATGCGATTGCGATTTGATCACAAATCGCAATGTAACAATACTCAAGTGTCTTGTTGATATGGCAGAGTTCCGCAATGGAATGGCTGTATATAAAACATACAACCGAACTCTCTATAAATCGCCCTCCACAGCTGCGGAGGCCCGTGGGTCCACTTGACCACGTGGCGACACCTCAATGGAATCGCATGAGCGCAATCGCAAGGTTCAATCGGGGCGCTTTTGTTTCGTGCTCCGATCAAAGGCCGGACCCGATGATATTATATGCCACAGTTGAATGGGCAATCGCATCCGGTTGTCCAATTGCAATCAGAAACTCTTAAGTGTTGGGCCCGATTGCACCGTTGAAATTGGCATACCCAATGGTGTCATACGATGGAGTTAATAAGTCCATCGCGTTCGTTGTAATCGCAATCGGAACTTCCGATTGATCGCATGCCTTTGTATTTTTGGTGCGATTGGAGTGGTGGACCCGATCCAGGAATAGGCCGGAGTTAATAAGCCGAATCGCATCCGTTTATGATCGGCAATCGGAACATTTTTGAATGAGGTCCGATCGCACTTGTTTAAAGTTCGGACCCGATTGCTATATGAGCCATGTTTTATATGACCATTGCACCCGGTTGGTCAATCGCAATCGGAACTTTTGTTTGGTGCGATTGTTTGTTTAAATCGCGGACCTAATTGTTTTATACATTGAATTTAAATGTTTTGACCGTGCGTTCAAAGCAGGGCCCGCATGTATTTAATTTTAAATAGACTTTGTTTAAAGTCTTATATAAATATATGTAAAGTTTTTTTTTATATGCGGTATATAAAAGCCAAAAGGCCCGCAAGCCTGTGTAATGGTAATTTGCATTCGCACAACAGCGCGGAGTGAAAATACACAGCAGTGTGTTGTTTTTTAGAGACAGAGTATTGTTTTGAGAGAACAGAGAGTTCTGTGCACTGCGTCTGAAGCAGTCAACCACTTTTGTTATCCCTCTATTAAGAGGAAGACTTGTATAAGTTTTTTAAAGAAATAGAAGTTGTTTTAAAAGTCTGGGAAACTCTGTCTCCTGTTGGAAAGATTTTTTTTTAATCTCTCTGTGTTGTGAAGTGGAGCTTATTCTCTCCACTGTTTGCTTGGAATTCTCAAAATTCCAACAGATAGGTGGAGTAAGCCCATGAGGATTGCGCAGTTCAAGCTGGTGGTTTATCTATATAAAGAGGCCATCCCATAGCATTGAAACAAGCAATAGAGGCAAGGCAATTGGCGGGGAGTTTTGAACCAGTAACCTGTTCAAAACTGAGCTAGATTGTGAGTAATTGTATGAGAAAGTACTGAGTACTTGTGAGGAGTATTGTACTGAGTTTGTTACTTGATTTCTCCATTATAATATACACAATAGCTGCGGGGTTTTCAGCTATAATCTTTCCCCATACACACTGTGTTAATGTGTATGATGATTTGATGTGTTCTCGCTTGATTTTATTTCCGCATGCTTGATGATCTGAGTTGATCTGGAGTGGAAGAGATTATGTGTTGCATATAAGTTCGAATTGTATGTGATCAAGATAGTCTCGGTGGATAATTATTTATTATTCATCAAATTTCTACATTTTCTTCCATAAGACATACAAGAAAGTGTGGATGACACCAAAAGTGATATTCCATAGTTTTGAGATTGTGTTACTTCTCTAGCTTTCTCATATTCCATAGCCGATCAGTACAATAATCAAAGAAAAGGGATCCTTCAAACAATCACTAAAATACCAATGAAATGTAGATTTACAAGCCTCCAGTAAGTACTTATAATTTGCTTTGAATTATTATCTAAAGACAGTGGAGTACCGTAATCAGAGACAATGGATACATGAAACAATTATAATAATTTCCCTTCACAATGGCTTCCTACTTGTGAGTAAGTTGACAAAATTTTCACTTATAATTTGCTTCGAATTATTATCTAAAGACAGTGGAGTACAATAATCAGAGAGAATGGATACATGAAACAATTATAATAATTTCCCTTCACAATGGCTTCCTACTTGTGAGAAAGGTCTTGGTTAAAATATAAAGGACCAATAAGTTTAGAAACAAGGTTTTTGGAAGTGAGCAAGATTCAATAATAAGAAAACTGAATAATTACAGAAATTTAAATTTTTAGCTTGTCATCAAGGCCGATGATTCATAATTAATTTAAATAAACTCAGCACCTATCATAACTAGCAAGAACACAGCAGCAAGAAATTGGAAAGAAACGAATCTAATAGTTGGTTTGAGGGTTAATCACTATTTACCCAAGTGGTCTTATAAAGCATATGCTAGAAATTCTCTTCTTTAACCTCCGATCAACAGTGATAACCATCACACAATTTATCAAGTTATTCTACTTCATTGGAAGAAATGTCAATCCTTCCATAATGTTTGTATCTTGTTTAGCATGGAATGAAAATTCATTTATTTAACAGTGCATTTAACAAAACATTACATTCCCATCATGTGGTGATAACAAAACCGGATCCGAAACAGTTTCCAAAGTGACAACTTCTAAGAAAGGAGGAGTCTTGAAGTGAGAACAGTATGTGGGGATCATACAAATATGGGTGCATAACATCCCAAACAGATTGCGAGTCCAAATAAAGAAAAATCAACAGATCAGCCCTTAATAAGGGGAAATGTTGCCATCTGTTTCTGAACTCATAAGGATTGAAGAAAAAACATAATAATCATAGACAAAAACAGGCTCGCTTGATGTGTCTAATGTTGGCCCTTGATAAAGCTATAAGCCATTGCATCTTATGAGAATAAAAACTATGATGTTATGAAAGAAACAGCTAGAAGAAATCGGCTCTCCTGATGCACAATTATGACATTCAGATGTTGTGAAAACCAAGTGTGAACCCATGACTGCTCCAAAAGGTGCACAGTATTGATAATGACTGTGGATCCAACCAAAAAGAAAGCCAGCTCGTGTACAAAAACCAACATAAGAAAAATAAATTGTGCCAAATTCAAACAAGATTATCTAAATCGCTATTGTTAGGAAACATCCACCGTTACCAAAAGCACTTTGGATGATTAAATCATCAATCTCATGTTCAATTTACTGCTCCTCCTGAGTCGGTGTTGATTTTAATACATCCATAACTTCACTGCCAGGTGAAGGGTTCCAAGCTTGTTAATAACCTTGCCTGATGTTCTAATCCGTCAGAAGTACAGTGATATATCAGTGCCGTCACTGTAAAAAAATATTACATTGATTCTGTAAGCCAGCTACATCAGGGGACACTCCTCAGGAGTTCGGCCAAAAATATGGAGAAATAGCCAAAACAAATGGTATTTTTCCGTGACTTAGGAAGGATAAGGCAAAGATTAATATGGGCGAAGAAAACACGCTATCATCCAAGATAGGCAAAGTACATCTAAAAGGAAAAGAGGAATAAATAACCCCACAATCAGGTGTCAGATATCAGGTGCCACCACACCTCATGCCGTGGGTGAGTACTTAAAAGAGGACTAAATGAAGAGGATAGGAAGAATCCAAAAGAGGAAAGTCTAATCCCAAGGGGACCCTCCCCCTAATCTTCTGAGTAGACAAAATCCCAATGACCACCCAGAGACAGATTTGTCAGTCACTTAAAAAAAATTTGTCAGTCACTTAATAGACTGATGAAATCAAAAAGCCGCCACTACAATAAAATATTCAGGAAAAAACCGTTCACATAATGAGGCATGACAGTCCCATAGGGTAAATATTCCAACGGATCATCTGAGCACTCAATCTAATATAGTCTGGCAGCCCATATTTAGTAACTGTCAGTGTACATAAAAGAGGTAGTCTGCATACAACCTCGAGAGAAAGAAAAAGCTATGTGATTACGAAAAACTCAAAGATGCCAAGTACAGAGCCTAATCCCTTCCATGTTCAAACGGCCATAAGTTATTAATATTTGACACCTCCTTACCAACCAATCAGGCTGCATTCAATTGTCAACATCCGAATTGCATCCCCTAGAAGTATAACTCCAGACTGTCATACCGAAAAAAATTGAAATTAACCTGAAATGTATCACCGAAAATACAAAGATGGAGAGGAGCAATGGGAAAAACCAGGCAGAAATAGTATGCCATTAAAAATGACAACAACAGCAACAATAACACCCAGGAACAGTCCACCACCTTTCACATAATCGGAAACGAAAATTTTTACAGGGCCTAGATATGATTAGAGTATCTACCCACTTTCTCCATAGAGTACTCCATCTTGCAAAACACCACGTAGATTCCAGATTGTTTGAATCCTCTGATGACTCCTGTGATGAAGAGGGTTGGTGTAACGTATACACCTCCTGGCTAATCATTCGACTTGTGTTGGTTATATATGGCAATAAGAATATAGATGGCAATGACTAAGAGAAAAACTATCATAACAATCTCAAAACCATCCGTAGAATTCATTCCTAACCATCTAAATCTATTACATCCAGATAATCAAACTATAGCCAGATTCCAACCAATAGCACGACCACTCCCACAAGTCTTGCCTCTCCTCAACAAAGACGACGTCCGCGACTCCACTCTCCAAATTCAAAATCTCCTTCCTTCAGGGAGCCTTCTCATTCCTTGAGAACTCCTTCAAACGCCTAGAATCTGAGGGAAGCAGAGATGGGAAATGGGATTCGCGAAAACAACCAGTGCAGAATGCCGCGCGAATGAAGAATTTTGGTTATATTATTAAAATAAAACTCTCGGACAAGAGTTATAAAAACTCTCGGCCGAGAGTTTTATTGAATGTTATATATATAGGAGTTTTATGAAATGTTCCAATAAAAAATCGACGCAATTTTTCGGTCGACAGTTTTCTCGCGCGAAAGTTTGCACACAGCTCCGACGAAAACTGCTGAGGTCCGAATTCTTTCCCTGTAGTTTGGAAATTTGCACATATGTAGCTTGTAAATTTGCCACATATAAAATTTTGGCTATGTTACTTATATTTTTCATTGAATTTTCCACATATAAAATTTTGGCTATGTTACTTCTAGGCTATAGGTGCTAGCCAATGGGGTTTTTTGGCCAGGGGAAATGACCAAAGGTTGATCTATCTTACCAACCTTCTTCTAATTATCTCTCCCTCTTGAGCCTGGCTTTTAGGGGTGACTGTCAATCTAGTGAGGGTGCTCCAATCTATTTTCTGTGCACAAATTTTTTTTTGGCAAAAAAAAATAATTTCAAGTTTTTTGGGTGGGAAATATTTTTTGAAAGTTTTTGTGGGTGCAAATTTTTTTTTTGAAATGTTTTTGGGTGCATGCATGAAATATTTTTGCATAATGTCTCTATGAAGACATGGAGTATTTTTTCAATCTTGCAATCTATGAAAGCATGAAGTACTTAGTTTGAACTCTTTATGTTTTGTTAGGTATTTGGTCCAAATAGAATTGGATTTTAGGTTTCCAATTGTGTGAACATGGGAAACCAAAGGAATTGCATATCAAAGTACGATCGAAAAAAGAAAAGATTTAAAGGAGAAAAATGAGAAATCACAAAAAAATGGCGAGAGGAAAGGGAAAGATTAAGGCATGAAAGAAATGTGGAGGTAGAGCATCGTGAAATAGATGTAGAGGTACATGACAATGACGAGGAAATGAGAAATGTTGAGGAACTTGTCAACGAGAATATAATTGATATCGATGTCACTGGTGAGTCAATTTAGTTTCTTCAATTTGAATTTTGTATTTTGTATACATGTCAATTTCAAATTAGAAGTTTTAATATTGTTTTTTTATGCAGGGAACATCAGATCCACAAGAAGAAGCAACCACACATCCAATTTCACTGCAATTAATTGGAAGTTCCAATAATGTTGTATACAACTACAAGTTTCTAGAAAATATGGATGCAACTAAAATTGAAGAATTGGGACCACCAATGGCTAAAAGGACAGTTCGAGATAAAGTAAAATCTGTATCGAAACATACTTTTGAAGGTTTATCTATCATAGCACAAGCTCAACTATTACGTGGACTTATAAAGCACAAATCTCTCACAAATGCTATGGAATTATTGGGCATTAAAAGTGAAAAAGAGGTTTTAGCAAATGAAATGGTAACAAATAATGTGACATCGGCGCTTGGCATACTAGCCAAAGGGCGATCTAATGTTGCAAAGAATGCTCGTAGAGCACTTTTAACAGGTGCAGTTGCGAAAGGAACTTCATCAAGTCGATTGATGTCAACAACTTCAAAATTGATTAAAACATCAAGAAAAAGTTTATGGAGGCATTCAAAATTTAGAACTCAAATAGATGAGAATGATGAAGGAGCATGTTGGGCTAATATCTGCAAGCGTCCATATCATGATAGACTTCTTGATGGTGTGAGGGATAGGGTAAAAGAGTTTTGGGATTCGAACTCTCGTGTGTCGCCAAATGAAAAGGATCAACTGCGACGCCGTATATCTAAGGGAGTTTATGAATCTCATTCCAAACATATAACACAGGTCATTCAAGTAGAATTATTTGAGAGCTTTATGGAGAGTAATATTGATGTGAAGATTTCCCTTAGCACATTTGTGAAGCTTAAACCATGGTATGTTAGGCCTATCACTGTTCGAGACACATGTTGTTGTCGATACCATGTAGAATTCGAATTATTGTATGAGACATTTGTAAATTTTGACATAAAATATTGGTCAAATGACCCTCCTCCTTCAAGTGTTCGTGAATTTTTATCAAAGATATTATGTCCACGAGAGAATAATGAATTATTTTATAAAAAGGAATGTGTTGGTGGAAGAAAATGTGACAAATGTTCTCATTTGGCACTCTATGATGAAAAGTATCCCATTGATCCTAATGATCCTAGACTGTCAAATCTCAGTTTGAATTGGAAGAGATATGAATATGTTACTTACACTCCTGTTGCAGATTCAAGCACAACATCAAAAAAGATCACTTTACTTGATGACGAGATTCTAGTGACATCTTTTATGGAGAAGTTCAGGGTGCAAATATACAAATATATTAAGCATTGTCATATAGCACGATGGCAGGATTTACAGTTCAAGCAATCACGTGAGGTGTTCCCAAAAGTAACAATATTATCAGTGGTTGATTTCGCTGAGAATTACACGTTTAGTCCACAAAAGGAGATACAAAGTGAGTATTATCATTCAGACCAAGTATCGATATTTGTGCATATTTTGTATAGACATGCAGAGCTTGCTGTGGATGGTTTTGATAGTGATGAAAATAATCGTGAGGTGATTAAGGAGTACCATTTCTACATCAGTGATGATCGAACACATGACACGTGTTTTGTTCAACATTGTTTTAATGTTATTTATAATGATTTGTTGAAACGAAGAGTCACTTTTAAAGAACATTGGGTATGGTCAGATGGTTGTGCTGGTCAATTTAAATAAGCAAGATCGTTCTATTGGTTGTCTCGTCTTCATAGGAAAATCAACATTCGACATACATGGAATTTCTTTGAGACAGGGCATGGAAAAGGAGAGCATGATGGTGCCGGGGCATGCGTAAAACGTGCACTTAGGAGGTATCAATTGAATCACTCTGCTTGCCGACTTGCAAATTCTTTAGATGTTGTTAATTGGTGCAAGGGCAATTTAAGTCATGTATCAAACCCAAGGATGGCTCATGTGCATAGGTAAGCATACACATTTAACTAAGAATATATTATACATGTGTAGATATATATATGTGTACATACATATATGTGCACGTATTTTGTTATCAAAAAAATATATAATATTTTTCAAAATTTGACTCATACATATGTGTGTGTTTTTATCAAGCATGTACTTTTGGAATATTACAATGGGTGATGTTGATAGATCATTGCCATATAATGCCAGTGTAATCCCTAAAACAAGAAGTTTACACTCAATTAGGAGTAGGGACATGACAAATATACATTGCATTGAGAAACGAAAGTGCTCTTGCTTTTGTTATGCATGTATTGATCAGACAGAGTCCATCGATGAATGTGAAAACCAAATTAAGAAATTTGTTCAACCATGGAAACTCGAACAATTGACACCATTGCCCCTATTTGGAAACGTGAGTGACAAGGAAATGGACAATGAAGTGGCTATCATTGACAATGATAATGATCGTGTCTCTGATATGGTTAGAGAAGGTGATGTCTTTGCTGTCATTGCACCAGAAGATAATCAAGAAAAAGTGCATTATTATTTATTACGATGCACTATGTCTAAATCCACGCTGTTGCAAGAGTATAATGATCCATCAAATTATACATGCCCAATCGGTTCAATGGTGTTAATGGGACATTTCTTTGAAGAAGTAAAGAAATGTAAAGATCATATTATTTTTCAAGATTACCAGCCAGAGGTTATTTATGCCCAATATAGTCACTTGGTCATAGCAACTCGACTGCAGTTGAAGCAAGTGAAGAGTAGAAAAAAACAATGACAATGGAGGTTATCGATAGATGATCATGATGCCATTTTGGAAAATTTGCCACTAGCACATTTCATATGAGTGGAACACATTGTTCAAGATGAACAATGAACTTTGATTCTAAGGTTAGAACATATAATTGCTCCAATGCATTGGACTTTATATAGTTTAAGACTATATTGTGGATTGCTTGAACAAATAAATTGACATGTGGATGCTTAGATGTGTGTTGGTACATAATTTATGATGTAGATTCATCAAGGTTTTGATTCAAGATCAGGAAGCCTTTAACAAAATCCATCCGGAAATGTTGTTGTGCATGCCATTCATGTGAAGACACCTTAGTAGATTGCAATCTATTTGAATGAATACATGTTGTAACAGAGCAAGAGGTCAGCACAGACATCTGTTATTTGTTTCTTGAATCTTGTTTTGTTCATTTGTGTTATGTGCTTCAATCTGTCGTTATTTGTTCGAGTCTATTCCAAGTATCAAAAAAGTTTCTTTCCCCACAAACATATACGTATGCTGCTTGTTATATATTTCACATGCTTCAATGGACATTCAATTTTTGTTGTTTTCATTGGGAAGCTCACAGCATACAGATCAGGAAGCCTTTAACAAAATCCATCCGGAAATGTTGTTGTGCATGCCATTCATGTGAAGACACCTTAGTATATTGCAATCTATTTGAATGAATACATGCTGTTTTACCTTGCTTTCTTCTAGAGATAATTAATAGCCATGGTGGGATTTCAACCATCTTATACAGAATAAATTAAGCATCTCACATGTTTACAAGATTGTGTAATAGAGCAAGAGGTCAGCACAGACATGGGATTTCAACCATCTTATACCTCGTTCGACTATTTTTTTTATTCTTGAGTAATTTATTATCATATTTTGACTCTAATTATTATTTTAAAGTCCATAATGATGTAAGTTGAAAGGTGGTGCTCTCATTCATGTTAGTTTGATGAAATAATTCCTTCCATTTGTCTGTTGCAATCAGAATGTCTGTTGGTGCTGCATTGACATCCCTCTCAGTCTGGCTTATTGATATACAAAGATTGGCTCTTGATGAAGAAGATATTCCTCAGCTTGCCAGCATAGTCACTGTGTATGGTTTGCTTAGCTAATTTATTTAATTAAGCTATGGTTTGGAGCTCACTTTCTTTCTTTCTAGTAAAATTTTGTCTTTTCTTTTTATTTTCGTTAGGATGCCTGCCATCTTTTAACTAAATTAGATTTTCCTACATCCTATGTATATTCATTTCAGACAAGGTGAATCTGCACAGAAAAAAGATGCAAGAGAGTTTCCCATTTCAAAGGCAGTGTATTCATTTCTCAAGGACCTAGAAGCACCCGTTAGCTATGCTGCATGGAAAAAAAGCCACATTATATGTCATCAGATTCAGTTAAAGCGATGGCTTTCAAAGTCCTTTTTGGATGAAGCTATTGCACTTGTAAATTCCTTGCTTCCAATTCCCAGTGCGATGATAGGGAGCAATTCCCAATGAAATGTTAGTAGTTAAGAATGTGCCATCATGTTGGAGAAGCAAGTTTGTCTCTTTGGAAGCTGGAAATTTTATCTACATATCTACTACTATATAAAAGTTAATGTTGGTAATAATAAAGGTTGGTTGTGTTTCCAGAGCATTAATTCCACAATTTTTCATGTTTGTGATTGATAGGTATCTGATATACATGGTAAAGCAAGTATAAATAAAATTTATAGATATTTGAGGAGGCAATGATTATTTTGATTAACAATACTGCTCCAACACCACAATGCGGGGGATCTCCTTGTTTGGTGCTATCAAAGAAACCCTTGGAATGTCTTTGTTCAGATCTGGCATTATTCGAACCCGAATTTTTCATAGTCTATGTTTCAACGTCCTTGACTTACTTTTGAATGAGGCCACTTGTATCTTCGAGCGTAATAAACTTGTGAAGAATGGCTTGGTTCTGGACCCACCATATATATTGACAAATATGGCTGGACCCTTTTCTGTGAAGGATTTCAAGTATGGAGAACGCTAGCACGAAACTGTTTCTTCTCCAATATTAACTTCTTCAGAGGAGTTTTGTTTTGCTTTGTAATACTAAAATGGCAAGTTATGAGTATGGAAAGGCAGAAAATCCTCACGTATGTACCCTTTTTGGTGTTTTAATGCACATTCCGGGGTCTTAAGTGATACAGGAAGAGTGTAACTAATGGGAATAGATGCCAAACTGGAATTTGTGATATTGTATCTAGTCCTTAAGGCTCAGCAAGATCTGAAAAGACAGTACTATGTATATTCTGATTTCAACCTTTGAAATATCAAATTAAATTATTTTGATGGAGAAAAAAATGTCTCATTATTTTCCATATCATAACACATGTACCCGAAATAAATTTAACTGGGAATTACTATTTGGAAAATACAAAAGGACTCATGTTGGAATTCCTTGCCCTTCAGCAGAAGCTAAGGTAAGGGGGAAAAACTGATTGAAGGCAGTTTCTAGACATAGATAACCATAAAGCTTGGCATCACACCATTTTAATTTTTGTACGAGCAAGAAAATGGGGACTTCTCACATGAATATCATCCAGGCTGTCCTTGAAAATTATAATGAGGCCGATCAAATGATAAATGAAGTTCGCCATAGCTAAAGGAATGTTGAGGATCTGCCAAAACAACTTCATGAATGTCACAATCTAAAACATTCCTTAACCATGCGAAAATAAGAACTCTACATCATTGGTTGAATAATTTCTTATCCCTGCATAAATATTCCTCAGAAAAGCATAAACAGAGGCTACTCCAGGAAGAAGTCTCTGGATTCTAGAACATGACAATGACATGGAACAGAACTATAACACCCCGGGCTCCACTGTTCTCTTAGCCTTTCAAAGCCATTGACAGAGAGATGAGGGATTCGAAGGCCACCTTGCAAACCTAGCCCTGAAACTGCAACCCTATAAACAACACCCATTTGTTAGTGACAAGGTGACAGTCGCTGCCAGTGACAACACCCAGTCTGTAACTTTTGGAGATTATATATCCCAAAGCATTAAGAGTGCAATTATATCATGTAAATAATATATTAAAAAGTTTGATAATATTTGGAGGTTGATTGCAAAAGAATAATCTATGGATCCATACCTATAATCCTTCTACTCTATCTAGTCAATATAATGTTGCTTGAAGTGTCAATGTCATGATGGTGACCAAAAAACTGTCAATTCTTAGCTTCTTTACTGGTTCAGATTTGAATTTAAAATAAATGTGAAACTAGATCTAAAAGAGTCCTCTCTTTAGCCAAATCGATTTCAATATCTTGAAAGTTTTGCTAGAATAGAACACTACAGTTATGTATCACTGAATTTATTCCCCAATAAGTTTGCAAGTGCAACAATACCAAAGAAAAAATACAAGATGAGACTAGACAGTTGTTTTGGAAAGGATAACAATGTAATAGTCGTGGAAAAAATCATTTACATCTTCATCATGCTAGTACTACTATGGCAATGTAGAGTGTGGGAGTTTAGTCTCTCACAAGAAAATTAGAAGCAAGAAATACATACAAGATAAGACCATAGATGCTTAGGGAATTTAAAGCAATCAAAGATGAAAGTTTGCTTTTGCAAGAATATCTCTCAACCAAGACTATAACAATAAAATTCCTTCGGACTTTGTCAACAGCCAGAAAACAAAGATATTATTAATATAAAATCTATCTCAATTAATCTTTGATTCTTTACACTAAAAAAAATGATGGGGATATTTAAGAAAGCTTTTGAAACAATGGCCATGTAAAATTTTACAACTAAAATGTTACATCAGATGGGAAACACCCACTTTAAAATGTTCTACTTAGGAGAACGTTTCATTCAATCTTGTGTGCTAGATGTCAATTGAATTAACATTTTTCAACTGCTTGAACTATATTGTAACCACAACTGTTGTTAAAAAAATGAGAAACTTTGTGTAATTACAATGAATGTGGCATAAATTTGTGAATGTGCAAACACATTCACTATAATTGTGTCGTGTACTAGAACTCTATTATTAAAATCAAACAAGCAAAGAGCTTCCCACCTGTACCACAGTACATTGATCACAAATTTGACATGAGTAAGATAACCTATAACAACTACATGTTCTACTCGATTTGGTGTGGGATTTTGCTCTACGAGCGTAAAAGTCTCATCTCATCATCTAGTGCTCATCTTGAATATAATTTAATGCCGAGGACTAAGGAAATTGGACTTTTCTCCATCTTGAATTTGGCTACTACTATTCCAAGCTTCTGTACATTTCTAGTTGCTTCCATTCCTTATTGTTGCAATGATGCCTTATTTTATGACCTGTTGGTCCATTTATTAATCATGTAGGATCAACAACAATACTGCTATGGCTGAAGTCTTTTCTTGAATTGACCGCAAGGTGGATTTTGGTTCCATTTTGTCAAATATGATTTGCAATCCCGAGTGGATGGAACTAATTGATGATGGAATTGATGATGATTGATTAAAGTGTTTGAAATGCACATGGTGGGTAACACCTTTCTAGTATATGAAGGACAATGTAAACCTTAGACAATCTCATCTCCAAAGCTAGAGACATAAAATGAACACCTAGTTAGGTATAGGAAGATACCCCTTATACTATTGTCACCTTTATAAGAGTGACCATCTGGAAAAGATTTATTGGACATATTAAAAGTCATGATCTTCTTTTTTGCATAGGTTAGCTTCTAGACCAAGGCTTTAACAGAATATCCTCAAAATGTTAAGATTCTGGCTCATGTTGCTTCAATAAATTGAGAGTGATATCTGTTTGAACTTTGCACCAATATAAATATTTGGTTATGTTGTGGGAAACACAAGTACATGGTTGGTACCATCACCAAAAACACAGTGAAATGTGGAAACACATATGATATGGCCCGGAAACATGTTCCCTAATTTGGAAAGTTGTTTCTTATTTTGGAAATGTGAGATGAAATGCCATGTTATGATAGTGTTTTTCAATACGCTTATCATGCACTTGAGAATTTTCTTTGGATTTTATTGGGTGGACCCAACTTGGGTAATGCAAATGCTAATTCAAGGTGAAATTAGATGAGCAGTGGAGGCATATTAAAGAATAATCACCACCATAAGATAAGCAAGCTATAGGAGTTTTATGACATACAAATAAGTTGTAGTGATATATGGGTATAGGAGGGAAAAGTTTGCCTAGAGAACTTGTCCACTTTCAAAGTGAGCTTTTTCCTTTGTGTACCCATCTGTCACTGGCTTATTTGTCTATCATAAACCTCCTGTCTTTATTGTGCATTCTCGGGCCAATCAACCCCATTTTATTGCCTTCTTCTAGCTGACTTAGGACATGTGTTAAGAGTCTCTTTCATCCACATATCAACTCCTGCTTTAGATTTTCCGTGAACATCCATGCATTAGCACCACTACAAGAAAGCACATTGCCTTCAAATATTGGCACAAATTTGTAAAAGAATTATACTCGATTTCAACACAGTAGAAAATGTATAATAAACAAGAAAAAAACATATATTTTAGTCACCTTATTTGTGATACTGAACAGTTGTCATAAATTAAAATGGATAATAATAAATATTAATATGAGGTTCATCACTACACAGATTTTTCAATCTGAATAAAAGAAATCCATATTGTACTGCCGAAACTCGATTTCCAAAATATATCAAATATTTTCAGTCTTGGTTTCTACCAATTTTCTAGCAGTACAGATTACAGAGATAGCAAGGCTACGAACTATTTATTAGGCTTATAGCCAATTTTAAATCTCACTAATTACAAAAATAGCAAGGCTACGAACAGATTCCTCTTATTTGATCTCATTAGGCTTATAGCCAATTTTAAATCTCACTAATCTGTTCACTAAACCTTCATTTGTAGAAATTTGGGAACCTTCAATAAATCTTTCCAACTGTATCATATTGTCAGCTGCCAAGCCTGATCACATTTAACTCCGTTTTCAATTTCTTAAGCTACTCAAACAATCTTAAAGCTTCCTCTCTTTCTTTGCATAAGGATTGTCGTTGTTCAATCTCAGCTTCAAACTTAGTTTTCCTTGCTTCTAGTGTGGCCTTGTGATCATCAATGAGCTTTTGGATCTCCTCCTGCAATAACAGCAAGATTATTATGGAATCCCATCAAAAATTAAAAAAAATAAAACAGTATCTGAAATCAGGAGATAATTACAATAAAGAGCATGATACTAAAGTAAGAATAAGGAACTAGAGCTGCTGGATCCTGGACAAAGTGCTTGCGTTGATTAACAGTAAGCAAGGTAAAGTATTCTCCTATTAATCTTATTTCACATCAGAATACAATAAATGCATGATGATACAATGCTTAAAATAAATGTTCCAATTTAATAAATCATCCACAGATCATTTTTACAAGAAACTCACATTCTCCATACTGACAAGTTTTTCTTGTAAGGCATACAACTCTTCTTCTTTCTCCTTAATTACAGTTTCTCCTTTAGCAACATCCTGCACAGGGGAGGAATAAGTCACCATTGACAAAGTGAGTTGTGTCAAATTCAGCATGCAAATTTAAATAAGAGTTGTGTCAAATTCAGCATGCATCGGTCAAGTTAACGTTGAATAGTCATGTACCTCACGTTTAAACCATTTTCTTTGCTGCATCCTTGAGTTATGCTAATGAAAGGTCCAATGGTCAACCTGACTTCTTGTAGTGATTCTTGTCACAAGGGAGGTCTAGTCTTCAGATACCTACAAAATTTCTTCCTTTAATGATGCTCACCACTTGCTATTCAAAGTAAAAAATTGATTCTTCTAGAAACTGAACAAGGATCGATAAGCACAATGCTAAGAAGATCAAATTTTGACTGTATATATGAATGCCGACACTATTGAAGGAATGTGATTGTGAAGAAAATCAATACGACCCAAAATGATCAAGATCATTGATATTTTAGATGGAGGATATTGCAGCTACCCCACTGCAACACCATTCTCGAATAGGATTCCTGACACCATATATAGGGGAATATTATTGTTTTGTATACAATGCAAAACTGAATGAATATAGACAATATGAATAGAGCAGAGAAGCCATATCTGAACCGATGGATGCACTTCCATATATTCATGTACTGTACCATAATTCATATACAAATGATGAAATTGAGGTCAAGCTTATACTATTGTAATAGAAATACCATATTGCAGCTGTTGCACAGTGAAATCCATACACAAATTTGAGAGTATATAGGAATGGGTTATACCCATTATTGCCAATATGGGAAACTCTACCAATGTAGAGTAATATGAGAAACACATATATGACTAAAGCAAGACAAAATGTCATAATGAAAAAAATCATACTAAAGCATATGTCATATGACATTATAGGCAACTGAATAAAGTTATCCATAACTTCATAGACAATTGGGAAAAAGTTCTTGATTGAATAAGAAAAGATACAAAAACTAGGATACAAATTCTACAAAAAAGGTAGGTGAATCTCCTCGTACACTCTCAGATATTTTTTGAATACCATAGCAAAGAAGAAAGGGTAAGAGGTTACCATGGTTTAATGTAGAGTCTCGGACCCAGAGACTACAGGATCTCCTTGAGGCTCAGTCTGCATCATGTCAATATCCTCTGTACCCTGAAAAGTAGAAACCAAAGTTAACGGTCAAGTTTACGAAAAGAAATATAATAAACACTATAAATATGCTTAACGAAAAGTATCAATACCTGTGTCACGACTGGAACCTCAGAAGGAATAATCTCTTCAAGCAGCCCTTCATGTGTAGCACTAACCTGAAAATTCCATAATGTTAAGACTCGTACCAATAAATTTGTGACATAAATTCAATTTCAATTTGACATACAAAAATATAGATAGATAGTAATGAGTAATGGCCGTGGCACCTGTACATGATCGTGTCCACGATCTACAGAATAAGCACGAGGGGAAAGGCAATGTTGTTCTAGGAATGTTGTAAACTGCATAAGTTAAATAAATATATTGGCGTCATTTTTTTGAGACTAAATGTATATATACACCAAAAAAACATGTTAGATCAAAACCTGTATGTACATACCTCGCCCATGGTGTGCATTTGCGTTTTCCTGGATTGCTCATAGTGGTCTCTACATGAGGCTGCATACTTAATAAGCTCATCTCGGTCCATATCCCTCAACACATCATCTGGGACACTCACAAATGAACCCTCTCCTGCACTAGATGAAGGTTGGCTCGTCCCTAAGCCGACTTCCACCCCTCCTAAAGCAACTGCAATATGTTCTTGTATCTTATCCCTCATTTTTGATGCAGCACTGGAGATAAGGGCTAACTCCTCTGGAAGTGTAACTACCCTAGGTGGTCGAGGTACTAAACGAGGTGCTGGAGGCCTAAACCCAACATCTCACATAGCATCAGGTCGTTCATATGTACGACCTTTTCCAGCTCCATAGAATTTGGACCCAGTATCTGTATAGTTAGGGTCCATGTGCTCTCGGAACTGAGCAACCAACATTCTAACAAAATATTGCGGCACCTCATCATTATTTGGGAACTTCCCATATGCATACAGGAACTTCTCATAAATATGGGGTGCAATATTAGGATCATTGAATCTTGCAATCTTCAGACGTTTTTTGTCTTCAGGCCGCAAGTCAAATAGTGACAAGGTTGCTTCTTTAGTGACCTTCCTTTTGACTTCATTGTAGGAGTGGATACCAATCACTGATGCTCTCCTCCTACGCATCATGTCAAAAAAAACTTGGGTTGATGGTCCAACCCCACGATAAGTCTCTATCAAACTCTCCAAATTGTGCAAAACAATTTGGAGACAATTTCGACTAGGGGCAGAGAGATTGCAACTTTGCAATTCATTGCACAATCTCGTGGAATGCTCCCTCATCCCATCAACAGTAAGTAAGGAGATTGTATCTTCCCAAGGCATCTGCTCAGGAATATCACCGGGATGGGTGTAAAGGGGATCATAGCTCGGATTTCGAGAAAACTCATGAACCCTACGACCTCTACCCCTAGGAGGGCGACCACCACCACCTGTAACATGTTAAATTATTGCACGTATTAAAAATTAAATAATTTATAAGAAAAATTTGTATTTAAAAAACTTGTTTGGTAATTTGAAAATACCCGTTGGAAAAACTATCTCTTCCTCTGCGTTCATACTATGCTCCCCTAACGAGGAACGAACGTGTCTATGATCCACTGTACAAAACATTAAATTGTTAGAATTTTGGCACATGAGTACCACAATAAATTTGAAATTAAACATACATCAAACAATAAATTTTCATTTAGATTTTACCTGGAGAAGTACCCAATTGTGGGATGAATACCACAGGCTCAGACATTGTTCTCCTTTGCCCCTCACCAGCAATAAATCCAAGCCCAGCTCCAACATTTTCACCTATGGAGCATAATGTTTTCACATTAAACAAGTCATTTTGAAAAAAATTCACTTGTTCAACATTGAATATAACGTAAAATTGAACATTTTAACTAGGAATTGATCTAATGTGTATAAGACCCTGCTCCGATGACATTCAAGCAATGAATGTTCATGATCCACCAGACAAAACATTAAATTGTTAGAATTTTGGCACATGAGTACCTACAATAAATTTGAAATTAAACATACATCAAACAATAATCAGATTTACCTGAGAAGTACCCAATTGTGGGATGAATACCACAAAGCCCGTACATTGTTCTCCTTTGCCCTCACCAAAGAATAAAGCCAACAATAAAGCCAAGCCCAACTCCCAACATTTACACCTATGGAGTTATAATGTTTTCACATTAAACAAGTCATTTGGAAAAATTCACCTTGTTTCAATATTGAATATAACGTGAAATTGAACATTCACTGAATTAGAACTGATCTAATATGACAAGACTCGTTCATAATGGCCATGGTCCTCTCAAGAGGTTTGAATGTGCCCATATCCACCCAGAAATTACATTAAATTGTTAGAATTTTGGCACATGAGTACCACAATAGATTTGAAATTAAACATACATCAAACAATAAATTTTCATTTAGATTTTACCTGGAGAAGTATCCAATTGTGGGATGAATACCACAGGCTCAGACATTGTTCTCCTTTGCCCCTCACCAGCAATAAAGCCAAGCCCAGCTCCAACATTTTCACCTATGAAGCATAATGTTTTCACATTAAACAAGTCATTTGGAAAAAAAATTCACTTGTTCAACATTGAATATAACGTAAAATTGAACATTTTAACTAGGAATTGATCTAATGTGTATAAGACCCTCGTTCATACCATGGTCCCTTGGCGAGTAATGAATGTGTCTATGAGCCACTATACAAAACATTAAATTGTTAGGAATTTGGGTACATGAGTACCACAATAAGTTTGAAATTAAACATACATCAAACAATAAATTTGTATTTAGATTTTACCTGGAGAAGTATCCAATTGTGGGATGAATACCACAGGCTCATACATTGTTATCCTTTGCCCCTCACCAGCAACAGGGCGAATGGGAACATGTCCTTGGGGCACCTCTTGTTCAATTCCCTGACTGGGTGAACGAGTCGGATGAGTGCATCCACCTGTGCAAGACAAAAAAAATTCACATTAATCAATTTTTCACAACGAACAATAAATATAACCTAATTGAGCTGGGACATAACTAAACAACCAATGTACCTAAAAATCCTCCTCTCATGGAGACGTCTCTGTAGGGCTCCCTTGATGCCATGGATGGGTCTCTATAGGGTTCGCCTGCCCCTCATAAACAAATTAAAAAACAAATTATCAATCGACAGTTGAATGTCATCAACCAATGGATAACAAGTACTATATAGGTACTATGTGTGAACGCATAGGCATGTTGAAAATTATAGCTAGATCGGTCTTCATGTTGACTATGTAATTATATTCTTATGTAAAGAAGAAGTCAAAGTAATATTATCTAAAGACTAGGAACCAAGCTTTCCTGGGACTGGTACAGAAGAGTGCAAAAACGAAGGCTTTATCATCATTACAAACAAGATCTAATCCTTACCCTTGAAGAAGATCATTCAAAGAGAAATCACCAACACATCTTTTCTCCACCATCGAAGAAATCAAGATGAAGACTTTATCTTCACTTATCAATTAAATATTTTCATTCTATAATCAATTTTTTTTTAAATGACTTTGTTTTGGTAGGGAGATCTATAAGCTGGTTGGGTTACGAAGATTCCCTCACTATCTACAAGGAGCACACCATTGAAACCATTTGAATAAGTACAAGGAATATGCTTATGAGTACATGGCACCACATGACACCATTTTATTGAACTTCATGAGGGTTGCAAGCAGATGACTCATACTTCAAGCACCAAGCTTCAGATTTATAGCTGATTTATTTTTCCAAACCTTATATTCATCATTGCAATGTGATTATACTTCAATTCTGTGACTTATCTTTGGACACATGACATTAGATTAGATTCTACTTTTGAGTACAATGCCTTTCCTAATGATTAAAGTGATAGATTTCATGCAATAAGGTCTCCAAGGTAACAGGAACAACAGCTAGCAAATCTCTCTCAGAATCCCCACTGTATCACAAAGATATACCATGACTGGGGCTTCACTACTTCAACTCAAAAGTTGTAACAAAGACAAAAGAAAATAAAACCGACTTGTTCAATGTCCTGAGATTACTTGGTATCCGATCTAGATTATGGTGAAAGAGCAGCCTTGAAGTCAAAATCATTTGGCCTAGTTCAAGAACACTTTTCATATGAAGGGTGAAATCATCTATTGTTTACAGTAGGTCGAAAATATGAAGGTGCCCTGCAACAAAAATACCATAAGCAAATATGTTACGAGGAATTTCCTTTTTTGATTTGTTTCTCCTTGCTTCCAACAATGAATTTGTCAGTTTGGGACTAGTGCATTCTATTTTTAGTCGGGTGTAGCCAATATTTTGATGTTGTTTGAACCATGAAAATTTGCAAGTATAGTTTTGAGTCACAATTGTACACTAAATGGTTTTCGTGGACATATGACTATTGAAAGAGTAGCACCAAATTTACCTGGATCCCGGCGACAAAGAAAATACCTCTTCAAAACGACAGCTACAGTCCAAGAATTCGCGAAAACGACAGCTACAGTCCAAGAATTCGCGAAAACGACAGCTACAGTCCAAGAATTCGACAGCTACAGTGCAAAAATTCCCGAAAACGACAGGCAGAATGCCGCGCGAATGGAGAATTTTGGGTTTATAAGAACAAAACTCTCGGATACCATTGGCGCTATGAAAATAGATGTGCATATGTTGTTTGTGTTTCCACAACGCGATGTGTTTTAAAATTTCATTACAATGCAATGTGGCATTATCTCAAGCTCTCAGCGCACTATGTTTTAAATTTTACTTACATTGCAAAGTATTTAATGTTTTTTCTTGTTCTTTTAATTTTATAGTATAATTTTATTCTATAATTTGACCATAATTATGAATTATAATTATTACGACGATAGGTGTGGTATATATTGGAAGTGGGCTTGGGGAAGTTCAAATTTTCATAAATAAATTTTTTTTTGGATGGTCTTCATTTGAGAAGCCTGGAATATTTTCAGTGTGTCACAATTAAACTATTAAATGAAGGGTTTGAGGATGAAAAGTCACAGTTTTCGGTTTCAAAGGAAAGAATAACAAATTAAATTAAATTATTATTTCTTATGCTGCATTTGACATTTCTAAATCCTCATGTGTAAGGCCCCAAGACAAGGCCCCAAGACTTCATGGGCGCGTCGGTTGGGCGTTTGGGCGAGTTCGGGCGCCATGCGACGTAATGGGCGTAACGACGCACCGGAGAGTCACGGGCGTGCGGGTGTAGCGAGGCGAGTCACGAGGGCGAGTTGGAGGAGAGGCGAGTCAACATGGCATTGGCGAGACGCGTTTATACCACCACGAGTGCACCTTGGGTGAGCTAGACCGACGGATGAGTTGGTGGGTCGGCCAACATATTGGGCGTGGGCCGTCACGACACTTCATGGGCGAACACCAAACGTCGGGGTCGGCTCGGGTCGGCCGAGCGCCCCACACCCCACAACACGGCACTTCGTGGGCGGATGAATAAACGGGTGGGTCGGCTCGTGGCAAACGAGCGACCCTCACTTCACTTGGCGTCCATATATATATGATGGCGTTGGAGAGTGAAGCAGCCATGTTCGAAGAAGCAACAAGGACGAACAAGCAAGAAGTCAAGGGTAGCACACGAGTTGCCAACAACTCGTTGGGCGCAGAAACAAAGACGAACCGAGCTTTGGTCGAGTCGGGTCGTAGACGTGCACGTCGCACCGCAGGTCGGGTCGGACGCAGCTGAACGGCGGACGGGTCGAGTCAAGTCGGTTATGGACGCCGAGTAACGGCAGTGGCCCAGCACTAAAAACGCGATTCTGGGCAAGTCGGGTGTCGGATTGAGGTGCCGTAAAAACCAGAAGGTGCGTAACTCTGCTCAAGACGCATCCAACCTTATGGGTGAGGGACGGATTGGACACATGGTCAGCTTAGAAAACGCTCTGCACTGATTTGGAGCAACAGCTGAGTGACCCGAGTGACCAACACTTGGGCAGTTTAGGGCAGCACTTCCGCAGGTTGAAACTCTTGATTGTATATGATTGTTCTAGGCTAGTTTGATGATTGGAAAGCCTTAGAGCTTGGCCAAAAGGCAAATAGCCGTGCCAAGGAGCAGGAGTGGTTTCTGCTGGATTGGATGTTGTAAACTTGTATTTTTATGAAACATAATATCCGGGCGGACTCATTTTAAAAGGGATTTGCCCCTCCCTTGTATGTATGGGCGTACATGTCGTTTGATATTGATGTTTATATTTTATTCCGCACATTGAAAGAAAATTTGTAATATAACTAACGAATGTTGCTATAGGCGTAGTCTGGGTACTTGAGTATTTAGAAAAAGAAAAAGTATGGCAGTGCCGCACCTGCCTACAAGACGTGGTTAGAAGACACCCGTGGTGTAGGGGCGTGACATTTGGTATCAGAGCTGGACAGAGTTGCAGGGGTTGCAGACGCTGTTGAAGCTGACTTATATATTTGGGGTTTCTCTTGAGACCTTAGCTGAAGCAAGGCATTTGTCAGGGCTAGAGCTAGAATGGAAGAGTTAATTCCGAAGGACTTCGGAAGCAGGCTGGTAAAATATTTGAGAAGAACGGATGAAATCGTTGATGAGTTTCATGAGTTGAAGAAGACCTTTTATGAAATACTTGCAGAAGGGATATCCGACACGAACCAGGATGAATTCAACCGACTTATGAAGACATTGGACAGCTATGGAAAGGAGCTAAAGGAATTGGTTGAAGAGCAACGCATGCTTCAAGGGAAGCTTGTCAAGCTTGATTTTAAGGAGATGAAACGTGAGCTTATAAGGAGGTATATGGCTAGACCGAAGAATGTTGAGAATGTGGTTGAGGAGAAGGAAGAACTTGAAGAACAAGTTGAACCTGAACCAAGCACATTACAAACATTGCAGGTTGAACCACACAAGGATGTTGCAGATGTAGAAGATGTCAAGGGTGAACTTGATAACCAAGTCGGACCAAGACCGAGCACGTTGCAAGCATCAAAGATGGATGATTTGTTGAAAATGTAGCAAGGTGATGGAGCTTAGTGAAATGAAGTCGCCTTCACTAAGTGGGCCCGCAGGCAAATTCTGGCGCAAAGACTATTTTTAGACTATGTCTATTTTTAGACATATATGGAGCGTGGTCCAGGGGTTGCAGTATGTTATTCTTGGAGTATTGGTCATGTTGGTAAAAATAGATGGACCTCTATTTTTGGACCTATAGGTCGAAGTCTATTTTTAGACTGCCTATCCTAAAATAGGGAAGTCAAATATTGTTTACCCTTAATAATATTTGGACTCTAAACTTCAGTTTACTCTCTTGGAGCACTTCAGTTCGAGCTACAGAAGTGGCTCATGCATATGACAGAGGAATTACACTATTCCCAAGGGTTTGATGGCATCATGCATGGTTGACTTCAGTTAGGACTTCAGTGGCAGAAGTTTGGTGGAGTTAATGAGACAGATAGTGGAGTTGTGTTCTGTTTATTTTAGTTGAACTAGTTGAGATTAGTTTAAATAGCTAATCAATTAGTTATGAGTGGAGTGAATTAAATATTATTTAATTCATTAATTAGTAACTCATTATTCAACTCAAGAACACATCAGTTCACTACAGTGCATGGACAGTTCAGTGGAGACTAGTGGAAGAGGTAGATGAAAGGGTGAGTACAAATATCAGTTGTGACATCAGTTGTGCATGAGATTTGCACCACACTTGGAGGCAATTGCCCATGATGATTGCGCTGTCAAGCCAAGGATATTCGAACCTTGGATCTCTATTTAGACAGGCCATGATTGCGCAATAGAGGCAAGCAATTAGTGGTTGAGTTTTGAACCCGTGACTTGTTCAAAACCAAGCTAGTTTGTGTGTAACTTCATGAGATAGTACTGAGTACTTGTGAGGAGTATTGTACTGAGTTTGTTACATGTTTTCTCCATTATAATATACACAATAGCTGCGTGGTTTTCAGCTATAATCTTTCCCCATACATACTGTGTTAATGTGTATGATGATTTGATGTGCTATCGCTTGTTTTATTTCCACATGTGTGATGATCTGAGTGGAAGAGATTATGTGTTGCATATGAATTTGAATTGATATGTGATCAGGATAGTCTCGGTGGATAATTAATCATTATTCAGCAAATTTCTACATGGTATCGGAGCTATTGAAGCAGAGATTGATCATCACAGTGATTACAAACTTATTTCGGTAGACAGAGTCTGCATGCGGGCCAGGTAGCCTCTGGATCCATCCTTTCTTTGAAAGGTGATATATCCAGTAAATTCCCCTACAGTCGATCTATGTGCTAGAAATAATTTGTTCTCACAGATCCAGAGCGATTGAGCTTTGAGTTGGAATTCGAATTTTGCAGCAGTTTTGTTTTCTTGGTGCCGGAGTTGAAAATGTCTTTCAACGGTTTGCGACTCGAATATGCTCTTGAAGGTAGTTCGAATTATGTTGCATGGAAGGATAGCATGGAGGCAGTATTAGAAGATAATGGACTGAAGGAGTTCGTGGATACGGATGTCCAAAAGCCCACTGATCCTGCTGAAGTCGAAGCATGGCAAAAGAAGATGGCAAAATGTCGAAGGATCCTGTTGGAGGGCGGCAAGGATCATATTGTATTAAGCCTGCATGGAAAGGCTTCTCCATGTTTAATGTGGAAAGATTTGACGGATCTATTCCAGAGTAAGAGCGACCAAAGGAAGCTGGTGCTCAAAGATAAGCTCAGGAACATCAAGATGGAGAAAGGCGACAGTATCGCCAAATACCTCACGAAGTTCACTCAATGCAAAGATGAGCTGGGAAGTGTGGGGGTGACTGTCGAAGATGAGGACATGGTTGACCTGGCTCTCCTTGGTCTTCCGAAGGCTTGGCACTCATATCAAGATAGTGTCAATGGTCGGGAGAAGCTGCCGGGATGGGAGCGCCTTTGGGCGGATCTCATGCAGGAGGAGATAAGGAGGACTACTCGAGATGGATCTTCATCAAAGGGAGCCGATGAAGAAAACTGCGCTTTGGTTGCCAAAGCAAAGAAGGGGAAGGGTAAGAAAACCTCTCATTCTGGTGCAAAGGGCAAGAAGCAGGATATGGCGAAAGTGAAGTGTTTTCACTGCCATGATCACGGACATTATGCTACTAATTGTCCAAAGAAGAAGAAGAACAAGCAAGCGGGAAGATCTGCAGATGGAGAAGCTTTGGCTTCACAGTTCGAGCTTGAATTTTCACTGATCGCATGCTTGGTTTCAAGTGTGATGGGATCGGTGTGGTTCTTGGACAGCGGTGCGTCATTTCACATGACCGGAGATCGAGATCTGTTTTCAGATCTGGAGGAAAATGATCTTGGAGTGCACATCGAGATGGGCGATGATGGTATGGATACAGTGCGACTGGTATCGGTACCATTTCCTTTGAGAGGGAGTCTGGTAAACCCTTTGTGTTGAAGGATGTCATGCATGTACCTGGATTGAAGAAGAACTTGATCTCTATGGTGATGTTGGAGGATAAGGGGTATGATGTGGTCTTCAGCGAAGGAAAAGCCTTCCTGCGCAGTAAGACTACTGGAGAGACCCGGAAGATAGGGGTTCGAACCAAGAACCTTTATCATTTGCAGGTAGATGGCTGCGCAGCAATGGCATGCAAGGCGGGAGAAGTGGTGAGCCGGGATGATGAGGGCGAACTGTGGCACAGGAGATTGGGCCACCTTCACCATTGTCACGCCCCTACACCACGGGTGTCTCAGTTTTGAACAGGTTACTGGTTCAAAACTCACCGCCAATTGCCTTGCCTCTATTGCATGTTTCAATGCTATGGGATGGCCTCTTTATATAGATAAACCACCAGCCTGAACTACGCAATCCTCATGGGCTTACCTTACCTATCCGGCATAAAATAAGCACGCATAGTCACAACTCCATAGCCAACTCCACCCTTTCATCTACCCTTTCACTTAGCTCCACCGAACCCATCGATAGTGAATCCATGTGTTCTTGAGTCAATACTGGTGTTATTAATTAATGAATTAAATAATATTTAATTCACTCCACCTTACAATACTGATTAGCTAGCTAAACTAATCTCAACTGGCCTAACTAAAACAGAACACAACTCACTGACACTGCCTCTATTAACTCCTCCAACTTCATTATTGAAGTCCTAACCGAAGTTAACCATGCATGATGCCATCAAACCCTTGGGAAACCACGGATTCCTCCGTCATTGAGGAGGAGGTGTACACAAAGCACAAGCAACTTCGAAGGTTTCGAATGAACCCGTTTTTTTTCAGTGAGGCGCATGTTGGTGGGGTCGCTTATGTATCTGGTCAATACACGACCCGATATATGCTATGCTATTAACCAGCTTTCGCAAGCTATGGTTAAGCCTACAAAGCTCTTTTGGAAGGCAGGAAAGCATGTATTGCGTTATCTTAGTGGCACATCAGGATATGGTCTGTGGTACAAACAGGAGGATGGAGTTAAGCTTTCTGGCTTCACTGATGCAGATTGGGCAGGGAGCCCAACGGACCGGAAGAGCACATCTGGAGGAGTTTTCAGCATTGGGTCGACAACAGTTTCCTGGTACAGCAAGAAGCAGAGATCCGTGGCACTCAGTTCAGCAGAGACCGAGTACATGGTAGTAAGCTTGGTTGCATGCGAGGCTATTTGGATGAGGAAGATCCTCGTTGGATTTTTCGGGTTGCATTTGGAGCCTACAGTGACTTATTGTGATAACCAGAGTTGCATTAAACTCTCAGCTAATCTAGTATTTCATGATAGATCCAAACACATCGACATCAGGTACCATCATACTGAGATAGTACTGAGTACTTGTGAGGAGTATTGTACTGAGTTGTTACATGTTTTCTCCATTATAATATACACAATAGCTGCGGGGTTTTCAGCAATAAGCTTTCCCCATACATACTGTTTTAATGTGTATGATGAATTGATGTGTTATCGCTTGTTTTATTTCTGCATGTGTGATGATCTGAGTGGAGAGTGAAGCAACCAAGTTCGAAAAAGCAACAAGGACGAACAAGCAAGAAGTCAAGGGTAGCACACGAGTTGCCAACAACTCGTTGGGCGCAGAAACGAAGACGAACCGAGCGTTGGTCGAGTCGGGTCGTAGTCGTGCACGCCGCACCGCAGGTCGGGTCGGGCGCAGCTGAACGACGGACTTGTTAATTTTAAACCATAATCACATTACATCTCTCTCATATATATAAACTATAAAATGCATCTCTCAATGCAATATGAATTAAATATATTAAGTTATAATAAATTTGAAGGAAGAAGCCAAAGTGAAGCATTAAACCTAAGGAACAAGCAAAGAGTATGCTTGTGAACATTATAAGGATCGAGTTTTAAATTTATATAATGCTTCAAATACATTTTCTACATGTCTAGTGCAAACTTAAAATGAAAATTTTCATTAAACTTTAACATAGGTAACAAAGTAAAATCTCATTATAGACAATGGTGATCTAGGTGGATATCAGTTGCCACCCACCTCTTCCATTGTCTCAATGGTTATATATTTTCTTGGCAGTTTTTCTATAATTTATGGGTCCCAAAATCACATGGCCTTTTCGAGGTCCTAAATGATGTTTTTTGGCAATTTGAGAGGCCAAGAGTTGCCATAACATGCCCTATTCCTGGTCAAAATTTGTATTCCTTTAATAGTTCTTTCTACCGACCTACTATGCACCCTAAACAAATATTGTATGCAAAATTTGTACCCTCAGGAAGTTGATGTACCAACTAACCACCTCAATATCCACAAACCTTTCGTTGCTTGATCTTTTGGGATTAGGGTTTTAGACCTATAAGGTTCTTTATTTATGTTAAAATGACATTCCTTTAGCCTCTTTTAATATCAATTGTGAATGCACATAACTGCCATCTCTCTATGTTTAGAGATAGATACCACCATTCTAACCAAATCAAATTCAGTGTCAAAGCTTTGAAAATCCAAGTCTTATTATGGAAATAAGAGATCATATAATGTACTTGGGAACTCATCACCATGCATATTAGTGG
Organism: Pinus albicaulis; assembly: GCA_034641835.2. NCBI lineage: Eukaryota > Viridiplantae > Streptophyta > Pinopsida > Pinales > Pinaceae > Pinus > Pinus albicaulis. Next base: position 751,572,308 of record CM076576.1, on the reverse strand, counting down.
AATCATTGGTGTTAGGGTGATGGTTTTCCAAGCCAAGTCATCTTGATTAATGAATTGAATCCCACTTGACTAATATCAAGATGTTGAGATTCTTTACCACAAAATAATGTAGAAACATCATTTTGACATAGAGGAATTTGAAAAAAGAAGAGAGATTAATTGTGTCTTCATCCTTTTGTTCCTCTACCTGTGGAATGTAACCATCTTGTACCTGATTTCCATGTAAACCAACTAATTGGGAGTTAAAAGTATCTAGAGAAACTACAATTGGAGTAGGTTGATCGAATCAAGGTACATAGGGTCATGTGGTGTAAATTGTAGAGGATGAAAGGTAACCCTTAAATATAAGCAATACTTTCTATTAGATCAGATTCAAGTTTTGAATTATGCACATCAATCTTCAGCTAAGGCTCCATGGATTTATTAGAACATTTAAATTTTCCCTAGATACGATCTTGTCCATGGGGAGGAAATAAAGATAGGATAAGTGGATCAATGGTTCGATTCTCAAGTTTTCCAACTTCACTACCAGTACATGAGACTACTTTATATGGTGATGGAAAAGGAGGAAGACAAGGAACAAAAAGGAGAGTAGGTTCATCCTTTGAAATTTTAATTGCCCCACGACTAAGAAAATTTGGGAGACTCATATAAGATTCATTTTCATATGGTTCTAAGGAAATTTGAACTAAATATTGAAAATTTTCATTCATAAAATCCCAATCCACATCTTCCTTGGAAAATTCATAGCAAAGGTGAAGAAAATTATCCATAAAATCCTCTAATGATTCATCATATTTCATTATAAGTTAATTTATCCTCTTATACACATTTCAATAACCATACATGTCAAAGGTTTGATGAAGCTCCTGGAACGATTAGCTCTGCCCTCTACAGTTTAGAGATATCTAAGCAAGTGGAAACAACTCAAAGGAAATGAAATCCAAAAGGAACAGCAGCATAAAAGAAACAGCAATTACAATTCTTCAAAAGAAACAGCAACTACGATTCAATCGCAATTCGAACAACTGGATATTCTAAACCCGTCGACAGTCCAATTGTAATCTAATAGCAATCCATAAATGAATGGAACAGCAACTCACTGTAATTACAGAACAACACCGCTGATAAATAATAATAAGTTTGATAAATGAAACAACAATGGATCAGCGTTTACTTCAATCAATTAATGAAACAACTCTGTAATGCAAATAAATCTTAAACACACATTGCGCATTAACAAACCAAGATTAATAATACAGCAGCATAGTGAAGTACCGCTGGGTCTACCTCAGAATTCTAAAGGATAGATGAAACTCGTAATTTTATATTAATCAAAAGAACATTACAGACAGCGTTCTCTCATGACAGAGAGTCGAGAATTTAATTGCAAAGGAAATATATAAGTCTTTTACAAAAACAGTTCACCGTCGTCTATCACTAAAGATCGACGCCTTTATATTCCATCCTTGGACGGACAAATCAAGAAAGACGATCAGTTTATGCAGCGATCCCTATCCTGAGGGATTCGCACCTCCTTTGCTGTATCACAGTTCTGTTTTCTTTGTTTAGAGCCGAGCTGTCTCTTGCCCTTTTCGGGCAATCCGTTCAGATCTTCTTGGCTTCAGCTGACTATGGTTCATCGCAAATGGAGTAGGAGTCAGACTGTTTTTAGCCACGCCTTTGATACAGCTCCTCACCTCTTCGAATTCCTGATTTGAAAATAAAAACAATCTTTAGTTATCCTTTTTAGTCTCAATGTAAACCTTTCCAAATTAATTACAATTACCATGATAGATTACCTTTTCAAGACAAACTGAAGTATGTTTATGGTGAAAGAATGAACAAATACATAAGAATTTCATACCTCTTTCAATGCCCAACATACCCCCCTGCTCTTCCTTTTTCATGTCCTCATGAAAACTATAATTTACATGGAGAGCCGTCAAAGAGTAAGCTGGAGAAGGTTTTTCATTGAAGGGTCTAAAACCATGATATGCAGCTAACTCTTCGAGAATATGTCCTGCCTGTCCCTCGGGAAGCTCATAGATAGCTTTGTAATCCAAAGCAGGGTACCAAACAATGGGGCTGCGAAACCTACACCCTAACCAAAATGGCCCTTCTTTCAAGACAAGATGGCCATAGGCAATGAAACGATCTGCAGCTAGCCCAAAGTTCCTATAATTGAATGGCTCCCTACTTTCTACGTTTTGACTCGAGGTTATCCACCGGATCTTGGCTGCTACATAGGCCTGGTCCCTAATAGATGAAAAATAGTCCGTTCCTTTCAAAATGATCGACATATGAACAGGCCCCAGAGCTTGGCTAACACCTTTCCTTGTCATTAGACTTTTCTGCCTAGCCCATAATTGACGTGGGTCCTGAGGTTCACTTCTGACCCATAAATCCAATGCATTCTCCTGCCTTGCAAAGGCATTATAGGCTTTAAGCCACTTTAATTGATTTACAACAAAAGAAATGAAGGCCTGAAACTGTACATCTCCAATAAAAGGGCTAGGATTTGATTCACAGTCATTTTCAAGAATTAAATTATGCAAATAAAACTCACACAACAGGCGTTGTACTTTGTCCCCGTAAAGCTTGCAGCAAGATATCAGGTCGTCTACAGTGCTTAACTCTATTGATTTGCCAGCCCTAACTGCCTTGATTTTTAATTGCAAATACCTTTCTAACAAAAACAAAGCATAATTTTTGGCAGGGCACCTACAAGCTAAGACATCAGTATATAATGAGTAGAGAATGTCCATTTGTTTTCGTGTTAATTTTAATTGGTTGCTTACCTTATCAACTCTTATCTCTGCTTCTCGACGTTTTTCATGGGCTTCAGCTTCTGCCTCATGAACAATTTTCATCTGCTGTTGTAATTCTTGGTATTTCCTCCTTGGGACAGTATCTTCTTCCAGTTTTTGTCTCTCCATTCGAACCTGTGCCAGTTCTTCTTGCAGTCTAACTAATTCTGAATCACTAAAGGTTTGTTGACTGCTCGATTGGTTGTTTTCATTCAAAACTGGTTCTTCTGGAACAGCTGATGTTGGGACGGCTGTTTGTTGCTCCCAGAAATCATAAGTAGGCTCTCGTACCGTTTCTTCTTCTGGAACAGCTGATGTTGGGACGGCTGTTTGCTACTCCCAGTCCTCATAAGTAGGCTCTGGTACCGTTTCGTCTTCTACCTGAGGGTTTCTATTAGCAGTGACCCTTCTCTTTTTTGATCTTCGCTTGATGACAGAGTTTCGTCTTTTAGGAGTTCGCTTAGGTGTCTACTTCATTTTTAAAATCCTAATGGTTTGCCTAAGCTGCTCAATCACATTATGAAGCTTTTTCCTTTCTCTGCGAAGCTTCTCTACTTCCGTTGTTCTCTTCTTCTTTCTTAAGGGGACAGCAGTTTGCTCATCTGACCCTAATTGCTCACCAGGGCTTTGAGCCGTGCCCTCACTGAAATCTTCTTGCACCTCTTCTTGGGGTTCTTGTTCCATAGTCTCATGCTCTTGATTAGATTCCTCAGGAATCATTTTCTCAGTTAACTCTGCAGTTTCCTAGGGGTTTCCAGATCGAAATGTTGGCTCAGCATGCGCATTCTCCTGTTCGTGCATCTCAGTAGAAGCAACCCTAGCTTCGCTAGGGTTTGCTGTTTCATCAGTTACACCCCTATCAAAGGCAGAGCATTCTGGCATTTGATTAATGTCACTGTTGGGGTCCAGAGACCGTGCGTAATTGCTCATGTTGGCCAAAATCTGGACCAATTGGTCTTCCTGCAGAGGGCTCGTGTTGACATTTTCGACAGGCTCTGTTTCATCCTCTTTGCTGCTATTCGCATCACAGGTGTGATAACTACCTTCCTCATCCGAATACCGTATTTCACCTTCGACTTCTTCTTCCTCTGAATCTCCTTCGATCTCTTCTTCGTCCGAATAACGTATTTCTTCCTCCTCTGATTGCTTTTTGCCATCAGTATGGTAACTTGCCTCTTCCTCATCCGAATAACGAGGTTGTTCCTCTTCATCTGAGCTGTTTAATTGCAGGGGTTGAGCACTGCTGCTCGGGAGTTCCTCTGTTACTTTCTTGCTTCGTTTTAATCGGGAGGATTGTCTGTAAGTGGAGGGCCCGGCTATTGAGCCGACCATCCTTTTCCGTATCGGAGTGGGTAAAGCCATCCCTCCTTCAATAGAAGAAATTAGCTCTTCCCAGCTGGTTTGCTGCTGGGCGAGGCTGTAACTTACTATTAGCCGAATCAAGCAATGGTGGTTGACCACCGTGTCTGCATGCTTTGCTTTTCTAATTCCACGAGCAATATCATGCAATAAAGAGTTTAAGAATGCAGGTAAATTGATAGTGCATTTTTGTTTTAGCACAGCTAACAGCTTAAGATGGCGAGGTCTTACCACGTCTTTTCTACCGTCGCATGTTATGTAAGACTGCACGATCCTGGCTAATTCTGTCCATGGTTCACCTAGCGACGCCGGGTGTACTCCTCTCCCTTTGACTATTAGCCTCTGTCCTTCATCTTGAAAGATTTGCATGGCCTCCCGAATTCTGATTTTCTTCTGAGTCCAGACAGTTCCCTGTGCGGGGATGCCGGATACTTCTGCAATTATCTCATCGGTCACCGCTATCTACCTTCCTCTGACTGTGGAGGAACCTTCCTGCAGATTTAACAAGAATTCAGTAGCCACTGCTTCATTGGGTTGCTGCATTCTCATAAAGTATGTAATCCATCCCAGTTTGTCTAATATTGCCCGTGCAGCATCAGAGACAACCAACATCTGAGGTTCGCTGCGAATTGAACGTCCGCCCATTTCTGTTCTTCATTAATTGTTCTCAACACACAATAACCTTAATGGAACAGCACAGTGCACAGTTCGCTAAAATTCGTTATTTTCTGAAAATGCAAGGGTTTTAATTCATAAAAATCTATTGCAGAGATACAGGTGAAGAAATTTTGGGTATCTGATCTGCATGCAGATATTTCCGCCCCCCAAACGAATGAAAGGTCAACCTCGACCGTCGATTAAGGTGGAATGTGTGGAACAACAATAGGACGACAGTGAAAAAACAGGCGCAATCATGATAAAGTCAATCAAATTAAGTAATTACTGAAATCGATGCGTACAAAATAATGAGGGAATCGTGTTGTGATAATTCAAGTATGAGGTGAAGGGACAACAAAAGATTAATGTAATTGCGCTATTTACCACATTAAAGTAATTATATGACCGATTTATAATATTTTTCATGTGTGATGGTTCGGAGATAGAACTTATGGAATTTTATGCATTTCGTTTGATATTCACAACAAAGATAATCTGCGAAACTGTTGTTCGTTTCAAAAGGAACAGCAAGGAAATGCTCTGTGGATATGCTGTTCCGTTTGAAAGGAACAACAAAAACACTGTGCGAAACTGCTGTTCCATTCGAAAGGAACGACAGAAAATATCCTACGAAGGTGCTGTTCCTTTTGAAAGGAACAGCAAAAACACTCTGCGAAACTGCTGTTCCTTTCAAAAGGAACAGCAGAAGTGTTGTTTCGTTAAAAAGGAACAGCAACGCAAAAAAAACACAGAATTTTTATTATTTTTCGTTTATAAAGAAACTAAATTCAAACGAAATAAAGAAGTATTAACAAGGAAACGAATTTCAAAAACAGAAAAAACAGAATGCATTATGTACAAAAATAAAAAAAAACCAATTTATCAAACTGGCGCGAGAGAGGGATTCTCCCCTTCAGCAAGAATTTCAATGGTGGAGTCTTCCCTTAACTGCTGGCAAAAGGATTCACGGGTAAGCAACTTACGATATAATCGAACTCGATGGCCATTAACCTTAAAGGAATGCCCAGATCCGTCAATGGTGACTAGTGTGAGAGTTGTTTTGGAATCTAAGCTTTTGTGATCCATAATATAAATTAGTAGAAATTCTTTCGGTAATAATCACATGCAAAAGAACGAGGTCGATGCGTTTCGAACCAACCAGTGTGGTTCATCATCAGGACTATGTGAGAGATCAGATCCAGACATTAAGTATAAATAGATGTAGAGATGACTCAACTAGCCGTTAGGATAACGGCTAGTTTGACTTTGAAAAAGTAAATATTCCATTATCTATTTATTTATTTAATTTTATTAATTTTATTTATTAAATTATTATTTTATTTATTTATAAAACCTTTAATGGTGTTAATATAATGGTAAGTAATTTAACAAATCGTGGTGTATATATGTAAATTTTTGTAAATTTATGATTAAATTATATAATAATTAATTATTATCATTACTTAATTAATTATTATTTATTTATTTCTTTATTTATGGTCATGTTGCCTTGTCGGCATCCAATGTAGGCATCGACAGTTGCCAACCATTGTCTTCCTAAAATTAAAGGATGTCCATCTAGCCGGTTCTTTGGATTAATAACTAGGAAATCAACAGGGTACTCCCAAGAATCTACAGATACCATGACATCTTGTAAGGTGCCTTCTGGTTTAACTACTGATCGATCAGCCAATTCCAACAAGGTTGTTGTTGGTTCAAGTGATGTAATGCCAAGTTTCTGACAGGTAGTGGTTGCTAAAATGTTGATTGCTTCTCCTAGATCAACTAAAGCATTAGGAAATGATTGGCCATTGATCTGAATTGTTACTATAGGGTTTCCTGGATCTTCATACTTGATAGGTGTTTCCATTCCTGATAATAAATCAGATAAGGTACCGACTATTTGAACAGTGGGATTGGTTGTTACTCTCCTCTTTGGTTTTTTTATGCATAATTCCTTAATGGTTTTTGCGTATATAGGAATATCTTGAATGGCTTGGAGGAGAGGGATTCTGATACATAATTTTTTTAACTCTCCCAGAAGATCAAAATTAGGCTGTTCTAATGGGCGGAGGATGATCAATCGTTTTGGGAATGGTGGAGAGGAAGTTATTCCTTGTTGTTGTTGATTCTGTTGTTGATCTTGATGTTGATTCTGTTGTTGAACTTCACTCCCATTGTATTCTGTTTGTTCTACCAGTAACGGATTTTCAATATTCTCATCATTATTTCTCCCCGTTTCAACTATACGCCCAGACCTTAATTGAAGATCGTTACACTCCGTTAGTTCAGTTTCTACTTCAGGAGGTTCTGTTATTTGAACAGACTGAACTGGTCTATTGTTTGGGTTCGGGTTGGGTTGGGCTGGGAGTTAAGGTCTTAAATTAGTCTGGGGGTTTGGGTAAGGCGCTGGCAGTGTAGGTTGAGAGGGAGGGAAAGCTAGGCCAATTATTCTGATTTGTTTGATTGGGCCAACATGTAGGAGGGAATGGTTGTTGTGACCAATTAGGAAATGGTGATTGATTCTGCCACATACTGCTATACTGTTGAGCATTATATTGAGGTTGAAAAGAAAATGGATCATTTGACATACCTGATGGTCGTGGCTGCCATTGTCGGTGCTGGTTAAGCAGACACACCACTTCCGATTCCTCTTCTGCCTCTTTATAAACTGCTTTTAAGCCAGGAAGTGACGGGCATCCTTCTATAGGGTGATCTCTTGTACAAATGGCACAGACTTTAACCACATCAAATGGGCATTCTTTGTGGCTATGTTTCTTTCTACACCTAGGATAGAATATTGCAAGATTCTGCTCTGCTTCTGCCTGCTTCTGCTTGGCTTGCATGATATCAAACTGTGTTGTTAACGTCCCCAGTATGTCTGTCTTAAAATTTTCTAGCAGATTTCCAATCTCTGCACGAGTCACACCTTCATTAGAGGGCTTATTCTCCCTTGTAACTATGTCACGTTCAGCTGATTTCAATCTTGTATTACCCCTCGAGCACCTGATGCACAAATCAACAATGTCAGAATAGCTTTCTTGATATATATCACCCTTTCCCATAAGATTTAATGTCTCAACCCACTGATATTTCATTCCCCTAATTAATGCAGTTTTCAAAACGTTATCAGGTAAGGGTGAAGACGCATAGGGTGATCTTTGAAGATTGTACTGAAATCGTTCCACATATTCTTCCAAGGTCTCACTGGGTTTGGCTGTCATCTGAAATATCTCATATTTTATTTCTCGTGACCTACAATAGTCTTGATATTTCTTTAAAAACGCAGTCTTCATATGGTCCCAATTTGTTATGACACCTCCACCTAATCCCATAAACCATCTTAGTGCTGCTCCTTTTAACGTAGAAGGGAACAGCTTTAGTTATTGGGGGTCGGTGGTATAATCATATCCTCTACACAACACATCAAATTCAAACATAAACACATCTGGATCTTCTGATGTTAGACCATGAAAGGTACAGGAATATGTTGGAGAGGGATAGCTTTCATGGGTGCGTTAACTGCAGTGTCTACTATAGGGTATTGCAGCGTAGAGGTTTGCTGCTGGTTCGCGTTTTGGTTCTGGGCCATTTGATAAAAAATATGCCAATACCCTTCTGGGATCTCCAGGGAATTTCTAGGTTGGCGAACAGGGGTGGAAATGATTTTTACAGCACTTCCTCTATCTGGAATGGGTATTCCCTGTTGTCCTACTGTTTGAGGTGACTCAAATCCTTGGTTTTGAATAGGTTGAACAACACTTCCCCTATTTGGGCTATTTATTGTCTGAGTAATTTTAATAGGTGATTTTGTGTTTTCTCCTGTTTCCCCTTCTCCTTCCTGGAGGTTGATGTCGTTCCCTTCTTGCAGGAAACTTATGCAAGGATTCTCAATTTCTTGGGAATCTTGCTTAATTCCCTCAGTTGGACTGTATATCTCAGCGAAGGCCTCAGATGGTGATTCTGTAGCCTGAAGGGAACTAGTAGGCTGTCTAGAAGTAGTTCTTTTAAATCCTACGAATGGCTGAGACTCAATTTTCTTCAAGATTTCATCAATAAAGGTCGTGCGCCCAAGGGTCACCGGCCCCTTAGGTTTTTCGGCTTTGGGAGGGTTCTTGTTTCGCTTAATTGGTTTATTCATTCAAAAGAAACAATTATTCATTCCTACCCAAAAGAAAAGCTTATTTACCTCTACCGTGAAGCGAGTTGCAAGCAAGTATGTTTCTTGCCTAGTGCGTAGGTTCTTACCTTCTGTCTTTAATACCCAACTCTCCACGGGCAGAAGGAAATCAACTATGCATTACTCCTGTAAAATGGCATACACTCTCCCCGGCAACGATGCCAAAATGTTGAGCTGTAAAAAGGTATCTTTTAAACACCTAATTACCCCACATTAATCATCCATCCGAGAGCGTCTTTAGCACTTTGCTTCGAACTTCCTGCACTGTGGGGGCGCCCATGAGCATTGTATCATCTACGAAGAGAAACGGAGACAGGGGATCTCCTTGCCTTATACCTCTGGACGGAATGAAGGGTTGAAGGGGTCCTCCATTCAGTAGCATTGAAAAGAAAGCACCTGAGACCAGTTCCATTATCCAATTTTTCCATTGATGACTAAATCCAAAAGCCTGGAGGATTGCTCTCATATAGTGCCAGCTGATTTTATCAAAGGCCTTTGAAAGGTCAAGCTAGATAAGCATACCTGGAGTCCTTTTTGTTTTGAGAGAATGCAACACTTCCTGAATGAGGATTATGCTGTCAGTGATCTGCCTACCTTCAACATAACCAGTTTGTTCCTGAGAAATGATTGAGGGGAGGACAGATTTAAGTCTGCTAGCCATCAGTTTGGAAAGGATTTTGTAAAGGACATTACAAAGGGCTATGGGACGAAACTGGTCGGGGGAGTCAGCCTGGTCTGATTTGGGAATTAAGGTGAGGAATGTGGCATTGATGGCAGGCAAAACTTTCTTGGTTCTGTGAAAGTTCCTTACTAGGTTGAGAAGGTCAACCTTAATAATGGGCCAGCAAGCTTTAAAGAATTCGATTGTAAAGTTGTCTGGTCTGGGAGCCTTGTTCGAGGCCATGTTGAAGATTGTTTCTTCAATCTCCTGCTCAGTGAATTCTCTTATAAGGAGGGAGTTTTGCTCCTCTGTAACTAATTTGGGAATGGCAGCGATAATTTCATTGATGGCTCGGGTTATATCTTGAATGGGATCGCTGAGAAGAGAAGTGAAAAAAGAGTTGAGTTCAGATCCTATATGCTCCCTTTTATAAACTTGATCGCCATCAGCTTTTTTGAGGGAGAGGATGCGATTATGTGCTCTATGCTGGATGGTTGACTTATGGAAGAAACTAGTGTTGCGTTCTCCTTGTTTTAACCATTGTACTCTCGACTTCTGCCTCCATAGCAGCTCTTCTTGTTTTAACCGTTCTTCCCATTGCCTTTGCAGATTTGATTCTTGAGCTATTCTTTCATCATTGGGCCCTTCTTTGATCAAAGATTGCTAGAGGTTCGCCATTTTTTCCTCGAGTTATTTTCCTGGATTCTTTGGGGTCCATACACGTTGGTGATGCAGATCGATTGCCCTGAGTCTGGCATGTTGAAAATGTTCGACAACGAGTGCTTGGTGGACAGAGCATTCTGCAAGAAGAATTTTCTTTTGTTCCAGAACGTGAGTAACCCTTCTGCTTGACCGATAGCATCTATGCTTATGCAGTGATGACTGTTGGAAACAAGTTTTTTGAGTGTCTTTGTGCCTTTGGGAGAGCATTTTGATTCTTGAAGAAGTATGATGTCTGGGTGTAGCGAGAATAAGCGGTTTTTCGAGATCCTTCTTTTGGTGGTGCCGTTGAGCCCCCTGATGTTCCAGGGTGTGATTTTCATTGAGCTACCTTTGGAGCAGATAGGACCAAGGCCCTGATTTTTCCTTCATTGATTAGGCATCTGCCTGGTTCTTGTATTTGGTGTCTTGTGGATTTGCACCCTCTTTTTCTTCCTGGTCCTTGTGGCTTGTATTGATCCAAATCTAGGTTGGCTTGAATGCCTGTTTGGCTGCTATTTCCCCATTGCCTTTTGGCTGCATTTTGGTTGATGTATTCCAGCTGCAGGTATGTCATTTCTATCTTCTCCAAGTGTTCTTGGGTAATGGCATCGACTCCCAGTTTGGACCATTTCTCATTGACCTTTTGGAGATCTAGATCACCTAGGATCTCCTCCAGAGGATTGTTTGAAGTGGTTGAGGATGGATGCTCTGTTTGCATTTATGTGCATTGAGAAGTTTGCAGTGAGGTGTGGCTGGTGTTAGCCACCTATAATATTTTGTTATACCAAAAGGTGGCTAAAATATTTTTGAGCCTCCAAGGAACAAATTTTATCACTAAAAATTGTTGGCTCTTGAAGACTCCTTCTAGGCCTCATGCCTCTGTCCAAAATCCTCATTTGCTGTCCCATTTTTTACTCAGAAAAATCTGCTAATTTCGTATAACAAACTGCTAAAGAAACCGTCATTTTCTTCCCTTTTTTCTCCATATTATTCCTTTACTTTTCATAAGTTCTCCCTCCATTTATGAAAATTTCCCCTTTCATAGTTAAAAACTCACTTTTTAACTATTTTTGCACCCCCCAAATCCGTTTTAATCCTTGAAATTTCTCATAAAAAATCAAAGTTTTATTGCTATGGACCTAAGCCCCTTGGGCTAAGTCCTAAACCACTTCCCCCCACAATGCCCTTTCCCCAGAACCATGCGCTAAACCATTGAAAAAAAATCCCTCTCCGATCATATTGTCCTTTATAAATCCAAAAACCCACTTTCCGAATGTTTTAAGTTGAAAACTTAAAAACACATGTTGAAATATTTTAAATGGGTTGATTGAAAGACCAATTGTGCAATCGCAATCGGAGAAATCAAATGGGTAGATCAAAAAGACCCGCATCAAAGTTCCGATGCGATTGGGTCTCGTATGTTAAAGTTTCCCCTGCCCCTGTTTTCATATGACTTCCCCCGGGACCAAGTGTTAAGGACCCCAGGTGCCAATCGCATCGCAACTTTTCCTCATTGCGCAATCGCATGCCCATCTCTGTGACCTCCGATTATGATCCCTCCGATTCATTCCCTGCCGTTGATCTGGTCCTCAGATCAACGGCCAACGCTCAATCGCAAGTTCCTAATCGCAAGTTTCAAATCGCATGCGTTTTTGTTTCATTCCCGATTGCGATGGCTCCGATTTAATCTGGGTCGTTCATTTCCCGCTGATCCAACGGTCATCGCTTGATCGCACTGATCGCCTGATCGCTAATCGCAAGCCCTTTCCACTATCCTCCGATTTAATCCTAGCCGTCCATCCTCCCAAAGATCCAACGGTCCTTATTCCCTCCGATCACAAGTCTTGCCCCCGTTTCGAAAACCCTCCGATTCATTTTCCGCCGTCGATCTGATCTGCAGATCAATGGCCTGTGCTCAATCGCAAAGTTTCAATCGCATGTTGTTAAGTGACCTCCCCGATTGCGATCCTCCGATTAGATCTGGACCGTCCACGTGTCCCATACCGGGGACGGGCCCGTGCCACCCCGCCCGGTTTTCCTTCTCTCCCCCGCCCTCCTTTTCCTTTTTGGCGTATCTCCACCGTTGGATGTTTTCATCCAACTACTATGCTCCTTTCCCTCTATCCGCGCTTAAACCCAAAAAACGCAGTGATTTCTTTATGAGTTTATGTTTTATGCAAAGCTTTAAAGGAGTCTTCGTCATTATATTGAAGAAAAGCCGGGTTGGGAATGACGATTCCGTGCCTTCGCCTCGTGAAAAGAACCATTCGCCGAGCTTCATTTGAATGTTTGACTCCGCATTCCATGGCGCCTGAGCATCCTAAAAAGCCCCGTGCGCTTTGCCATCGACAAGACACCGCGTTTTTAACGTTTTTTAAAAAGAGCATAAGTTTTGAAGGATTAATACGTAGGATTGGAATATTGACACACCCCAGACCGCTAAGGTTGAATATCAAAAGCATAATCCCCAATCTAAAACACAGCTTTAAAAGAAAATCATAAATGTTTTGATGATCTTAAAGACTTCCAACGCCGCATTTGAGGCAAATTGATTCCCCAACAGACACGGAGCCACCTCGTTGCCTCAAAGTATCCAAACAGTCAACTTATTGAAGAAAATCAGATATTCATCTCCAAATGGCACAGCATGAGTTACTTCTACAAGATAATAAATGCAAAAATATCCGTAGAGTCACTCCACACGTCGCACAGAGCCTCAAAATAAATAAAGCCCCACCGAGCTTTGATATTTATTGTAAAACATTAATACAGTGATACACTCCGTACACTTCTCCATCGTAACCCCTCAAGAGGCCGAGAAGCTTATTTAACTTATTAATGGTTCACGAGATATTTTTGTTAGTTCTCACCTCCTCATCTTTCCTACAAATACTTACATGAGATGAGAGTGTGCTGTTGTCAAGTTGATCAGCGTTGGTAATATTGAAACTTCTTCAAAATAAAATTATACAAGTCTGCGAAGTTGAAATAATTTGGAGTCTTCGGGATGTCTCGATGATGCCGCGTACGCGGTCTGCTCCTAAGAAGGTTCGACGATTGGATCCATGAGCCGTCGTCGGTGAAGTGCTCGAATCGTTAAAATGTTTTTCCCTTTGCTTTCATTATAATCCTCCATAATTTCCTCAGCCTCGCGTAGGTCGAAAGTTTTAGGCCAAGAAATGACTTCGAAGCAATTTTAGACTCGTTCACCCTTCACTGCTTGATGTTTTTTCTCATTGCCATTTTAGAGGCTTAAGCCTTCTCTTTAGTCTTCATGCCTTTGCTTATTTCCTCGATAGCGAAACAGCAGGTTTCAGCATGTTATGGTTCTCCCCGTTTGTCCGCCATCACTTGAAACAGGTTATTGAAATCTCCCTTCAAGTACCATTGTCTCTCGAGTTAACCAAAGAGGTCGGTTTTGACTCAGTAATTCCTTGCCCCGAAACATTTTAAACTGTGCTTGTTTTGAAGGTTCTTATAGTTGCAAACACAGATGTTATTTAGGTGTTCCCCTTCTATGAATGTGCAATTATCAAAGTGAATCTTTATGTTTAAACTTTAAAATAAAATCTTTGAGGAAATTGTGGTGTTCTAATCTTGATTTCATTTTAAAAGTTGTCTCTGGGAATCATTATTTGCTTAAAGAATACCAGAATTCATGGTTAGCCCCGTCTACTTCAAATATCTCTTTATTGATAAGTTAATACTTCTCAAGTTCCCTTGTTGAGAATTAAATTTCTTTTCCAAATCATTAATGTCCATCTCATTCCAAAACAAAGGATCCGTGGCCAAGTTAGATTTGCCCTTTGATATCCCATATCCCTTGGAAGAGTTTGTTATGACCTTATTTGGACTCCATTGCCCAATGAACCTGGACATTTCCTCTTCTGGCTCATCTTTCCTAGACTCACATTCTCACCGTATCAACTCAACCCAACCAAACAAACATTTGCACGTAATAACTAGTCTAAAATCCATAACCAAAGAAAACAAGATAAACCTTTGCAAACAAATATTTGAGAGATCCCTCTCCGAGAACAGGAGGACTAGATCCTAGAACTCTAAAGATTGGTCTGTTGCCTTATCTTTGATTTTCCAAACTCATTAAAACAATGGAGGCCTCAACAAATTGTATTAATCCGAATGAGGATTAGAGCCAAAGAAAGGTTCGAAGGGTGATTTAATCCGAGGTTATGCTTGGCGTTGGTTGGTAATCAAAGATTGACTTAACAATGACTAGATTCGATCGTTGGGGGCCCGGAGATTATATGGGTGCTCCAATGAGAGTCAAGGATTGCCGTAACTTCAAAGTTGTTTTGTCGGGTCGAGGCGTATTGGTGGGGTTGTATTGGTGAGGGTTTTAGGCTTGTTGCCTTCTCCCCTTTGTTCTTTCTTGAGATGGAGGTGAAAACTGTGGCCAACAGTTGCACACGAATACATTTCTTTGTCACGGTGTGGTGATGAACTTGGTCCGATGCACTTCCGCAAATACCATCGAATCGCCTGATTTCATCATTCTCCCAGAATAGAGCGCCATAGATCACCATTGGCACAAGGCACTTGGGGTCAGATCAATCGTGTGCTTGACTCCGACAAGAAAGAAGAGGAACCCCTTATGGGTGAGGTGAAGATGTCCTCACATTCTCCACAACCTTATCCATTTGTTGTTGTCGTGCAGGAGCTCCGTCCGAGGTCGTGGAATTATCTTAAAATCTATTCTTGAGGTGTTTGGATTTTGATTTAAGATGGATCTATTGAGTTAAATTCCTTTTATTTCTTCTCCTAATTACTTTATTCTTAACGAGTTCCTTCAACTCCCTTTTAATGCTACTCCGGGTTTAATACAAGGGGATCCACTTTCCCCTTCCTTTTCATTATTGCGTTTAAGGCCTTGGCTGAGATATTAAAAGTAAGATCCAAGGAGGTCAACTTAAAGGCATTAATCTTTTAAAGGGGTGTTTAAAACTTTCTATGACTCATCAGCTTTCTGTGTGATGACTTTATGCTCTTCCCACACAAGCCACTCTAAAAGCAATTCAAGGAAATTCTATCCATTCTTAAAGATTTCAAGTAGCTCTAACTCTTATCAATAATGACAAATAAAATGTGTTTATATTTAATACTAATATTCTTCTCAAAGATTCCTATTGCCTACCTTGGGATTCAACATCGGATCCTTCCCTATGAAATATTTACAGAATCCTCTTCACCCAAATTCTCTTCTGTCTCTCGGGTGGAAGATTCTATTAATTGCATATAAGCCCACTAAAATTGGGCATTTTAAAAGCAATGCTCGAGTCGAGTTGTTATGTTATAGTCAGCCTACAACTATCTTGTTCATCAACTCTCTAGATTGGAAACGCCTAAAATATGTTGTAATGATATGGCTGAGACGTTTAAAACATCCTATGGCAAGGACAAGCCCAGAAATGGGTTCTCCTTTTCATGGGATAAGCTACGGAATAAAAAGGACCTAGAGGCTTGGGAAGGTGAGATCCATATTTGCTAAATCAAGTTATGAGCGGACCTCTGGTAAATATGGATACAAATAGTAGAGATTTGTGGAAAATAATCCTTTATCAGAAGAATGAAATTTCTAAATATTGTAAGAAATTAAAAGTTCAAAATGACCCTAAAGGATCCATTATTTGAAACTTGATAAAGACTAAATAGATATCTCATCGAGAACACAATTTTTGGGAAATTAGAGGAGGCGACATTGCCCAAGCTTTGGGAGTGAAATCATGACAACAACAAAGAGAAAAGATTCAGAAGAAGATTGGATTTAGTGGGAGATTTTCCATTCACTCACCGAAATGGCTGAATTTCAAGACAATAGCACAATTTTTGGATGAAGGGACAAGAGCTTCAATGGCGAAAATGGAAGCTAAAAGACCAAAGTGAAGAAATGTCTAAACTTGTCAATGGGAAAACTATGTAGGAACTTAAATCTAGAAAATTAGCAATAAGAACATGAGAGGATACATTTCCATATGGGGGCATTGCACGAAATGCATGTTCACAATACAAGAAGGCCATTACATAAAATCAAATAACATTCATAATGTAGTTGTACCACTCTGAAAAAAATATGGTCGGAAAACAATGGCCGAAAATTGAATACTTTTTGTGGCTACTTTTAGCTGCGGAAAGATTCTTACTCAGATCACCGCATAAGAAAGGAATGCATACCATCATATACTATGTGTAAGAAGAATGTAGAAACATTGGAACACCTATCAATACCTATGTCGCCGAGACCTTGTGAGTAAAAACTTCGTCCCTGCATACGCCCATATAGGGACAAGAGCCCTTGTGCATACAATTGAAGTCTCGAGAAAAGGAGGGCATAAAAGCCTTGTTCTTTAACATAGTGTGTGACTCTTTATGATCATACGGGCTCAGCTTCCGGAAAGAAAGAAATTGGAGAACATCTTGGGAGATGAGTATCGACAAATTGAAGAGATAGTGGAAAGTGGTTCTAGAATATCAAAGAAATTGTCCTCACCGAGAAATGGCATGAAGATGACTAGAAAGCTAATGGGAATGAGGATAGGATTTAGCTATGCTTAACTTGAAACCCCAAATGCCGCCTGCCTCATGGAAACAAAAACCTTTGGGAAGACATTCGCACGATCCCAAGACTTTGGGAAGCTTGGAAATCTCCAAATTCGACACCTACAAGAATCCAAAGCTCCATAATGCCTCCACATGAAACCGTAGGAATCCATAAGTAACATCACACTCCACCTAATAAATTTCCATGGGAATCCAAAGTCCACCCAAACGATCTCCACCTTGAAACCAAGAGAAGTTCCGTAGTAACCAACATCTCCACTTGTGCAGAAATCCAACAAATCACCCTACCCTTATTAACGTGGTTGTTTTTACTTTTGCAATGTTTCCAGACTAGTTGCGAGTGTGCACTAGCAATGCTTCCATGCACTCTTAATGCATAGTTGTCATCACTACGATGTGATTATTATGTCATTGACTTCCTTTTCTAGCGAATAATGCTTGAATGCATCAACTACCGAATGACTCCCTTGAGAGAGTGTAGTTTCCTCATCTCCAACCGTGTTGACTACGTTCACCATTCCACATGACCGAATTTTCCTTTTATTTCTCTATTCCCATACGACATCGTCAATTTATTAAGCAATGTGGAAATGATGTGGGTGACCGAATTTCTCCTTATTTCTCTATTTCCCATACATCATCATCAATTATGAGTATAACGTGAAAAGGACTCTGGGTGGGAACAATTGCAACATTCAATACTTTCCCTACTTCCCAAGCCATTCTATACTCTCTCACTGTTCAAGCCATTCGAAGGAGCTCTCCCAGAGCTATAAATCTCTCATTCTTCTCTACAATCTAGACATTTCATTTTATCACATTCAATTGCAATTACCTATGAAAATATTTAGATGAGGGAGCAACTAAAAAGTGTTCACACATCCATAAAATATTTTAATATTTAGGATTAAAATAATATTAACAACATTTAAAAATATTTTAATGCAAAAAAATAACAAAAAGCATTTTAATATCTAAAATGTAGTGCATAAATAAAATACATTAATATACATATTATGCATTATTTTAATGTTAAATATATATATTATTTCCAAAATAAATTATATATGTACTAATGAATTCCAGATGTCACCTCTAACTTGCAATACACACAAATGCATGTATATGAATTTGAAAACACACAAATACATGTATATGAAGTCAACCGTCGAAAGAATGCAAATCCCATAAACTAGAGGTTAACCTAATTCAGAAATGAGCAACGAGGATAAGTGAGGTTGATGTTCTTAAAGAGGCCTAACTTCCTTTTCGTGCAAGATCTACACAATCCCGTAGGAACAGAAAATCCTAATATCAACGAACTTGCGGACCCTTGAGTTTATCGATTCCTCCAAAAAGATGTTGATGCCACTTGTTAAATATGAAGCTCTCTTAATGAAAGAGAAAGCTAGTTTGGTAGTCATGATTTACAAGAATCACAATGGAATCGACCATCAAATTTCTTCATAACTCCACCACCGTCATGCATAAATCCCCAAAGAGAATTATGGTGCCTTTTTATTTTATATTACCATAGGAGAATATCAAGATCGAGCAATCAATTTGAGGACTTTCACAAAGCAACAAGGCATATTGTAAGGCCCCAAGACTTCATGGGCGCGGCCGGGGATCGGCGCGCCGGCTGGGCGTTTGACGAGGCCTCCCAGACGGGCCAGACGACGCAACAAAGCAGACGGCCGTGTGACCGTTGGAGAGCAGCACGGCGCGCACGTAGCGAGGCGCAGCCACCGAGAGCGAGTTGGAGGAGAAATGATGGCCGAGGTTAAACCAACACGACGTCGGCAAGACGCTTGAACACAACCAAGCGCCCCCGGCGAGCGAGCGACGGTGAGCCGCGGGGCTCGCCGCGGTCGGGCGGCAGACCGACCACACTTCGTGGGCGAGCAACCAAACGTGGGGGTCGCGCCGGCTCTGGCCGGAGGCCCCACACCCCACGACGCGACGTTTCGTGGCCACAACAACGGGCGGGCTTTATCATGGCAAACGAGCAACCACACTTCACTTGGGCGGCATATATATATGACAGCGATGGAGAGTGATACATCAAGCGAAAAGCTAAGATCAATCAACGAATAACACCGAAGGAGTTGGCATCCACGCAGTTGCCAACAACTCGTCGGAAGAACGGAAGGCACCGATAAGCAACCCGGCGTTGGTCGCAGCCTGCCCAGCTCGTGCACATCGCACCGCAAGCCTGGCCTGCCCGCCCTGCCACCGTGCACGACTCGCCTGGGCCGCAGTCGGCTCAAGCCTCGGGCGCCGAGACCCGTTAGGGGCCCACATCAAAAACGTGATTTCTGAGCTGGCCGGGCATCTGATTGAGGTGCCACAAATCGTGTAAGGTGCGTATTCAAACACATCCAACCATATGGGTGAGGGATGGATTGGACGCACGGCCAAATTTTAAAACGTCTGCATTGATTGGAGCACAACTGAGGACCCACCGACCAAAGACTTTGCGCTTAGCGCACTTCCGAAGGTGAACTTGATGATCGTAAATGGGTTGTAAAAGTATACAAGTTGTAAGCTAGTTTGATGATTGGTAAGCCTTAGAGCTTCGACCAAAAGGCAAATAGCCTCGCCAAGGAGCAAAGAGCTTTAAGGGGACTGACATCAGAATCATATTTTTATGAAACATAATATCTAGGCTTTAATTATTTAAAAGGAGTTGTCTCCTCCTTGTATGTATGGGCATACTTGTAGATTGATATTATTGTTTATGTTTTATTCCGCACATTAAAGAACATTGTAATATAATAACGAATGTTGGCGAGGCGTGGGCCTCGGGTACTTGAGCATTAGAAAAAGAAAAAGTATACAGCGTCGCACCCGCCACAAGACGTGGTTGCTGAAATATTTAATTCACAGGCAGGGTGTGACAATATCAACAGGGTAACATGAGTTTCATTAACAGTGATAAACTACGTTATAATTGGATTTGACAAGTGTCAACTTTTTCATTTTATTATGCTGGAGCATGCGTGCATAATAATTTGTTTAGTTTTGTTATCTCTTACCTCTTCAACGTACAATACTAATCGTCATCTCTACACCCCCGCCGAGAGAAATCCCCGCCGGAAAGCTTTAAACTTCTCGAATCCTTTGTGAAAAACTTCCGTCCGAGAGTTTTTA
Organism: Pinus albicaulis; assembly: GCA_034641835.2. NCBI lineage: Eukaryota > Viridiplantae > Streptophyta > Pinopsida > Pinales > Pinaceae > Pinus > Pinus albicaulis. The sequence goes on along the minus strand of CM076576.1, from coordinate 751,552,207 downwards.
ACGCCACCAGAGCCTACTGCCAAGCGGTAAATCTAACTCTAGGCGTTAAAACTAGTTTTAAATTTCTCACGAGAGTCGGAGAAATTTCTCGTCCGAGAGTTTCGGGTCAACGAAAAAACACACAGACCCCCGTGCAGCTTTTCGTGAACCCCAACTTTGGAGGGGCAAGAACACCTACAAAAAAAAAAAAATATATGCTCGGGACAAAGTACCATTAGATTCATCTTTAATCTAGTTTCCGATGATATGAGATTTGTGGAGTTTCATTAAAAACTATACCTTATTAATTTTTGACAACCTGTCACTGAATTTTATTGTTCGAAAATTGCACCGAATGAAAATTCAACAATCTTCAAATGAGGACACCAAAAAAATTCAAAATCATACCGTACTCTCTCCCCGTCTACTTCAAAAAGGGTACTTTCATTTTTCTTATCGACGATCACATTGAAAAGAAAATCAAAGGATGATAAATGTACCGAAATGTTTTTTTTTTGTTCTCGTCCATTTCAAAAAATAATAAAAAATAGTGATTTAATCCCAAATTACTCTGTAAAATAGTCTCGTGTACCTGAAGCGTAATATATGCGTATTGTTGGCGGTGGTTTTTTTCCAAAATGAATAACCTTCTCCCTAAAAAAAGTAAAGGATGATAAAGTGACTATTTATGTTTGCCCTAAAATTTCAAGTATATGCGTTTAGTAAATGTGAAATTTACTCTTCTATATGTCAATATTTTTTTAAAAAAAATATGTGTATGGAGGTAAGACAATTTCTTACACTTGTTTTTATGTCAAAGCATGTTTGCAATAAAAATATGAGTTTAGTGGGAGTTGAAGTTGAAAATCATAGAAAATTACAATTTTCAACGTCAAAAAAGGGCAAAAAGTGTTTCCCAACTTCACATTTTCACCCAAATACATACTCTATGAAAGGAGAAGGAAAATGATGTGCCAGGCTTGGTGCACACGTTGTAAAGCCGAGGGGTGAATGGCTAGGGATCAATGTCCTCTATATAATAATTATCTAGTGGTTTAAGGACTAAATCCTGACACATATGCTGTGGCCTATTGAGGTTACCAAACTATGGTGACTCATTTTCCAAGAAATGGACTCCATATGGAAAATTTTCATGCTCCCGCTTGGTAAATATATTCTGGAGCTACAACAACCTTACTACACATTCGTCGATTTGTGGGACATGATGAAAAAAGAACCGTCGTAGCTTCATATGAGGATTAAAAAGGTTTCATCAGAGTGACTGCAGCCGAGGGCAGATGACCAAATTCATCAGATCGTCGTCTTGGCACGTTGGATTTCAGCAGTAGATGAGGAATAAGAAAGGGGGCTGGGTTATCGGGAAGTGCATAACTTTTTATAACCGTGGACAAGATGGTCATTATGTGCGTGACTTCCAAAACTTCCAACACAACAATCTTGCAAGTATTATAGACAATTTTAACATGTTATTGAACATTTCATACCGTTTTTGCAAAAATGTATGTAGGAACGAAACCATGGACACCTACGTAGAATTTCAAATGATGAGAGAAGAACCATGCTCAAGATCCTCGGCATAAATATTACTGGCCATGCCGCAACTAGAAAAGATAAAGTAGAATATAAGATACCCTTCACCGATGTTCGGGTTGTGAGAGCTCTTGACAGAAAACAAGGGTTTAATCTACAAAGGGAAAAGCGAGAAACTTTGTCACAACAAAGAAGGACTCTGCCGATTACAGTAAATCTAAAGCAGCAAGAAAAACATGCCACATATACATCATCAAGGCGAAGCCCCAAGCAGAGATGAAACTACTTTTGCAGGCCCCGCATCAAGATTCTCGCATAAAGGCATGGGGTTGTATGAGAACCTTCAAGTTTTATTTAATAATTGCGCCGAAAAAGAACAAACCTAGATGGAGCAAAAGGATGTCAATAAGATTTACAAGAACAAGAGAAGAAATGGCCGAGAGATGCAATTCCGACCGTCGTATAGGTGAGTTTAAAGGGACTGTGTCATTCGGATCTCATATCCAATACAAAATATTGGTACCAAAGCATACTCTTGGTAGAAAATAGGAGAGCCTAAGCGGGAAATGGTATGCAATACAACCGCGCATGGAAAATTAGTGTAGCCTGACCCCAATGGATAGACTTTCTGCCATAGTTGATATTGGGTTTGAAGACACTAGCTTTTAGTTGCGTGATGGATTATATATATTTTGGCTTGTTTAATCAATGTAGAGGATGATCTCCATTTTACCTTCAGGTAAGGAATTATACTCCTACATTCAAAGGTAGACCTTTATGGTAGAATGTTTTTCAGTGGCATTTTGTATGTCTTTGAACCTATCAAGAGTTTATCATGGCCTTGAAGTGGGTTGGATTTAAATATATATTCTCGTATCTAACAAGAAAGGGCTATATTCAATGGATCGATGTATATCCATGTGTGTGCTATGGTCTCTTCTAGATTCCATGTTATAACACAATTATCAAAGAAAATATTGTTTGCATTATTGATTTAAGGTTTTCTCAATCCATCGTTTCCATGTTTGGAGCATCAACAAGCCATAGGAAGCTATTTATATGCGTAGCCTCATAATGTTTCCATTCATACCTAAAAAATGACTATGAAATTATTAGTAGAAAGGATAAATTATTGAGGTCAAGGTGAGGGAGCTGAAGTATTGTAGACTAGGTACTGTATCAATAATCTATAACATGCATATCTTTTTGTATTATCTCTCTTTCCATGGAATATTGAAAACGTTTTGTGCATGTATGCAACGACAATGTGGGTGTGTCAATGAAATTTGGGTACGCCACCGCTAGTTAAGTTTAGACATGTAGGTTTTTCCCATGTATAATTGAATTCAGTTCTGCCATTTTACATATGTTGCACCTCCAGAGTGAATAAAATGCTTCACATTGGTTGTGGTGATCATTATTGTTAGCTCATCCTTTATGGTCCAATATGATCTAGTCCTACTCTAACGTGTGTCTAAATGCATGGCATGATCTGGTAGCTTATCTGTAGGAAATGTTTGAGATAAATATGAATCTTCAATTATGGCGAAGAAGTGATGTTTCTTCTTGTTTGACAAAGAAGGCATGTGTTTCATGACTTCGATGTCGCTTAATCAAATTATAGAGGTAATATCTAAATTATGGATGTATTACTTAACCTATTGCTCATGGTATCGCATTAAGTGTACCTCATAGATATAAAGGGGATGTTATTCATGCGTGGTTGGTGAGAGGCAGTATCCCTTGGCGCAAAGGTCCCCCTCTTTCGGGGAAGCATTTTGGGTTAATTTTTGATCATTTTTAGTGAACGCATCAGGCGAGAAGGCAAGGGGCTTCAGGGTGGGTCAAAGTCCCTTAATCATCAGAATATGTAAAAAGAGAAACCACGAGTCTCAAACCATGGTTTGAGACTGACAAGTATAAGATTTGAAAGTATAAATATAAGAGTCGAGAGAGGGAGAGATATATCTATTTGTTATCTTTTGATATGAATGTTTTGATCTAAGTTTTGGGTAAGTCCTGTTCTTAGAAAGGCTCCTACTACTGTGCATGGAGACCTAATTTCGTGAGTTGTGTGCAAGGACTCACATCGTGTGCACATGGAAAGAACTATGTTGAATTGAATATCTATTAATAAAGAATATATTTTGGGTGAACTCTCTGATCTTGATGCTACTTTCATGAATGTTTAGATATGTCTATCGTATTATCCGTTATCCTAAGCTGCCATAGATTCGTTAAGCAGTTGTTAAGAGATATTAGCAAGCAGACTAGATTCACATGTTTGCAATTTGGTACATTTCTTCTTATTATGCCAAGACGCGATAAGCAAGAAGGTCATTTGGCACGCTCTATCTTAAGTGCAAATGGTTTTCACATTTAGTTTTTTGGTTTCGTGATGCTGTGCACAAGACTATAGCACCAGATTTGTTAGTTGGGGTAAATATCCACATCAAAAGCTCCTCAAAGGTTAAACTCGGTTCCAAGATCTCCACACTTTCTAAGTGAGACCTTGCTGTGCACAAGAAGATCACCGCCGAAAGAGCCCGTAGTTGGAGGGTTTTTTTGGTTGTGCAACACCAAACTAGGTCAAGACCGCTAAGGAAACAAATGGTTCGTTTTCGAGACCGAGATCCGTTTGAGGGAGATTTTAGTTGTCGAATCCAAAAAATAATTAGTTGTAAGATTGGCTCGATAAAAGGCGTGAAATTGCAATCCAGAAAACCAAAACCCTAAATTATATGTTGATACTGGGAGAAACATATCTACATAGAGTGGCCAATGAAATTTTATTTGCTTCCTTTATGCATCACTGCACAATTGGTTACCTCGCCAACAAAATTTTGGACCGCAAAAAGGATGACATGATTATGAGGTGGTGGAAATCCGCGCGGTTTAGCTGCTGGAGAAATCCAAAGAATAAATTACCCAAGCAATATATTATTGGATTGAGCAGTATTTTGAGTGGGTGGCAGATCCATCTTTTCGATTATTATTTTGTATCGTATTATAAAGCTGGGAGGAGATTGCTTTAAGGACCCCGAGGTAAATTTTTGCACTCATTTAAACTATGGATTATAATGCTTTATGTGAAAAGGGAATTTAAAACTATTACTGAGTGAATGTCTCGAAGAGGCCCGCCTACGTGGCGTAAAAAAAACGTAGTAGATATAAAAGAAAGGTTTTGTTCCATAGCCCTCTCAAAGGTAACTTCGACAACTGGTGAGTCTAAAACAAGTAGCTCGATGAATCGCGCACTCGAAAGAAGAGGGATTTCAAGATCAAAGCATTTTTGGGTCATTGGTCTTAGTTCGATCCTCCATGCACCCACTCCCAAATTCATCCCCCATTCTAGCAAGTCATCCACCCCACCTCCACCTCCACCACCAAAAGTTGATATGGCTACTTCCATAAAGCCGTTAATTTCCCCAAGGGTGTTGAATGACGATGTTGACGAATTTTGCCTCATTACGTATGATGTATGGAAAATGCAAAACTCAATAATACCGATAATGTTAAGAAAGTATAGCTAGACATGCATTTCAATAACGCTTGGATCGTACATGCGATATATGGCAACCAACCCTAATGCAATGGTTGAAGAGATTGTTGAAATCGCACCGAAGGAGAAGTTCAAAATTCCAAAATCATAAAGGAGATACACCAAGAAGTAAAATGAATCGTATAGGAGGCGGACCATTGCTAAAGCGCACCCATTAGGACGCGAGGAATTACTATCGATGAAACGCATCGCAAAGAATGGTTCATTGCCATACGTCGTCGCATTTGCACTCGATCTTTAAACCAATCGTACAGAAATGAAGCTAGAAGCCTCACTGTACCAGCCACATAGTTTGGGGCTCAAAGAAATCCAAATCTAGTTAGTCGCATTACACTTATAAATACAAACTTTATGAAAGGAGAAGGAAAATGACATGTGCAAAGAGGAGTATGGTGAACACGTTGTAAAGCCGAGGGGCATCACAGGGATCAATGTCCTCTATATAATATCTATCTCGTGGTTTGAGGACCAAATCCGATTAAGAACAAGAAATATTGAGTTCCCAATATATGGTGCAATTTTCCAAGTAAATGGACTCAGACATAATAGAATTCGCGCTCTACTAGTAGATATATTCGACACAACAACCCATCGTACATTCTCGTCGATTCCAGGGGACAGTGACAGTTAATCGTTTCAAATCCTCGATATAATGGTTAAGAATTTTTCCTTGTATATATTGCGTCGAGGGTAGAAGACCAATTTCACCAAAGATCATTGTCCGGGAAACTGGATTTCAAAAGTGAGATGAGGAATAAAAAGGGGTCGGTCATTGGAAGGAGAAAATCCTGTATATAAATTTGTGGGAGAAGCCGGTCATTATGGGCATATAACTTCCGAACTCCAACAAAACAATATCAGAAAGTATTGCAGACAATTTGACCATGCTATCAAGATTTCCCTATACCGTTTGCAAAAATGTAGGAAACGAAACCGCAGACACCTACGTTGCATTCTTAAATGATGAGAGAAGAATGCGTCCGAAGATCCTAGCATAAATATTGTTACCGAAGGGCAGAAATTGGAAAAGAGTTAAAGAAGAATAAAAGATACCTCTCATTGATGTTTACCGAGAGCTCCCGAGAAAAGGAAGGGTTGAATTTACAAAGGAAAACAAAATTTTGTCACAAAAAAAATAAGCACTTTGCAGACAGTGGCACATCTAATGTAGCAAGAAAAATTGCCATGGATACCATCAAAGGGGCCAAGTCAAGAGATGAAACCATTTTTGTAGGTAATGTATCAATATTCTCGTACAATAAGAAGGTTGTTGAGAACCTTCAAGCTTTATTTAATAGTCAACACTAAAAAAGAACAAACCTAGATGGATAAAAGGATGTCAATAAGATTTATAAGAACAAGAGAAGAATCGGCTAAGAGATGCATCTGGACTGCCGTATAGGTGAGTTTGAAATGACCTGTGTCATTCCGGATCCGGGATCTTATGAAAATGTCATACCAAAGCATGCTACCAGAAAATAGGAGAGCCTAAGTCGGGAATGGTCATGAATACAACCGCGCATGCAAAATTAGTATGTATTATCCTACGATAGACTTTACCATATGGCGTGATATCGAAGGGGAGTTGGGCTGCAATCGGCTGATTTTAGCTATTCATATTGTTGATAACGGTCCATACACCACATTGTTGGGTCTCGGATTAGGCTATCGACATGGATGTTATCATCCACCCAAGCACACATGTTATGGTTGGAAAATATTGAACCAAGGTTGTGGTCCCATTGGATCTTAAGGAGAAAGATACATAGAGTCAGTTACAAGACAAGAGTGACGTTGATCATATCTAAAAGCTAATTGCAAGAGATTAATATTAGATCAACCTCTACGCAGATGGTTAATGAAGGATGTAGATAGTTCATGCCACTTAGATCAGATAGGGGAATAAGAGAATTGCGAATCCGTTGTATGAGTCTCTGTTAATCGCACCGTGTACCTCGAGTCACCTGATCTCTATGATGCATATCCTATGAGGTACGAGAATTACCTTATTATGATGGTATAGGCAATATCACTTTGTTTCTTATATTAGTTCAAAAAGGTTGTTCCGTAGATGCAATGGTTCCATGTGATTGAATTATCTTTGCACTCAACTCTGAAGATGTCAGGGAGATATACAATGATAACTCGGCGAACGGGGGGGAAGCATGTACCCATATGATGGACCATGGATGATTTGATAACCCAATACTCCGTTGGAAGTGAACCTATGTAGGCAAAGGAGATCCGCGCATAAATTTAGCCAAGTGACTATAACTTGGGGTAGGATTTGTTACAATGATGGGCATACATTCATCCATACTTTAAGTCATATTCCTATGAACTGTACCTAGAAGTTGAGTTGCGACAAGGCACACCGAAATGGGTTGTGCTATGGTGCTTTAGCATGTTCAATTTTGAGAGTGGATCTCATGGATCAATATTGTACTTTACACACAATTCAAGATTTGGTTCTTAAATATGCTAGAGAAATTACAAGAACAAGCCCTATCAACATGGGATGCTATAGATAAAGGATAGAAGGAGGCTGCATTATAAATCATGTGAAGATAATGAGGAAGATCCAAGAAACATCAATATCCTCGAATGTAGCAACAACATGCAATTGGAGTGGGTCATGTTCAAGCACTAGATGGGGACTAAACCCATGAATAATAGGCAAGTCAACATCGGAGCAAAGAGAAACCCAAGATTTCCAAAATAGGGGATTATCGTACAGAAGATGCGTAGCTAAGGTTGCTGGCGCTACTCGGGTCAATAGTCAGACTTACTGTCAAAATTTTCAGAAAGCAGCGAGACAGCCATCTTGGAGTGATAAAAATCACTGAAACTGATGTTAGGCCCGTCAAGTAGTGCCCCTATAGGTTGAATCCCAATCGTAAAACATAAGGTCAAGGAGGAGTTGGAGAAAATAGTCGGCGAGACTGATGAACTCGTAGAAGAATCATATTGGGAATCCCTATGCCGTTCCAAGAAAAGAAGAAAAAGGATAAATTAGGATTTGTGTGGATTCAAGGCAAGATAGAATAGATGATTGTGTGCATGATGCTTTTCCAAATCCATTTTCTAATGAAATATTAGACAATGGGAGGGAAGGAGGTTTACTCATTCACTAATGACTTTCCTAGATACCACCAAATAAGAATTGTGCCCGAAGATGTATAAGACAACCTTTTGCGACAAAATGGGGATAATTCTGGCCACACGTACCATTTGGTATGAAGAATGCTAGTGATCTTCTCACATGTGGTAGTAGTTTCGTTTACGAGCGATATGCTTGCTGTGAAGTATTTTTATTAATGAATGTATTTGCATTATTGAATAAGCACGTTTCAAATTTTCTCTTTAATTTCGACATTGTGAAGCATCATATCTTGCCAACTAAGAAGTGCTATTATGTGTCCCTTTCGAGATTTTTCTAGGTCATATTGTCTATCAATGTTGATTGATAGTCAATCTCGCTAAGATTTTTATTATTGTCAACTTGAGGCACCTCAGAAATGAAGCAAACAGGAGCCCATTCTTGGGCATATCGGATATTACAAAAAAAATTATTCAAGGCTATGCACCGATTAATGTGTCGATGGAAAATTTGTCAAGAAGGACGCCTATTTTTGCCAGATGAGAAACCCCGTCGTAAGAGTTTAGAGCTACTTAAGGAGAAAATGGTGACTCCACCTATATTGGTATTTCTATATTAGAAAAGGACTCATGTACATGTGGATGCTTTGTGTATCACACAGTACTATACTCACACAAACTGTGGAGCGAGATAATAACATCACTCCAATTTCATTTGTTGAAAGGTGAAATTACGTGTTGAGTAAACGTTGACAATATGGAGAGAAGTTTTAGATATGGTTCATGTAATCGCAAAAGTTTTGTCATTATTACTGGAAGTCATTTCAGATGTTTACTACTTTGCTTTGAAGTATCTAACCAAAAAGACTATGTTGGGGGGAATATTTGTCAATGGCTCTTATTATTTTAGAGTATGATTTTGATGTATAATTGTAAAGCCATGGAAAATTGAATGCAAAACCAGACACATTCTTATCACACATTGAAAGTGGAGAGGAGTCAACTAGTTTGGAGGATGCATTGTATTAATAATAACTATTTTCCATTAAAGTAGGTGATGACCACTTCACATATATTATTCACTTTATGACCACCGGTGGTCATGTCACAAAATTATATAGTTCGTAAGAAAGAACTGGTCTTATGGCTAGCCAAATTTACATTGACTTACGTTGCCTGTATACAGGATGATATGGCTGAGACACTATATGCCGTATTTTTAAAGATGTAGCATCCTAGTGGAAGCACATGCAGGGGTTGTAGGAGGTCACTATGCAGAAACCAATTGTGCAAAAAAATTTAAGGGTCAAGTTTGTGGTGGCCTACAATGCACAAGGATGCAAAATTGTATTTGTTACCTTCGATTTGTGTCACGAATAGGGAAACACCTGACAAATATGAGAGCTGCCACTATAAATTTACACAAGTGAATTCTGGCAGATTTTCGATAAATGGGCTATTGAATGAAGATCAATCAACCGTCTCGTAAAGAAGACTGTGTGAACTATATCGTTACCGCAACAAATTATTTGACCAAGTGCGTGCTTTCAAGCATGTGAAATTACTGTAAATACGCAGACAAACACATATCAGTTTTGTGGTATCTGGACAAAGTTCGGGTGTCCTAAAATATCGATGAGCCACTGTGTGGCAGTATACACTTTGTGAAATAGACTATCCAAGAGCCGATAATCGAGTTTACTATAAATCTACCGGGTGAGTACACCGTGTCATCTACAAAGAAAATGGCATGGTAGAGGCCTTTAATAAGATTTTGGAGAATGCGCTACAAATGTCCGTAATGCTAATCTTCGTAACACAGATGTGCATGTACGTGTGGTTTATGGGCATATAGAACTACATGTACAAATGGATGGAAAGATCTCAAAGTTGGTGTATGGAAAAGAATATGTTATTCCAATGAGTACATCGTCCTTAGTTCACGCATTACAACGATGACTAACATGGTTGATCAAGATAGTATGGAAAGAGGATTAAGGCAAAGAGTTGCACCGGAGGAGTGACGTATCCATTGTTGGTTTCCATCAAAGAAATGCAAAAAGGCATGTGAAAAATCTGGGAATGACATGAAAATTCAACAAAGCTGCCAAGGAAGATGATTTGGGCTTTTTCTATTTGACAATGTGTTTGCATGCCACCTAGGAAAGTTCAAAATGCATTAGATTGGAGCCAATATGTTGTCAAGGATATTATGGAAGGAGGTGTGGTATGTTTGGTTACCCTAAGGGGTTTAGTCCTTCTAGGATATGTATCAAAGCTGATTGGTTATACGTGGATGACCCCATCCTCAGACGTGCAGCAAATGACTATATGGCTTAGTGTCTAGTGCTTGCATGTTGTGGGAGGGCACATGACCATAAAGAAGTCTATCAAATGTTGGGCAAGTATGCCGGTACCACGAGGAATCACGAAGCGTAAGTATATGTGAGATCAACACAGGGGCTGCATCTTCTCGTGAGAGGTCAAGGACGATTTGCAGAGCCAAAACTAGCCGTTGAAAACTAAGTAATCTAGATAAGACAACTTTATTACCATTTGGAGGAGTGGCTAAACCGCATTTAAGGATGATATTATGCCGTATTTGGGAGTTGTTTTAACATTTATGGGACTAAACTGTTCACATCGATCGTTTAAAGGTACATTGCTATAAATAATATTTAGAGGGCCACATTTAGTTCTCTTTTCTTGTCAAGTGATTTGTGCATTGTTATTAAGTGTGTTCGCCTAAGTTCATGTCTCGAGCACTTTGAGACCTTTTCGAAACTCGCTACGAAAGAGGGTTAGATCATTTTATTCATGGGAGTATGACTGCCACAAAACCTACTCCTCCGCAACGCCCACCGCTAAAGCCTCACACCTCGAGCCACTATCGCAACAGTAAGAAGGAAAGTCTTTGGGAACCAAGAATTCTCCACGCAAGAAGACCCCAAGCCAGGTCCGACCCTAGAAATCCACATAAGAGACCAATGGGCAAGGAGCCCTATATCGAAGAGGATATTGTGTAAGAGATAGATCCAAAATCACGGTTGCTCAAGTATAAGGTTTCATGCAAAGCCTCCGTGAAAGTTGCAAAAGTAATTTCCGGATAAGGTCGACTACATCAACACACCGTTGATTCCAAAGGCCGTGCCATTCAAGAAGACTTGTTTGTAAAGTCTCTTTGTTTAATATGGAAGACTCGGGGACTCGGAAGACTCATCTAAGTCCCCTAACTTGCGCCATTGGAATATTTAGACCAAAGTTCCCTATGATGGAGGAGTTTTCAAAGTGGAACTCAAATCTTCGTATTGCCTATAAGCTGTATTCGTAATCTTCCTCGCATGTCCCACATTTTGGGCACATCCTACACGATATATAAAGCGCCACCTATCAACTCTGGTGCATGAAAAATGTGTATGGATAGGATAGGCCATCCCAATTGATGAAGCATTGATCCATCACATAACCAACCTACCCCTATTTGGGGAGAGGACCCTACAATGCCTTTGGAGGAAAGGTACGAGAAGAAGGTTATTGATAACGTCAAAGAAGTGTATAAGGTATCTCACAACGCCCGAGACTCTCATCGTTGAGATCAATGACCCCATAGTCAAATTTGGTATGCTGATCCTCGCATGCAAGGTGACGTCAAGTGTCACGCGAAAGAAGTACCGACACCACTACTCTCACTCGCTTAGACAATGTGAGAGGTGCAATATAATTAGTGACCATTTCGCAATGAATTCTTGGAGAATGTTCGCGAAGCACAAGAGGATGGGAAACACTTTTATTATGCTTGGCTACTACCATGATCGCGCCGATTGGTTAGAGGACACTTGCGTGCCTAGTTCCCCAATATTGAGCCCGATATCTATGAAGATGTGCACACTATGCGTCATCATGGAAATCCAAGCTATCATCCAGTAGTAACCAAAAACAAAATTTTATGGGTATTATTTTATTTAGGGTTGTTCCGTGTGTGTCTACAACGATTATCCCCTCAATGTTGTACAAGAAGCACAAGCACATTTCAGAAGTCATGTCACAACTAAAGGCTACATTATCTCTGTTATCTGTTGAAAAGAGGGATGTGAAGACGTTGTGGTGAGCTACCATGGGTTAGTCACGAAGAATTACCTTGCACGCGTTACAATGAATGGGCAATGCAGTGGTTACAAGCGATTACTTGTGGTGCATCATCTTCGATGTCAGAAGATGCCTACAAAGTCGGCACGTCGAAGAGATTTGCAGAAGGAGACACAAGACAGACTACAGAAGACAAGGGTGCACAAGGAACTGCAGCTACTACTATGGATCACGAAGAAGTTTTGAGGAAAAATAATGACAATGTTAGATGCACTTCGATGCAACATATTACACATCACTTGTCGGGCGCAGGGCCTTAGACCCAACACTTTCGCACACTAAGATAAAGGCCTCATAGGGACAAAGGCCCTAACCGACAAAGGGGACTTTCAGATGAGATTGACGAGAAGTCAAGTACGCATCTCAAGATACCGGAATATTGTCGAGTCTCAATAGAAAATAGTCCTTGAGTATTTGCAACACGTCTTCGTGGAGTCAAAGATGAAAGCAGCATGATCCATGAGTACGCAAGAACAAGTGACAGATTATGGCGAGCATATCGCCACTCAACATCAAGTAGCCCTTGCCATCTGGTCACCAACTACTTCTGCCCAAGAAAGACGCCATGTTGAGAATCCTGTGAGTTTCCAACTATTTAGGATTCCCCAAATTAGGACACGCTGACCTGCCACAGCTTTGGGAGGAACGCGTTAAGGACCACAATGATTATGGATGAGTTGCGTGATAGGAGGCCCATGCATCAAGGGTCGCTGGCCGAATGTCTAATAACAGGTATCGTACACGCCAAAGGAAAAACATATCGATGAAGATGCTGCCACATCGCTCGAAAGATAATGCCCCCTGAGTTGAAACTCGATCGTATCAATCATGCCATGGCCTCCTCAAAGTCACAATTCCCACCAATACAACGCCGACGATAAATTGCAATGCTTGGTTGCCACGATGAAGGCATCACGAATTTAGATAACAATAATCCAATGAGAGCTCAAGTATATCATCGTAAGTCTGCGAGATGAAGCATCCCGAGACACATATATAGAGGTGCGCACACAACCTTGCCGCTCATAAAAGAATCGACTGCTAGCATCACCGCCGTCGTGATGCTTTGTAGTAATTAGTTTGCACAATGTCACTTTCGACTTTGGACTCAACCTTCTAAATCTAGGCCACTATAAATCTCCACTAAATTAAAAGTAACCAAATAAATTAAATAAAAAAAATTATCATAATAATTTACAAATTCAAAAAACATATTAATATAATTGCTAGCCCATTTCATCTATAAAGACTTTTTAAAAGTTAATTAAAAATATATTTAGAGATTTTTTATTCTTATCTTTATCTAGTTTATTTAGAGTTAAAGATAAAACTAGGTTGATCTTAAATAAAATAATCGTCAACCTAAATCAACCTTTCACTTGATGATATGATCATATTTAAATATAGTTGACTATTAAATCAAGCTTAGTAAGCATTTTTTAACCATCTACACCATAGACACTTTGGGAAACTGTTTTCAAATAAGGTCATATAATCAAACTATTTTACTAATGGTCCTCGTTTAGCTATATGGTTCACCACAAATTGTTCACCATAGATGGTTGACCACTAATGAACCATGGTTAGTCATTGCTTTATCTGGGCTAACTATGGTCGAACTCTTTCTATGTTTCTACCAATAAGTGTATTCTACCATGGATGAGATTTTAAGAACATGGTTGATTTTACTTGGATTATGTGTAAACATCATGTTTTGTGGTAGTATTTATAACAATTCCATTGAACCGTGTATTGACTGGCAAGGAAAGACAAATCACATAATTCTTGAGATGAGATCTAAGTAATTAATAAGGATATATTCCTATGAAATCATCTTCATGACGCTGAAAGCAGATAAAGGAATCACATAATTTTGGGATGGGGTCGTTAAAGAATTAATAAGGATATATCTACTTAAATCATCTTTCCATGATCACACCTTACTTAACATTATTAAAAATATATTCGTGGGCTTTCCGAGTATTCTCAAAGGACTTTGAGGTTATGATCCCAAGTGAAAAACTTGCAATAAGAAAAAGGCGAAGTACAGTAGAGGTTCTACAACTCTCCTTATCCTTAACGTAACATTGAAAGTCAAACCAATAGAGTCTTAATTATAAAACAATTTCACAGAAACATCCAGTAATGAATAAGTGAAATATGGGCCTAAATATTTCATTACTATGCAAATAGTTTATTAGGGGGTAATGCTTACCATTTCATAATGAAACTGAAATAAATTGCCAGGATTATACCCTATTATAATGCTACTGTCCATTTATTAGTTAGCAAGGGTGTCAACTCAAGTCACATCATTTCAAAAGCAAATTATCTTTGGTGAAAAGGGTTGTTGTGCTATTTTACTCTACAATGTCCTATCCTTTCTTTATTTTCATATTCTTTGTATGATGAGAACTGGCATACAGGAAAAATATAAAGACGTGGAGAGATAAATATTTTAAAATAACCACCATAAAATTATAAATGACAAGCACAAAATACATATCAGAATGTAAGGAGTTTTATCAATACGAAACCACAAAAGTGGACTAAATGAAAACGAATTATTATCATGATGTCATGAATGAGATAGGAATTGCACGCCATACACATGCACAACAAAATTGAAAACTTCTTCTACTAATGGCTAAATGTCATTAGATAGACTTACCTGAGGACGTGGCAAGAAACTAAATACCATAGGTAGGTTACCATGGAAATTAAAACAATACTGGATATAGTCAGAGAAAGGATCCACCATACAAATATATCATTAAATGGTGCAATATAATCATAGAGAGATAATATGAAGGTAAACTATGGCTTGGTTTTTATGGGGGATAATATTAAAAATGAAGTGAGCATACCCAGAGAATTTATTAATTTTTATAATGTAGTTTTAATAGAATTAACCAAATATGTATATTCATTTTTTGTTTATCATAATGATATTGTTTTTTAATTATAATCAACCAAATAAGAGTGAGATTATTACTTTTTTTTAAGTAAATTAACAAAATATGTATATTCATTTTTTTTATTACAATCGACATTTCTTTTATATTTAGAGCGAAGGTATATTTTGTTTAGAAAACATTATAAATCTCCTCATACCGGGTTGCGTAACATTTAAATGTAAAAAATATTAATTATAAATAAAAATGTCGTGAGAAAAAATATAGAATTATTAACTAATAAAGCAGATGTTGATAACGTATTTTTAACATTTGATTTAGCTAACTTATCCTACTTACTTACACCATTTGACTTATAAAACTGACTAGAAAAATAACTAATAGCGAGTAAATGTGGTTGAGATGATGACGATCAATGTCATTCTCATATGCCAAATTGTGTATAAAATAGCAAGGCCCAATGACGATATGAATCCAAATTTACTAATTTAATATTTCGCTTAATAATGGTCAAAGGTGTGTGGTGTAGATTTTTACCATGATTGAACATATTGTAATAAGGTCGATTAACGCGATAAGGGTTTAATGAGTAGCAATATCATTAAAATATATGTAATGTTTCAGATATTAATACATCCCTAAAAATTTTTATACTTAATTACTGCATAATATAAAAGCATATTGTTACATTAATGCTTGTTGTATTTATCATTACTTCTTCCATTCATGGTGACAACAAGAGATGTTACATTAATAAAATAATATTACAAATTTTTTCTTAATGCTTGAAGTTGATCGATATGGTTGACCATGGTAAACGCAGGTTGATCATATTTGAAAATGGTGGACCCATTATCATGTTAAAAACCATGCTGACCTGTAGCGGATCTCGCGACAAAATAATACCAAGGTATTTAATAAAGGATTATGATAGGTTATGGTTAACCTGGTTTACCACTTCGCTAGCTATATATATCATAAAATGTTATAGTAATGTAACATTAATGTTACCATGGTTGATGTAACATTAATGACAATGCTAATGCTACATTAATGTTACAAAATACAACATTATTGATTTATGGGGTTTTACCATGGTTGAAGAGGGTTGATCATGTTATTCAAGATAGACCATGATAACTTTACTTAAACATGATTGATAATGGTTGCCATATTGACCATGGGAAGAAGAAGAAGGTTATATTTATATGAGTTATTACAGGATTAACATGGTTGACTAAGGATAAAAAGGATAAATCATGTTTAAATTTATTTATTAGAGCATTTGCACCTGAACTCAACAGTCATGGGATGTGTCACTAACTGTTTTATTAATGCGATTTTCATTTTGGTATTTAACCATGGTAAAATTATTCAAATAATACTTTAGACTCTTATAAACTTAATTATTCAAGTAAAATACACAGATTTTATTTTATTTTTAAAATAAAACCCACTTTACAATGGATTATCACAATTTTTTTTTTTTTTATGTTTGTAATATTTACATCAGCTGATATTTTATATCACAAGTAAAATGATATTATTGATTTTTATTTTTTAGTCATATATTTAAAATACTATTTTCATAATTATATTTTTTAACCTTCAGATTAAATTAACGTATCCATTGTATTTATAGTCACTTCATAGCTTGATGCCTAAAATATCATAACAACCATATAAAGTACGATTTTTGTCATAATGCAGAAACAATCTACCTATTTTCACATACTTACATGGTGTATGCATGGTAAACTTTTATGTTTACCTCCCATGACCATAGCATCATTCATATTTTGCTATGGTTAAGGCATGTTAATATCCTAGATCCATCTAACTATGGATCTACCAAGCGCTGAGATATCAAATCTTCAGCAAACCCTTCTTTTTTTTGAGCAAAATACTTTGAGAAAGGTTTCCCACCTCAAGAGATTTGATCCTTTGCACTTCAGTGATCCTAGCGTGTTGGACTGCATGTTTTTAGTTGTGCGATTTTCATGAAAATTCATTTCAATATGAGGAACATAAGTTACTGTTTTTTTATCATCAACATAAATACATCTAATATTAAGATATGAACTATTTAAATATGTAAAACATGTTTGAGATTACATTTATACTATTTAATTTAAAATTTTTTGATGGCATAAGTTTGTTGAGATACATACTATTAAAAATAACCAGGCTGACAGCAAATGACAATAAAATTTTTGAATGCTAAGGGCAATAATGAACATATAAATGCAACATGTATGTAGTCATCACAAATAGCTCTTCATTTAGACTAACTTAAACTAGTTTAGCTTCTCCACAATTTTATTGTAACCTGTATTAGTTTTTTATGGTCTTTCAGGCCCAGAACAGTGAAAATAATAAGAGAAACTACAAACTACAAACCATTAAAATATGTACTGTTTTTTATGATACCTTGTCTTCTTTTCTTAATATTATTAGTTAATTACTATAAATAAAATCATTCACATTTGTCAATAACTTTTTGTGTTTACAAAGAATCAATGTCATCATTAATAAAGTGACCTTGAAATTGTTGTACCATCACATATCCACTACATCAAATCAGAAATCAAATATATAAATCAAATCACGTACTCCAATGCAAGAAAGAAATCAAAGAAGATGAAAAAATATCACAGTGAAATCAATGTATCTAATGTATACAATCAACAGGATGAAATCAAAATTCACACCAAATAAATACACAGAAAGAAAAATAAAAATATTAATAGAAACCAACAGAATAATGAAATCAATGTATCTAGGCAAGCAACCAAATAATTATAGAAACGACCATCTATACCAAAATCAATGCATTTATGCAACAAATCATAATTATAATTCAACATCTACATTGAAATCAATGCATCTAGTTCAAATAACAAAATAGGATTAGAAATCAACTTTGAAAGCATTTTAAATTCAATGGTATCAACAAGTACAATTCAAACTGAATTAGGAATCAATATGTATTGAAATCAACTATCTAGCAAGAAATAAAATAGTATTTAAATGACCATTTAATACGTAAATGAATGTACATATTCCCTCCATGAAATATTCTTCCTCTTCTCCCATCCACATATCTATATGTCCCTCATCTCTCCTTCTTGTCTCTTTATCTCATCATTAATAAACACATACACTTTCTCACCCACATTTATCAATCTTCTTTGTCCCTCCCTCCCCGCTCCATCTATCTTTGTTTTCTTTCACCTTTCATATATATTCTATCTCTCCTTTATTTTCATATCAACCCAAAACATACACTCTCTTTTCTAACCAGCATATCTATCACTCCCTCCTCTCTGTCTTCTCCCCGTTTCCTATCTCTTCTCCTTCCGTTATCCCTCTCTTTGCTTCTCCATCCATCTTTCCTTATCACTCATTCTCTCTCTCCAACTTTCACTCTATGTATTTCTTTCTAGCTCTCTCTCTCTCCCCTCCATCTCTCCATCTCTCTTCCTACCTCTCACACTCTTTCTTTGTTTTCTCCCACCTCTCTCTCTCTCTCTCTCTCTCTCTCTCACTTCACCTTCTAACTTTGTTACCATGCATCTTCTCTCCTTCTTTCCTCTATTCTATCCATATTATTATTTTTCTTATCTAACTCACAAAAATACACACTCTTCTCTCCATCTCCTTCACCCTCTCTCTCTCTCTCTCCACCTTCTGTCACACGATGTATTTCTTTCTTCCTCCCCACCTCCTTCGCTCATCCAACTCCATTCCCTATCCATCCCTCCCTCCACCATACTTCCCCATCCCTCCGCCTACCTCCATCCACCCTCCATCTCTCTATCCTCCCCAACTCTCCCTCCTCAACTCCACATTCATCCCTCCCTCTCTACTCCTCTCTCTTTCTGTTCCTTCCTTATTTCTCCTCTCTTCCTTCCCTCTCTCCCTTTCTCACTCTCCTCACTTCCCCCCATCTCTCTCTCTCTCTCTCTCCCTCCCCGGGTCCCCGTATATTCTCTACCCGTCTTATTTCTCTCTATCCTTCCTCCCATCGCTTTATCGCTATCTCCCTCTTATCTTCACCCCTCTTCTCACTTCCTTTCTCTCCTCACACACACATCCACCGATCACTTCTTATATCTCTCCAACTATAAGCACACATATCCCTCCCTTTCTTTATCTTTTCTCCCTGTCTCCCCCCGTCCTCCATCACTCCTCCCATGCACCCTTTATTCCATCCCCAAACATACACATTCTCTTCTAACTTCCCTTTTTCACATCCTCTCTACACTTATCACCCTCCGCTGTATTTCTTATTCTTCCCCCTCCAACTCCTCCGTCTCTCCGTCCCTCCCTTTCTCTCTCTCTCTCTCTCTCTCTCTCTCTCTTTTCTCTACCTCTCCAATCCCTTTCCTTCTCTCCCTCCCTCTCTCTTTCTCTCCTACTTTCTATATTTATGTCTCCTTCCCCCGCTCAGTCCTCCTTCTCACTCTCCACTTACCCTCTCCCTCTCTCTCTCTTCTATCTCCTCCTCTCCCCATCTCCCATCTCCTCCCGCTTTATTCTATCTCTCTCCCTTTTTCTACCTCTATTTTCTCTATCTTTATCATATAAGTTCGTGTTCTTTCCTCCTTATATATTTATATATATATATATATATATATATATAAAATAAATTAATATTGTATTAATATAAAGTTATTAAATTTGATTAATTTTTAATATTAATGTTAGGGTTAATAATAATAAAAAAAAAGTATTATTATTAATTGTTTCTATGGACTGGTCCATAGGCTTCAAAATATACTTAGATAATACTTTTACTCCTATTTTATTTATTCACCTTACCTTTTTATACCTTCTTTATAATATGGTATTTGGCTCATTATATTGATAATATTTGTCCCATGCAGACGAAGATAGGCTTCACCTAAATAAAACTCTTTTTGAGTTTTGTAAACATAAAGAGGTTTCCAAATATAAAATATTTTTATTTATTTACCACACCTCCTATAAGTATAAAATGAGGGCTTATTTATTAATAAATTTTTTTTTTACTTCAACATACTTAAGGTTAATTTATATCACACAGTTATAAACAAAGCCTAATACAATAATGTATCTGTATATAAGATAAAAATATAATATGACTTACTTATAATTATGCAATTATGTTCTAAATTTACTTACCTAAATTTTAAAACTATTAAAGCAATCAATTATTATAATCTTCAAAACAAAGCCAAATAACATTATTTTTTAAATTAGTTTTAGTATTTTGATACCTCGATGGTCAACAAAAAAAGTATTTTATGAGGTTCATCTAGAATAAGATTGTCATTTCTAAAACATTTGGACTAAATATTGAATGCAAGTGTAAATATGTGTCAAATACATTTAAATGTATGAAATATCAGAAGCATGAAATGTACCAGAAAACATGTAACAACAATGTTGAGTTAAATAGGTACCACAACACACTCATTTTAAAATATCTATGGATTGAAAATTCATCTCTTCAACGTTTATACTCTCAAATCTATCTGTGAATTAAAGCAGAAAATAAAAGAGGTAAGAGGTGTGAATATCTAGATCATTTTAATAATTTTTATTATTAAATATTATATTTTTTACAAAGTTTCCAAATCATCGTCCAAGTACAAGTAAAACTGGAAGAAGTTAAATACCTTTTTTTTCTTATTTTTAATTTAGTCGACATTTTTATGTTTGTTCTTTATTAATGTTTATTTGTTTTTAATTAAAATTATTTAATTTTAATTAATATTCTTTGTTGTAAAATCATTTGAAAATTTAGTATATTTTTTTAAAGTTTTATAAATACATTATAATTTAGGACAATATTTAAAATTATTTTCTCAAAAAAATTTATATACTTTTAATGAAAATCGTTGAAATATTATAAATTCTACTTTTACGCAGTGTTCAATTTAATTTTACTAAAAGTATTGGTAAGATATCAATAATATTATTTCTAAATCTAATATGTTATTAGCTTTTTCTGCAAGTATTGAGAAATATCAATAACTACATTTTCTACTATGCTTAGTCGCTAATATTACAAATTAGCTTGATATTCCTTCATTGTTATTTCAATCATGTGGTAAAATACCTTACTCTCACTCTCAATCATTAAAAATAATAATAGTTGGGATGGATGTAAGTAATGCTTTCAACATATTAGATTTAAATTTATTATTTAATATATATATTAATTTATTTATTTTAAAATCATACATATATGAGAAAATTATATTTATTTTAGTATTTATCACAATAAAATATTTCAATATCCATACATAATAAGTAATTAATTGATATTTTGAAAAAAAAACTTTTCGAAGATGTCCAATTCATTTAATTTCAATATAAATGCATATATAGATGAAATTAATAATAACAAAAATATTCCAATTTTTATATTAAAATAATTATTTCACCCCCCCCATATATATATATATAAGAAATTAAGAAAAATATATATTCTCGCTTATCATCTCAAAAATTTTGAGATTCTACAATTTGTCTTTTTTTGTCCATAGGGACTAAGCTAAACTTGATTTTTAAGCTAAACAATGATGAGGTCAAAAGTATAGCACCTCTATCACTTGCTATTATACAATTTGTCTCTTTTTGTGAGTTTGTTAAATAGTGATGAGGTATTGTTATAAGATCATCACAAATTAATTCCCCTTTCCCTCATGGGGGAGATGTATTTGGACATGTTTATGAAGATGAGTAAAAAAAAAAAGAAGAAAAAAAGAGAAAATGAAAGGTACTACCAAACTTACAAAAAAAAACAATTTGTCTCTTTTATAAGGATATTTTAGATCAATATTGTTTAAATCCTGCTGTGCATCGTTTGGAATCAAAATTGTTTGGAATCATACCTCTAATTTTAATGTCCGTAGTCTATACAACCCATGTTTCCAAGAAAAATTTTAAGGTGTTGAATTCATTTATGTATTTAAAAATGCAATAGATCCAGTAAAGTAAGCAGTTAATATTCATCAATTTTTCTACTAGTTTTACATCAAATGAAACTTACAATGGCAAGAGATTTAATTCTTCCCAATACTTCAACTAAATTTTATAGGCCAAAATAGATCTCTCTTAACAAAATTCCAATCAAATAATTAAAAATATATTAATCATAATTTAAATAATTAAAAAATATATTAATATAATTTCATTTTGCCTCCTGTCATATAATAAAAAAATTAATTAAAAATATATTTGATAATATCAAACTCCGATATTTTAATATCTCATTTTGTTATCCTTTATTTTCCAATTTTTACTTACAAACTTCATAATAGATATATTGTATCCTTTTTATCTATGACATTTTTATATTACTATATAAACTAGATATTATAAAAAAATAAGGTTTGTTAAAATAAAAATTTAATTAAATTATACTTAATATTATATTACTTTCGTACGGGATGTGGGGAATTATTCTTAAATTGTTTAATATTTCTTTAATTTTTAAGGTCGTAATCCATCACATTAAACCTGCTTTAATATCTCTTTTATAATTTCACATTCTAGGATCACACGATGGGTTTGAAAGATGTTTTATCTCATATGCAATATGTTTAATATAGCTTCTTATGAAAAAATATTTGGTTTAATCGGGTGCTCATTAACATTCAAAATATTATATAATAAAATGGTAATTAAGCATTAACTATTTTTTATAGAATTATACCTTTATTACCTATGTAATTATGACACATGGAAAATGTTTTCCAACGTGGAAACCACTCTCAAGTAAGTAATAATGTGGAAAGAAATTTTCATGTAGAGAAAGAAATTTCTTGTTCTTTAGTACAATTTCACCGAGTCTCCTGAAACCCTTAATTCTAAAGTAAACACAATAAGGAGTGAAATTTCAGACAGTAATCAGATATACTTCTAGTAGAGTTTTACATGACAAGCATGGGCATTCACTTGGTAGCATACCGAGTAGTCAAGGCTGCTCTCTCCCGATCAATCCATCTCACTATATTAGGTGAGTATAGCTTAAGAGAGGGTATATACCGTATACCTTGGGCATTAGCTAAACAGAGGTCAGATTATATGCACCCTTAAATGAAGTAGAGAGAAAACTTTGACTAGAAATTGCGCAGCCCTAAACAACTAGAGTGCCCATAGAAAGAAATGACAAAGTCGAGCGTGTATGGCGCTTCTAACCCCATCCACACTACTCAATCAATGACAGATTAAATAACAGAACCATAGCCATATATTTTTCGACAAATACATGAAGCAAAAGAGATGGAACTTCCAAGAATCAAGCCATGTAATTTCAGTCATGTGGCTCAAGCTTTTAAAATATTTTGGTGGTGTTACCGAGTGTTAAATAATCGACGTGGAAAGGAAAATGTATTATGTAACTTAAATACAAATACGTACCATGATCTTTTTTAATCCTAAACCATGTCGTAAGATTTCTACCCGTAGGATGTCAACCCTTGTTAAAATAACCCCTTGATTTATGGAATATGTTGTGAGGACAAGCCACTTCAAAATGTTTTTTTGTTAAGTCCCTATATTACTAGTGTAGTCCTTATTGTTGTTAAAAGAAGCTCCCTTATTGTTATTAGTACCCATGCATTCCCTCATACTTATTATTGTGCTCCCATAAAACCCCACTATTGTTATTGTTGTGCCCTTTACACACATATAATACTGTGATTATATTTGGTTCCCATGACCCTATATATAGAATGACGTCTTTTCATTTGTACTTCATCCAAGATTTTTTTTCATTTATGTAATGTAAAGGAGGTTTCCCCCACAGCTATTTTAGAGTTTATCTCTCTTTTTTTCTCTATTTTAGGAGTTGGTTGCATAACATTTGGTATCAAAGCTGGATTCTAGGGTTTTACCTGGGAAGCCAAATCGTATCGTTATGGAATTTCTTTTCACTATAAATTTATTTATGCAAAGGTTCGAAGGTTAAAACATATCCCATTCGCGAAGACATCATGAGGAACGTTGTGTGTACCTCGTATCTTGGTTCGTTAACATTTTCTTAGAGTATGATCTCTGAATTCCCATGTTTTTGCACCCAAATTTCATCTGCAAAGAGGTGACCTTGGGAAAATCATCATAACTCTTCATTCAAGTTAATTTGATTGTAATTAGACAAATGGTAGCCAAAATTACCTGGAACATCTGATTTTTTCCGTGTGGCTAATTTTTGTGAGTTGCTGAGGAAAAAATGACATATGTGGCATGTCGTATAAGTTATATCTACTCAAACTAATCCATTATTAGTCAGTTTGCGAGATTGGGTGCTAACTT
Organism: Pinus albicaulis; assembly: GCA_034641835.2. NCBI lineage: Eukaryota > Viridiplantae > Streptophyta > Pinopsida > Pinales > Pinaceae > Pinus > Pinus albicaulis. The sequence continues at coordinate 751,527,646 of CM076576.1, read as the reverse complement.
TAACTTCTGAAGAACCAAATTAGGTTTGATCTCGGTGGGAATTGGAAAAGGACCCGTAGGCTAACATAGAGGAAATTATATCTTAAAGATCCTAAATAAAAGAGATAAATTAGGTTAAAAAAGGTAAGAAAAAATGTGTAATGCATTTTTAATCGTATAAGTCTTATTTCCCAAAAACTACTTGAAGTGATTCCAATGCCATATTAAAAGCAGTGCTATATATTAGCATTGGGTTCCAAAATTCCCCTAAAATAATTCAACACCCAGGGATAAAAGACCAAACATTTGTCAGAGAAATAGGGAGAAGAAAGGAGGAAGTCAAGAAAGAATGGAGGAAGTTGAAGAAAAGAAGTTCAAAGGAAAATCACGAAACTGGCAACAAGGAATTACTTCGTTGACATATGATATGCTGGAAGCAATGAAAGAACTTCCGATCTACAAGCATGGTAGAACTCACTGTGAATCTACTCTAGGAAAACCTTCGACAAACTTACAAGTAGCTGCTGAAAGAGCAAGGGTCATCATGGAAATATATGTCTGGATGGAAGGACATATTGATGGAAGTAGGCCAAGAGAATGGTTTTCTATTCTGAGAAAATGCTACAAGATGACTCAAGGAAAAAAAAAAAAAGAGTAAGTATGTATATATTACATGGCTTATTACTGGATGCTTTAACGGAAGCAAGAAGCAAAGTAGCTGACTTTTGTACTTGGGGAAGCATGATATATGGAGTGAGTATATCTCACCACCGACAGTATTAGAAATCATTGATAATATGTCCCTCCGGCATGGAATATGAGGTGGTTACATATGAACGAGAAACTTAGAAAGTTGTATGTTCTCGGGAATCAAGAATGTGCGTAAAGGGAAGAGATCAAGGAAAGAAACCATGTCATGTTGGTGCTATTATCATCGAGAGGCCAAGAAGATGTGACCAGGAGATTCCTAGAAAGATATGTAGACTCGACTTTAAGTCCGGGTAAAGAAGAAGACCCTTGGAAACATATCAGGGAGATGTGTCAATTTGTATGAAGGATGTCGATGCTTATGTACATGTCATGAAAGATCATCACTAATGTAACTTTGTTTTAAAAGGTTCATGGGGTGTCGTTTATCCGGATGAATTTGCGTCGGGTTGCTAATCATGAGACAGATGTATGATCCGGGGAGATGATTTGAAGGAAAGCAAAGATGGTCATTTTAAAAATTTTATAAGGCGCATGTAACTACTCGATACCGAAGACTCAATATGGAAGTGATGGATGATCTGTGCCCTATGAAGCTAAAATATGGAGATTCCTCAATATCGAAATCCATGAAATCGAGGACAGGAATTCTTCATGAGTAGCTGGGTGTCTCACCATTGCTGCTGGAGGTCCCTGGTTAAGAGGGAGCCTGATGTTAAGTTTCTTAATTAGAAGAAACTTGGTAATTCCTAAGGATGAGCTTAGGTACATTATTTGTATAAGAATGAGTACATTCCCTTGTGGAATAGGTCCTCAATGGGAGGGAGAGATAGACACATCATTCTGGTCTTGGGAAGATAGAATGGAGGATTGGGTAAGAATCTGGCATTTGATACTCTTTGATAATGTGATCGGGCATTCAAGATAAGAGTAGTTGGGGATCGATATTCTTTGAGGGCTAGCTACCCAAGAGAAGAATAGTCCAGGAAGGTCATACTTTGGGAACACCCGGGTGGAGTATATACCTTGGAGAGACAATGACGAAGGTGTCTATAAGTCATGTGTCTCACCAGCATTGAAGCCCATTGTCTTGTTGAAGAGGTGGGGCTATTAGTCAAGGCTTTGCACTAGTACAATGCTGGTTGATATGATGCTATACAGATGCGATTACCAATCCGATTTTTCTTATGAGATTCTTTAGTTTGAAAGTAATCATGTAACTATATGAATAACTCCCTAGTTAAGAGGGAGTGTTGTAAAATGTAACTAGGTCGGTCTTCATGATGACTAAGTAATTAGGAAAAGAAGAAGATAATAAAAATATGACGGAAACAACCTTCAACATCTTGGAATATATGTAAACTAATATCTCATAAAAGGTCAAAGAAAATTAAAGTTATAAAGTCAACCTAAATTTAAATCTGTATGGTCGGCTTAAAAGCTATTCAATCTCGTATATATGTATGTCTACACTACGGCTCATTTGGTTAACATGAATTGCGAACTGAGATTGCGGACAAAGCATTACGGACAGGCATTGCGGACAGAGTATTGCGGTCAAGGATTGTGGTCAAGTCTAAGGTTGTAAAGAAGATAATCGAATGCAGATAAGTCTAATATTGAAGAGCATAGCCAGGAGCAAATTCAACACCAAATTGAATACGAATAAGATAGCATATAAAGAGCAGATATAAGATATAGTTTGTGGATTTATTTGAGGTTGTATAACAACTAAAAGGGATGCGGATTCACCTAAAATGGAAGTAACTAAAGGTGTAAACTGAAGGTGTAAATTGAAGGTGTAGACTGAAGGTATAGACTGTGGATTGATGAATACTTACAAGGTTACAGTGCAGATATCGCAAGGGTTGTGATGAATTCTGAGGTGTAATGAAAGGAAGGTAAATCTGTGATTTACCTTCCTATAATAAAAGTATTACTTCTTCTTAAATCATTTGTGTCTTGCAAATTTTGGTAATTGAATTGATGAAGGATTAACTAAGAAGAATACATAAGAAAACAAGCTCACAAGTAATTATCAGGAAGAGAATTTATAACCCCTTCAAATTCTCAACACACTAGGTACCTCTACCAATAGTCTATAGCATGCATATATTTTTGTAGTATATATGCCAATTGGTGTATAAAATTCAGTCGATCATTATATATCAACCACATTTACTAATGTGGTTGTGCTAGTTAATGGTCGATGTGTGTGGTGTGGATTTTTTTAATATGGTTGAACATGTTCGAAGAAGGTTGACTAAGGTTGATAATCATTTAATGAGGTTGGCCATCATCAACAATATATGTAACAATGCATTAGTGTTACATCAACCTAAAAATGCTATACTAATGTTGACCATGGTTGACCATTCTCGACCATGGTGGACAACAGGTGATGTTACATTAATGTTAATGTTACAAAAATGTTTTATTTAATTCTTGAAGTTGATTGATATGGTTGACCATGGTGAACGAGGTTGACCATATTTGAAAATTGTGGACCATTATTGGTCAACGAAAACCATGGTTGACCTTAGTTGACCATGATTAACAATTAATACCATGGTTGAAAAAGGATTAAGAGGAAAGGTTATGGTTAACCTTGACTTACCACGATTTACCATGTTAGAGAATTATTAAATTCTTATAGTAATGTAACATTAATGACAATGCCAACATTACATTAATGTTACAAAGATGGTTGCATTACTGATTGAAGTGGGTTTACGATGGTTGAAGAAGGTCGACCATGTTAGTCAAAATAGACCATGGATAACCTCATTTAAACATGATGGACAATGATTTCCATTGTTGACCATGGAATAAGAAGAATATTATAGTTGACATGAGTGGTTATGATTAACATTGTTGACTAAGGATAAAAATGATAAATCATGTTTGAATCTCATTTATTATGGTTACTTATAATTGAACCTACTTCACCATGGTTGACCATGATTACCATGATGAACTATGGTAAAAATTATTCAACATACTTCAAAGACTTTCATAAACATAATTATTCAAGTAAAATGCATAGATTTTATTTTATTTTTTAAATAAAAATCAATTTTATAATGTCATTATCAGAGCTATTTATTTATGTCTGTAACATTTACATCAATATATATCTTATATCACAATTAAAAACAATATTATTATACTTTATTTTTAATTCATACATTGGAAAATTAGCTCTTATTTTCATACTTATATTTGTTAACCTTCGTGCTTGAATTAATTATCCATTACTTTGATAGTCACTCATAGTGGATTTATTCCCTTAAAATATCACGACAATGATGGTAAAGTATCAATTATATTTAATGAAAACGTTCCAAATTCACTCATGGTCACATACTCATATATGTATACCTTGCAACCTTTTATGTTTTAACTCCCACGACCATAGCATCATTCACCC